>CM066596.1:5815000-6195000 GCA_033816785.1 Picus viridis | reverse complement strand
TCTCCTCATAGGGCTGTCGCTCCTCCCCAGCCCACCAAATTCTCCAGGCATGTAAGATAGGGCTGTGAATCATTATGAAGCTCCTCTGCCCTAGCCAGGATTGCTAAAAAGATGTTTTAAACCAATGTGCAATAACTGAACAAGAAAATCTTTTAAGGAGGAGTGAAATGAAGAAGGACGGGATGGGTGAGAAGTTCATGCTTAGAAGGGATGGGTGAGATGTTCATGCTTAGAAGGGATGGGTGAGAAGGATCATGCTTACAAGGCATGGAGATGTGAGCAGGGTGAGAACAAATCTTGCATAAACAACCAACCAAGAAGCTGATTTTACTGTGCCACCAACCTTTCAGCTGAAGACTGCTGATGGCAAGGAAGGTGAGGAGGTCATTTAAATTCAGCAGTAGCTGAATAACAACTATTGCACACCAGAGTTGATACTGTAAACCGACATCAAGAGTCAGTCTGGACAATACCTACCCCAAAAATGCCAATGAAATCATAACTATTAAGAGAGTTACAGGCAAGAGTGTGCTCTGATAACAAAGTCACAGTAAAACAACACCACCTATATGGGATCACTTGTTACCCTGGATAGATAATTTGTCATGACATAAATGCAGTGAAAGTAATGGAAGAGCTAATAGTGGAACCAATTAATAGAGAATTAAGGGATAGGAATGGAATTAATGACTGTCAACATGATTTTATGGAAAACGGGTTTTATCAAATAAACCTGATTTAATTATTTGGGGAGATTCCAAGTTGGACTGATAATCACATTGATGGACTGGGCTTTAGTGAAGCCTTTGAGTCAGTATCACAAAAAGCTTTGATATTAAAGAGAGGGCCACACGAATACAAAGCACACTGAAACAGATTAAAAACTGACTAACTTTTTTGTCTTCAGCAAGTAGCAATTTCTGAGGGCTTATCACAGTTTTTTTCCTCGGGGGGGGGGTGGTTGAGCAGATAAGCATCTCCACAGCAGCTACTCTGTAATGTTTCCAGCAAAGAACCCCAAATTAACATACAATAAGCAATCCCTGGTGCCAAAATGCATCAATGCAGAGACATTCATAGAATCAATAAGGTCAGAGAAGACCTCAGAGATCATCATGTCCAACCTGTCACCCCACACCTCATGACTAACTAAATCATGGCTTCAAGTGCCACGTCCAATCCCTTTTTCAACTCCTCCAGGGATGGTGACTCCACCACCTCCCTGGGCAGCACATTCCAATGGTTAACAACTCTCTCAGTGAAGAACTTTCTCCTCACCTCGAGCCTGAATTTCCTCTGGCACAGCTTGAGACTGTGTTCTCTTGTTCTGGCGCCGATTGCCTGGGAGAAGAGACCAATCCTCACCTGGCTACATTCAATGAAGTGGGAAATGAAGGTACTTGTAGATTCTTCCAGGGGGTGCTCAGATGTGCCTGACCATCAGATTCATTCAAGAAAATGTCATGACCTGTGGGAGAGGGAAGGTGCACTGCAGCTTGGGTGCACAATGCCATTCTGGTGTCCACAGGCAGAGCTGACATTGGACAGTCTGCAAGGACATCTGAAAGAGTTTGGGACACACAATCCCTGGTACTACAGATCTCCTGTCCTTCCATTGAATGGATCCCACTGCAGTGTCCAATGCCCTGTTGGAGGCAACTTCCTGAATTCTGAATTGTCTGATGCCTTCTCTCTTCTTTTTTCCAGTGTCACATTCTACTGCCTGCCCTTAGATCCTAAGGCCCTGGCTTAAATCCACGCCATCTGCACAGTCACTTCTTCGCTGCCATCCTGCCAATGATTATGTTTAAATCATCACCTTATAGCTTTGGTTATATGCTATTAAAACTTGCAGCTTTCTCCTTATGTTCTTCAGCTGCATAGCTGGTTTCAGATTACATCCCAAATAACTCTCCATGCTCGTGCAACAGAAACAGGCTGTTATTTTCCTGAACTCAAATAACCAGACACCTCAGTGAGGGTGTTTTTTTCTCCCACTCCCCTTTGTCATCCTGATAGATCTCTGTCAGATTCTGTAATCAACAAAATCCCAAGGAAAAACAAGCACTTAACATTTCTTCCCCTTCTCTCCACTTCCCCACCCACAAATAAGTGGCATGCTTTTAGTGCACTTAGTGTTCTCAGATTATGCTAAAATATACCAAACATGCACTGTTCTAGTCTTTCATGGAAACTTTAAATTGCTATTTCTGGGCTCAATTCAACCCTTGCCTCATTCTGTGATAAAAGAACTTAAAAGCACTGTTCTAGAATAGAATGGGGTTTGGGTTTTATATAGCATCTTTCATGTTCACAGTGTCCCAAAGGGCTTTACAAAGCACTGCTGTAGACACTGGAAGTACAGTAAACGTAGGCAAATGCAGCATCCATTATGTGCTCAGGGATGGCTCCTGCACCCAGCACCCAGCCTTATGTAACACCAATGGGTTTGAAAAGGGGATGAAGCATTAGCAGGACAACAACATTACTTTAATGGGCCACAGGGATGCCTAGGAGTCTGAAATAGCAGGTGAAGAGAACCAGGAGAGACAGGAAAGGGTAGGCTGTGTGGTGGGGAGAGTGCAGGTGCATTGCTTGAAGCTGTGCAAGCAGGCAATGACACTAATTTGCTTGGGAAGATGGCACCTTTCCATTGCATGTGAGGGAAATCTGGAGATGGATGGTTTTCTGGGATGGTGGACATACATGTCACCTGTGAACATGCTCACCCGATGAAGAGGGAGAAGCCAGAGTGCATGCAGAGTAGTGTGGTGATGGGGTTGAACAGCTTGCCTGTGGTCAGGGCTGGGTATGAAGTGTGGGAGAGGCCACAAAAAGATGGAAAGACTACACAAAGTGTACAACTATGGAAGGAGTCTGCGTGTAAAATTATTGGGAAAGGGGTGAAGCACATCCCTGGAATCGGGGCTTGTTCAGCCTGGAAAAAGAAGGCTCTGGGGAGACCTTAGGGCAGCCTTCCAGTACCTGAAGGGGGCCTACGGGGAAGCTGGGAAGGGACTTTTTACAAGGGGATTTTGTCATAGGACAAGTAGGAATGGCTTTATGCTTGAGGAGGGCAGATTTAGACTAGATAGTAAGAAGAAATTCTTTCCAGTGAGGGTGGTGAGACACTGGAACAGGTTGCCCAGGGAGGCTGCAGATGCCCCCTCCCTGGAGGTGTTCAAGGCCAGCTTGGATGAGACCTTGAGCAACCTGACCTAGTGGAAGGTGTCCCTGCCCGTGGCAGGGGCATTGGAACTGGATTATCTTTATGGTCCCTTCCTAATCCAAACCATTCTATTAATCTATGAATTCTGTGGCTGTTCTCTGTCTATCTGAGCAAGAGAAGGGGTAAGAAATTGCCTATGCTTTGCGTGCAAGAGGAAGCATTAACATGCACAGATACTTATCCTTGGAGAACAAAAAGCTCTTGAAGAAATACAGAAAGATGGAGGGTGTGAGGCATGGTGAGAAGGTAGAAGTGTGCTGGGAGAAGACTGTTCAGCAGGAAAGGAGAGGTGAGATTGTCAGGGGTCACCAAAACCACGCAGCACCAGGACAGCACACAAAGAGGAGGAGGCACACATCTGCCTGGGAGTGCTCCTCAGAGCAAGGCAAAACGAGGAAGCTGCTTCCCAGAGAATATGTGGTGTGAAAAGAAAAGGTTTTGTTTGAAACCAGCTATGGGATTTCTTGCTGTTGGAGTCAGAGTGATTCAAAGAGAACACGTATCACTTTACTTCCACTCGGTTATATGTTCCTTTCAAAATCTGGCTTTTTAGAGACAGCATTAAAAATAAATGAGAATTTCCTCCTAAAGAATGACTTCTTCTTTCTTTGCAATGCATCATAAAGCATGCATTTAAATGTAGAATGTTTTTAAAGATGTAAACACCCAAAGGAAACCACTTACTCTAGCAGAAGTGGACTTCTAATTGACCACAAGGATGAGCGGAGGGCTGGAGCACCTCTCCTATGAGGACAGACTGAGGGAGTTGGGGTTGTTCAGTCTGGAGAAGAGAAGGCTCCCAGGAGAGTTAATTGTGGCCTTCCAGTATCTTAAGGGAGCTACAAGAAAGCTGGGGAGGGACTTTTCAGGGTGTCAGGGAGTGATAGGACTGGGGGAATGGAACAAAACTAGAAATGGGTAGATTCATACTGGATGTTAGGAAGTTCTTCCCCATGAGGGTGGAGAGACACTGGAACAAGATGCCCCGAGAAGTGGTGGAAGCCACATCCCAGAAGGTTTTCAAGGCCAGTCTGTGAGCAGCCTGGTCTAGTGTGAGGTGTCCCTGCCCATGGCAGGAAGGTTGGAACTGGATGATCCTTGATATCCCTTCCAATCCTAATAATTCTATGATTCTATAGAATCACTAGAGGAGGAGACAAACTGAGGAGAAAAGACCCAACCAAACCCAAACCCACTCTGTAACCACTCTTTAAACAGAACCAAAACTAGTAAATTTAAGATACTCCTTAGTCTCTTTCTTTCCTGAAGAAATATGGTCCAAGTCATGTTACGAGGTGATGAGGACTATGAAGTCTTCAGTCAGAGATTATGAATGATGACTTGCTGTAATGACATGGAGGTTAGCATATAAGTCATGAAGAAACTTGTGCAGGAGGCACAGAGAGCATTAAAGCTTTTCATGGGGCAATAAAAAACTTATTTCAGATGGGAAGTTGGGGGGCAGGGGGGCTCTTATATTTCAGCCCTCTATAACTCAACTGAGATAACCAGTAAAACTCTCCCATGCAGACACAGGTATTAGCAATGCCTGTTAGATAAATGCTTCTGAAAATACGACACCACATTTCCATGACACCTCCTGATGTTACTGCTTCTCTACCTCCCCAACAGCATTTGGTTCTGAGCAGAACTCCGTGATAGCAATTTGGCTTTCTGAGGCTTACACAACCTGTGCTTGTTCTCACGTGTAAACATGTCCAGATGTTCAGTTTGCAGCTCCTTCATGAGGCTACACATAGCATTTTCTTTACCCTCAGTTATCTCAGGTACTATAAAGAAGTGTTTGCTGCACACCAGAGAGGACATACACGAAACGCTGCAGCAGCCCTGAGGTGCTTCCCATGGCTGCTTGGGAGAGAAGCAATACTCAGTCCCTTGCAAGAGAGAAGAAGACAGACAAAGAAAAGGAGAATGATAAAGTCACAGGGTACAACTTCTGCCAGATATCTTTTCAAAGCCAGGATGTTATAATTCTCAATTAAAGGACACTCCAGCCAGTAAATTCACTGACCCTTTATCACTTCAGACCAGCCAAGGATCAGACCATCCTACTGCTCCTGGGTTACAGGCATCATCCTGCAGCAAAGCAGGACATGCAGGGCCTCGCCTTTCCCAGCACTGTTTTTCTCCCCTATCAGCTGTACGTGTTGGATGATGGGTTGGATGCAATGATCTCGAAGGTCTCTTCCAACCTGGTCTATTCTATTCTATTCTATTCTATTCTATTCTATTCTATTCTATTCTATTCTATTCTATTCTATTCTATTCTATTCCATTCCATTCTATTCTACTCTATTCCATTCTATTCTATTCTACTCTATTCCATTCCATTCTATTCTATTCTATTCTATTCTATTCTATTCTATTCTATTCTATTCTATTCTATTCTATTCTATTCCATTCTATTCTATTCCATTCCATTCTATTCTATTCCATTCTATTCTACTCTATTCCATTCACTTCCATTCTATTCTATTCTATTCTATTCTATTCTATTCTATTCTATTCTATTCTATTCTATTCTATTCTATTCTACCCTATTCTATTCTATTCTATTCTATTCTATTCTATTCTATTCTACTTGTACATCCCAGTCTTTTCTTCAGTGACCAGCTCCAGAGCAGGTGGGTTACTCATGCTTTGCATGCCCGTGGGATGACAGCAAAGGAAACTGCTAAGCATGAGAAGACTGAACAGTAGGAAAGCATTCCTATCTAAAAGAACTGGAAGTCAGAAAGTAGATGAGCCATAAAAGCAAAGGAACATCTTCAGACTAATGTAAATAGTGAGCTCTCAAAATCTACCTCTATGAAATTATGTAGGTGGAACTTTACAAAAGAAATCTGTGTCGTTTACCCCAGTGTGAGCTGTGGCTTTAAATCATTTGCCAGGCATTTGAGAGTTTAATATCAGCTTTTGATACAGTATTTTTCTAAAGTGATTTTGGAGATTACAGAGAGGGAGAAGGTAAAGGGAGCCTGAATTGGAGGGTTTTCTTGCAAAAATCAGTTTCAAAGCCTGACAGAAAAGTCATGAATGCCTTGTTTAAGCATGAAGCCCTGGCAGAGTAGAGTATAATTTCTTGGCTTCCAAAGTTTTCAGTGAACTGTCTAAAATATCAATGTGCCAATAGCAAGACAGACAGATGGAAGGGAGCTGACAAGTCTCAGACAAGGGAAATATCTTCAAGTATCCTTTTAAAGAGATATCATTTAAATTAATCAAGCATAGGGCTTGGCTCAAAGTACTGAAAATATCCATTGGGAAACACAAAGAGTTTGTTTCATGAACAATTCAAAGTTAGAATAGAATAGAATAGAATAGAATAGAATAGAATAGAATAGAATAGAATAGAATAGAATAAGATAGGATAGGATAGGATAGGATAGGATAGGATAGGATAGGATAGGATAGGATAGAAATTAACCAGATTAGAAAAGACCTTCGAGATCATCGAGTCCAACCTATCACCCAGCATCATCCAAGCAACTAAACCATGGCACCAAGCACCCCATCCAGTCTCTTCCTAAACACCTCCAGTGATGGTGACTGCACCACCTCCCTGGGCAGCACATTCCAGTGGCCAATCTCTCTTTCTATGAAGAACTTCTTCCTAACATCCAGCCTGAACCTCCCCTGGTGCATCTTGAGACTGTGTCCTTGTTCAGGTTTCCCAAATGAAAAACATTAGAGATGACAGGCTGGACAGAGGGTGGCAAGACATGAAAAAAAGCATGACAAAAATCAAATTCAAAGAGTGTCAGTAGCTGATGGACATCTAATAACCCAGCTTTCCTAAATGAGCATCTAGAAAATGTGGCCTTACCTCACTTCTAGAAACCAAAAAAACAAACCAAAAACTGTGGTGGGTTGAAGTTTCCCCCCAGCATTAACTTTTAAGCCAAACCAACTCAGTTAGAAGCAAATGAAGCTGCATTTTTAGAATAGAATAGAATAGAATAGAATAGAATAGAATAGAATAGAATAGAATAGAATAGAATAGAATAGAATAGAACAGAACAGGTTGGAAGAGACCTTCAAGATCATCGTATCCAACTTATCATCCAACACCATCTAATCGACTAAACCATGGCACCAAGCACCCCATCAAGTCTCCTCCTGAACACCTCCAGTGAAGGTGACTTCACCACCTCCCTGGGCAGCACATTCTGATGGCCAATCTCTCTTTCTCTATGAAGAATTTCTTCCTAACATCCAGCCTAAGCCTCCCCTGGTGCAGCTTGAGACTGTGTCCTCTTGTTCTGGTGCTGGTTGCCTGGGAGAAGAGACCAACCCCCACCAACCTCCCTTCAGGTAGTTGTAGAGAGCAATAAGGTCTCCCCTGAGCCTCCTCTTCTCCAGGCTAAGCAACCCCAAAAAACTACTTCTCAAGCAAAACCTGCACTCTACAATGGAATGCAATGAATATGTACAAAATATACAGGATTTACAGTATTATACAGATATTTGCAATTAGCAAACAACACAGAAAGCCCCCTGGTCAAAACACTGGGGAAGCTGCTCCACTGCCCACCTCCCCCTGCCCCCTAAACCTCCCAACCCCCCCCTTGTAAGAAGCTGGGAGAAAGCAGTGTTAGTCTTATCTCAAGGTCAGCCAGAAGTGTTATCTTCTCCTGGGGCAAAGCAGAACAGCCAAGATCAGAGGAGAAGAGAAAAGGGATGGGAATGTGGGAGTGGAAGCGAAATGTGAAGAATTATTATGATACAGCTTCTTTTATTCCAGACATTTATCCAATGAATTTGTTTAGAATAATCTTTTGTTTTCCTTTTCACACCCAATGGTGATTTAGTTGTACCCTTCCTACTTTTCTACTCAAAATCTGCAGCTGAATTTTAAAGGCACAGCCTAAAACTGCCGCAAGAACCTATCGCCTCTGACAGCTTTCTCCACAAGTGCTTGATGAGTCAGTCCCCCCACAACATGTGCACCAACCCTCCAAATCGTGCTCTTGAAAATGTATGGAGCTTCTGTAAACACAGATCTCATTATGGAGCTGTAACTTCTTTTGCGTGGTTGAAATTGGTTCCCCCTGCCCCTTGTGCAAAGCCAGGCCCAGTAGATTATGCATGCAGCAAGGAGGAACTAATACAACTCCACTCAAATTGTTCTAGTGTCACTGAGTTACACTGGCTAAGGATCTGGATTCATTTGCAAACTTTCCTAAGTTTAGAGATATTTTTTTCCACTATATCATTTAGATGATTTTTTTTTCCCCTACATCGACAACAGCTCTAAGATTCTGCCCCTGTACTCAGCACTGGATAGGCCACATCTTGAGTCCTGTGTCCAGTTCTGGGCTCCTCAGTTTAAAAAAGATGTTGAGTTGCTGGAAGGTGTCCAGAGAAGGGCAACAAAGCTGGGGAGGGGGATGGAGCACAGCCCTGTGAGGAGAGGCTGAGGGAGCTGGGGTTGCTTAGCCTGGAGAAGAGGAGGCTCAGAGGAGACCTTCTTGCTCTCTACAACTACCTGAAGGGAGGTTGCAGCTGGGTGGGGGTTGGTCTCTTCTTCTAGTCAACCAGCACCAGAACAAGAGGACACAGTCTCAAGCTGCGCCAGGGGAGGCTTAGGCTGGATGTTGGGAAGAAGTTCTTCATAGGAAGGCAGATTGGCCATTGGAATGGACTGCCCAGGGATGTGGTGGAGTCACTGTCCCTGGAGGTGTTTAGGAAGAGACTGGATGGAGTGCTTGGTGCCATAGTTTAGTTGGTTAGATTGTGTTGGGTGATAGACTGGACTCGATGATCTTGAAGGTCTCTTCCAACCTGGTTAATTCTATGATTCTATAATTCTAATTCTGTAAGATGAAGCTTAAGCAGACTTAGATTGTGATCTGGGTAAAGCATAAAACCTGTGAGATTTGCAAAGCACATAAAAGCTCATTTCCCAGCCTCCCAGGTGATGCCTTTGAAATGGGCTGGAGTCTCAGGGAAGTGACCCTTTTGTTGGAAACACTTTAGTTTGACTGTCCCACCTAAGAAATACTCTCAGGACTGAAGTACAATACAATACAATACAATACAATACATTAAACCAGGTTGGAAGAGACCTTCAAGATCATCGCGTCCAACCTATCAACCAATCCAACCCACCCAAACAACTAGATCATGGCACCAAGCACCCCATCAAGTCTCCTCCTGAACACCTCCAATGATGGTGACTCTACCACCTCCCCAGGCAGCCCATTTAAATGGCCAATCACTCTCTCTGTACAGAACTTCTTCCTAACATCCAGCCTAAACCTCCCCTGGTGCAGCTTGAGACTGTGTCCTCTTGTTGTGGTACTGGCTGCCTGGGAGAAGAGACCAACTTCCACCTGTCCACAACCTCCCTTCAGGTAGTTGTAGACAGCAAGAAGGTCACCCTTGAGTGTCCTCTTCTCCAGGCCAAGCAACTCCAGTTCCCTCAGCCTCTCCTCATAGGGCTTGTGTTCCAAAACTCACACCAACTTTGTTGCCCTTCTCTGGACATGTTTCAGCAAGTCAACATCCTTCCTAAACTGAGGGGCCCAGAACTGGACACAGGACTCAAGGTGTGGCCTAACCAGTGCAGTGTACAGGGGCAGAATGACCTCCCTGCTCCTGCTGGCCACACTGTTCCTGATGCAGGCCAGGATGCCATTGGCCCTCTTGGCTGCCTGGGCACACTGCAGGCTCATGTTCAGCCTACCATTAACCAGTACCCCCAAGTCCCTCTCTGCCTGGCTGCTCTCCAGCCACTCTGACCCCAGCCTGTAGCACTGCCTGGGGCTGTTGTGGCCAGTGTGCAGAATCCAGCACTTGGATGTGTTCAATGTCCTGCCCTTGGACTCTGCCCATCTGTCCAGCCTATCAAGGTCCCTCTGCAAAGCCTCTCTACCCTCCAGCAGATCAGCTCCTGCCCCCAGCTTGGTGTCATCCGTAAATTTACTTCTGATGGACTCAATGCCCTCATCCAGATCATCAAGAAAGATGTTGAAGAGCATGGGGCCCAGCACTGATCCTTGGGGCACACCACTAGTGACTGGGCACCAGCTGGCTGTGGCACCATTCACCACCACTCTCTGTGCTCAGCCCTCCAGGGCTGGAAGAAACTATTCCAGAACCTGTAATCTTCATACACAAGAAGAACTTCATACCCAGGACTAGGCATATTTCCCTCCTGTGCCCTCCCTGCCCGTTCTGTGCTCCACCAGCTACCCCTCAAAATAAAGTAATAAAAATTCAAATGAGTGCTCAGGAAAATATAACTGTGAAGGGGAGACATCTCCTGTCACTTTAATAACATACCAGGTTAATAATATTAAATCACCAGAGGCCAAGGAAATGTCACTGGAAATATTTAAGGCTCCCCACTAGAGAGTGATGAGACTTTCAAGTAGCTGGGAGAGAATCAGGGTGGGATGGCAAGGGCTGGTGAGGCTGATCCTGGCCCATAAGGAAAAGTTATTTTGCAGGGGCTGGCTTCTCATTTAAGGAACATGTAATATATTAACAAAATAAAAGCTTCACTAATCCTGGAAATGATATTTATGCTGCTGAAAAGGGGCAGGACAGCTCTGCAGACTGCACTCCTCAATTTACCCACCAAACCAGTATAAGATCGACAGGAGTGGCACCAGTTGCCAGTGTTTTGCTCTGCCAAGAGGAAAGTTCCTCAGTTAATGTGTCCAATACTGGGTCCATTTCTGGGCTCCCAGTTCAAGAAGGAACTGCTTGAGAATAGGATGGAATAGAATAGAATAGAATAGAATAGAATAGAATAGAATAGAATAGAATAGAATAGAATAGAATAGACCAGACCAGACCAGACCAGACCAGGTTGCAAGAGACCTTCAAGATCATTACGTCCCACCCATCATCCAACACAACCTAATCATCTAAACCATGCAAACAAGCACCCTATCAAGTCTCCTCCTAAACACCTCCAATGATAGTGACACCACCACCTCCCTGGGCAGCACATTCCAATGGCCAATCTCTCTCTCTATGAAGAATTTCTTCCTAACATCCAGTCTAACCCTCCCCTGGTGCAGCTTGAGACTGTGTCCTCTTGTTCTGGTGCTGCTTGCCTGGGAGAAGAGACCAACCTCTGCCTGGCTGCAACCTCCCTTCAGGGAGTTGGAGAGAGCAAGAAGGTCTCCTCTGAGCCTCCTCTTCTCCAGGCTAAACAACCCCAGCTCCCTCAGCCTCTCCTCATAGGGCTTGTGCTCCAAACCCCTCACCAACTTTGAAGGTACAACCAAGGGCTGTGGAGATGACTAGGGAACCAGAATATCTCTCTTCTGAAGAAAGTCTGAGGGACTTGGGGCTTTTGAACCTAGAGAAGACTGATGGAGGATTCTAGCAATGCTTATAAATACTTCAAGGGTGAGTGTCAGGAGGATGGGGCCAGGCTTTTTTCAGTGGTGCCCTGTGCCAGGACACGTGGTGGCAGGCACAAGCTTGAACAAAGGAAATTCCATCTAAAGATGAGGAGGAACTTCTTTACTTTGATGATAAAGTAGCAGTGGAACAGGCTGCCCAGAGAGGTGGTGTCTCTGGTGTCATTCAAAACCTGCCTGGACATTGTGATTCTGGGCAAGGTGCTCTAGGTGACCCAGCTTTGGCAGGGGCATTGGACTAGATGATCTCCAGGAGTGCCTTCCAACACCTATTATTCTGTGATTCTGTAATATCAGAAGTGAGAATTTTACTGCCATGAACATAATCATGCCCATCTGAGCTGATCAATGGGTTTTGACCACACCCTGATCCATCTGGGCATTTTCCTGAGGCAACCAACCTTAAAGAAAACCTAGCAACCAAAAAATACAGAAACCTTTCCCACAGACAGGTGGACAGGGTGAATTTAAGGCTGGCTGGGATCACCAGAACAGTACAAAGCTGTTTGACAGAACTGTGGGATTTGTGCTGGTCAAGAAAAAAAACATCATTTCCAATGTTATTTATTGATCCACAAATGCAAGTGGACTGTGTGAAAGTGGCCAGATCCTTAGCTCCAAAAAAATATCTTCCCTGGAATTGTTCTGATTTATACATCTAAACATAAACCCCTCTTCAACCAGGGGATAATCCACATTTGTTTGGTTCTTGATTTTGCTGGACAAGTGATGCAGGAAGAAGTGGGAGTGAAGTGGGTGAGATTTGAAGGACCCTTACAGCTCCTGCTGCTCACAGCTCTGCTTCCCTTTCTATCAGAAGGAAGACTCCAGCACAGGTTTTATTTGTTCAGACTCTAAACAAAACACAGAGCTAGCTTTTTATGCTTAGACAGCACACAATCTCAGTCTGCATCTTTCAATGCAACTTTTGACTGGTGCAATGACAAAATCCCACTGGAAACACAGTCACTGCCCTGCCCGCAACCTAAATACAAGGATAGAGAGAAAGCAGATTGGGACAAAAGTCAGGTTTTAAGGCCTGAAATAGAGGTCTTCCAGATAGAATCATAAAATCAACCATGTTGGAATAGACCTCAGAGACCATCAAGTTCAACCTAATACCCAGCACCTCATGACAACTAAACCATGGCTCCAAGTGCCACATCCAATCCTGTTTTGAACACCTCCAGGGACAGTGACTCCACCACCTCCCTGGGCAACACATTCTAGTGGCCAAATACTCTCTCTGTGAAGAACTTTCTCCTCACCTCCAGCCTAAACTTCCCCTGGCACAGCTTGAGACTGTGTCCTCTTGTTCTGGTGCTGGGTGCCTGGGAGAAGAGACCAACCCCCACCTGGCTACAACCTCCCTTCAGGTAGCTGTAGACAGCAATAAGGTCTCCCCTGATCCTCATGGGCACATCATTCTCTGGGAGGAGTCAATACAGCTGGTGCAGATGTAATACTTTGGAATTAAAATGTAATGTAATTCCAATGTAATACTTTGGAATTAAAAATCAAACCAAAACAAACCTCCCATAGTAACAACCAAAAGCTCTTACAGTAACTGTAGCCTAATGGGGCTAAAGGGAAAGTTTTCTTGCTAAGGCCAGGAGCAAATATATTTGAAGATGTCCCTGATCACCACAAGGAGGTTGGTCTAGATGAACTTTAAAGGTCTTTTCCAACCCTAACCACTTTATGCTATTCAACATATTCATATATAGGCTGGAAAAGAGGTTTCATAACAAGAAAATGAAGTTAGTGGAAGACACAAAACAACAGAGCACTGTCAAATGTGAAGCTGACTATAGAGAATGGCAGAGGACTCTTGAGATGCAGAATGATTCTGTGATAAAATGACAGATGAAATTCAATACTAAGAAGTGCTAAGTAATGTACATGGGGAAAATAAGCTTCTCTCTGTATTTCCAGTCAGGAATGGGATCTTGGAGCCCTTGTGGATAGTTCTATAAAAATGTTAGTTTAGCACTCAGAAATGCTCAAAAAGGCCAATAAAGCAGCAGGAACTGCTGGAATATCAGAGAAGAAAACATGAAGCACAGCTGTGCCATTTTATAAATCTACAGTTCACCTGAACTGACAACTGAGCATGCAATTTCAGTTCCCACAGCTCGGCAAAGAGGCAGCCCAAAGCACGCACGCACGCACGCACGCACACACACACACACACACACACACACACACACACCCCCCCACAGCCAACCACCAGATAAAAATGGAAAATGCACAGAGAAAAGGAACAAGGATCAAAGACCTGTAATGGTGTGCAAGGAGAGCCATGCTGAACAAGGGCACAGGAAAGAGACAAATGGAGAAAGGAGAGGTTTGTTAAGGCCTGGGTGGAAAAAAGGAGGAGTGCAGAGTGGGGCCCCAGACTGCCTTCATCAAAAGAGCTCTTGTACAATCTACATATTGATTGTGCAAGAAGTTTCAAACACATGACACAAGCCCCTTTTCAAACCACACACATTTCAGGATACCGTGGGAGGTCACAGATACAAAAAGGGTTGAAGGAAACTCAGGCATGATATGCACATCTGTGGGCTTAATGGGTTTTGCAAACACCAGGCACTCAGGAAAGCCTTCCAGCCATCAGCTGCCAGCACCTTGCAAGGTACCCCACGAGACAGGTTGGAATGACATGTGCAGATCATCTGTTGTTTCCTCCTCTCCTCATGGAGAGTTTTGATCTGACCAAGCTTGATGGTGTATGCAACCACCATTCCCTCCCTCAAAGAAGTTAAAAGGAGAAAGAGTTACTTTCAAATGTCTTCCTACAAAGCAAAGCCTTAAGTCACATTCTGTCTCTAATACCAATGTCTGCCCTCAGCCTCCTTTTCTCCAGAAGCTTATCATAGTATCATAGTACCAGTCAGGGTTGGAAGGGACCACAAGGATCATCCAGTTCCAACCCCCTGCCATGGGCAGGGACACCCCACACTAGATCAGCCTGGCCAGAGCCTCATCCAGCCTGGGCTTAAACACCTCCAGGGACGGGGCCTCAACCACCTCCTTGGACAACCCATTCCAGGGCTTCACCACTCTCATGGGGAAGAACTTTCTCCTCACGTCCAGCCTGAATCTCCCTATCTCCAGCTTCATTCCATTCCCCCTAGTCCTATCACTACCTGATATCCTAAGAAGTCCCTCCCCAGCCTTCTTGTAGGCCCCCTTCAGGTACTGGAAGGCCACAATTAGGTCACCTCGGAGCCTTCTTTTCTCCAGACTGAACAGCCCCAACTCTTTCAGTCTGTCCTCACAGGAGAGGTGCTCCAGCCCTCTGATTTAGCCCTTTGGGGAGCCATGAGGCTACTGTACAGTAGAATCAGACCACACAGGCCAGATGCACTCAGTCAAGGATGGTCCCAGCAGCGCTGAGGAACAAGGCTCCTTGTCTCCATCTCTGCCACACAGCACAGCACAGCACATGCAGCTCTGCACAAGCTTGTGGGATAGACTGCAGCCCACTTAGCTCTCCACTGCACTCTGTTTTCCAGGAAATATTGCACTCTACCATGAAAATAAAACAACAACAACAACAAAAAAGAAACAAAGAAATTACTTTGGATTATCACTCTAAACACTTTAAACAGGTTTTGTACCAACTGGTCCTCACTGTGGGCTCTATGTCTTGTCACAATCCCAACCTGCTTTCGTTCTCCACAAGGTGCCACCAGCACCAACATCACTTTCCATAATCACAGAATCAGCCAGGTTGGAAAAGACCTCAGAGATCATCAAGTCCAACCTATTACCTAATACTTAACACCTAAACCTATTACCTAATGCCTGACAACTAAACAATGGTTCCAAGTGCCACATCCAATCCCTTTTCGAACACCTCCAGGGACGGGGAGTCCACTACCTCCCTGGGCAGCACATTCCAATGGCCAAATACTCTTTCTGGGAAGAGCTTTCTCCTCAACTCCCACCTAGACAATGGACTGGATTGTCTACAGGTATAAATCAATCTCATTCCCACTGTATTGTTACTGCCGGGCCAGTTTACACCAGCTCAGGAGCTGGTTAAATAACAGTAATGCTGGATATTTTATTTTCTTTTAAAGAGAAGGAGTTTTTTTCATTGCATCTGAGGATTGTAGAACAGGATCAGGTGGGTTTCATGTTTATCAAAACAGGAAAAATAAGGTTTTGTTCAGTGCAGGCGTTTCAATACAAGAAAAGGGAAAAAACCAACAGAACAAACAACCCCCCCAAAAAAACCCCACACAAAACCAACCAACCACTCTGTGTTTGCTTTTATTTGATGCTTCCCCTCCTTATATTGCCCCAGAAGAGAAAATAAGCTTATAAATACTATATTAGCACTAACACATGTATCAACAATACTGACATGTTTTCAGCTGAGTTTTCAGTTCGTTCTATTTTCCATCTCACAATGAAATTCAGTTCAATAGAAAGATTCAATAGTAATTGGAAATAGGCTCTGGAAATTGCATAATCTAGTTCTCAAAGACCCAGAAATTAGCAAACAAACAAATAAACAGAGCACAAGCACAACTAAAGTAACCACATTCTGTAAAGATGTAATAAGTCAATTAAATTCATGCACAAAGTGATTCTTGGCTGATGGGAGAATACAAAGAGAGAGGTCAGATCCTGTTTTCAAAACAGAGCCTCATGAAAAGGGAAGCAAATGGAAATGTCATTACTGAGCATTATGATGAGAGATGAAAGGAGTCTCATCCAAAAAAGCTCCAAGGGGGTGAAATGTAAATTGCTCAGAAAGGAAGCAAATGAAAGGGGATGTGATAAAGTCACTGATGAGTAAACATAGGGGAAAGCTGCAACTCAGGTTCACAGGATAACAGGAATAAATACTAAAGGACCTGGGTTCATAGCAGGTAGAGAAATCAGCACAGTTTCAACATCTTCAGGGAGGCTGCAAGAGATTCACACCCACAGCATCTTGTCCTTCAATAGCACTCAGTATTTAGGTAGCTCTTTCATCTATTGATATTGTGCACACATTATTATCTTCACTTACGTGTGGAGAAGGGGGAGAGGTACCAACGCCTTCTGCATTTTCATTTTCTCTCCTAACAGCAGTTGTGCATTTTGGCTGTTACAGGATTCAAGGGCCCTGTTGAAAGCCAGAGCCAAGGCATCTCCAAACAAAACTGCATTACCTGAAACTTCTGAAGATTAAATAGAATCATAGAATATTTAGGTGGGGAAAGGCCTTCAGGGTGTGTCCAACCATTAACCCTACTATGCCAGTTCACCAATTAACCATGTCCCCAGCACCACACCTACAGAGTTTTAAGTACCTCCAGAGGTGATTGACTCCAAAACAGATGATTCCCAAATGCTTAAGGGGGTCTAAGGACTTGTCCATACAACACAACTCTGTGTTACATAAGGCCCAGTAAGATCCCTCACTGAAATGGGTTGAATATAGAAGAAAAAGAGAAATGTACAGCATCAGCTCAGTCATCCATTGGGACTGCTTCACAGCTTTCAAGGACAGATACTGCAAGGACATTCTTTCATAAGAAAACCCCCATGCTTGGAAATGGTTAGGTCTAAGAAAGGGTTGGATTAGATCATAAGGGTCAGTTTTGAGTTACCGTTACCTAAATCCAGGTCGACACATATACCTGGTGTGCCTGCAGGAATTCTATACATGGCCAATGGTGAAAGGGGATCCCTAAGTCATATTTCACATCTGCTCTGTTACAGGGAGCCTGGTGGCAGCTACATGTGAAATGAAAGCCCTGCAGAGACATCATTTTCTTAGACAAGTTAATCATTCCATAAAGGTACTCCTTACTCCCTGCCGTGAGCTGCAGCGTCGCTGCGCTGCCTGCTGTTAAACTGTCGAGTGATTCCACTCAAAACTGGTTGCCACTCATTTATGAAGAGGTAATCCCTCTGCTTGGCATGTGCACATTTGTTTAATATGTGAAGTTCCACGAGATCCACTGGGATGGAGGGTTCTCAATGGATGCTCTTCATCATCAAATGTAGGATGAGAGTTAATTAGCTCTCATGTCTCCCGGTACCCCGTGAGAATAGCCATTCAAGCTTGACAGAGATAACTTGCTTGAGAAGAGAGTAATCCTGACAAGTGTAAGTCCAGGAGAGGACAGCAGAAGTTAGAGGGGCAGAAGCAATATTTGTCCACTGGAATGGGCTGCCCAGGAAAGTGGTGGAATTGCCATCCCTGGAGGTGTTCAAGAGGGGATTGGACGTGGCATGTGGTGCCATGATCTAGTAGGCATGAGGTTTTGGGTGACAGGTTGGACTTGATGATCTTTGAGGTCTTTTCCAGCCCTGTTGATTCTGTGATTCTATGATATGAGATTAGGAATTTTGATCCCACTTCTGCCATTGTGGAATTTAGCACTGACACCCTGGCTGGACTGAAGGTTGGGCAAGTGATACTTGGTGCTTACTGCATCAACTATACAGACACAGACTCTAGACATATATGGATGTAGACTGTGGTGAGGACACATCTGGATTATTGTGTCCAGTTCTGGTCACCTGAGTTCAAGAAGGACCTCAGGGAGCTGCTTGAAAGAGTCCAGTGAAGAACCACAGTGATGATGAAAGGAGTGCAACACCTCCCTTAAGAGGAAAGGTTGAGGGAGCTGGGTCTCTTGAGCTGGGAGAAAAGGAGACAGGAGTGACATCATTCATGTTTGTAAAGATGTAAAGGGTGAGTGTCAGGAGGACAGAGCCAGGCTTTTCTCAGTGATGTTCAACAATAGGACAAAAGGCAATGGCTGGAGCATAGGAAGTTCCATGCAAACATGAGGAAAAGCTTTTCCACTGTGAGGATGACATAGCCCTGGAACAGGCTGCCAGAAGGGGTTGTGGAGTCTCCTCTGGAGATATTCAAAGCCCACCTGGATGCATTGCTGTGTGACCCACTCTAGGTGCTCCTGCTCTGGCAGGGGGGTTGGACTGGATGATCTTTCAAGGTCCCTTCCAATTACTAACATTCTGTAATTCTGTGATATCAATAGCTAACCCTAACAAGGTGTCCTGGTTTGAGTCAATAGAGTGTCTGTCACTTGTTTAGTGGCTGACACAGCCCTAACCCTTGAGACAAGGTGATGCCAAGAGCTACTTTTGATCATTACATCCCAACACATATATAAGAGAGAAAACATCTTGAAAAATCTAGGATTTGACAGAATGAGAGGAAATGGCCTCAAGTAGCACTGGGGGATGGGGCTTCTTTACTGAAAGAGTGGTCATGCATTGGCATATGCTACCCAAGGACATGGTGGAATCACCACGTGGATCTTTGGGACATAGTGGTGTCAGGTAGATAGTTGGACTCAATGTTCTTAGAGGTCTTTTCCAACTGAAACAATTTTATGATAAGTTAGTTATAAATGCTCAGGGCATTCAATAGACTGGTTCTTTCCTTTGGAGGTCTCAGAAGGAATGTAAATGCCCTACTACAGGAACCTTCAACTGAAAAATGTGCCCTGGCTGCTATACAGCAAACCCAGAAGCGAGTGCCTTTGATTATCACAGAATCATCAAGGTTGGAAAAGATCTCCAAGATCATCAAGCCCAGCCAGCAACCCAGCTCCACCATGGACCAATGTCCAATGCAATGTCCAATGGAACATGTCTAGAGAAGGGCAACAAATCTGGGGAGGGGTTTGGAGCACAGCCCTATGAAGAGAGGCTGAGGGAGCTGGGGTTGCTTAGCCTGCAGAAGAGGAGGTTCAAGGGAGACCTTAATGCTCTCTACAACTACCTGAAGGGAGGTTGTATCCAGGTGGGGGCTGGTCTCTTCTCCCAGGCAAGCAGCACCAGAACAAGAGGACACAGTCTCAAGCTGCACCAGGGGAGGTTTAGGCTGCATGTTAGGAAGAAGTTCTTCATAGAAAGAGAGATTGGCCACTGGAATGGGCTGCCCAGGGAGGTGGTGCAGTCACCATCACTGCAGATGTTTAAGAAGAGACTTGATGGGGTGCTTGGTGCCATGGTTTAGTTGATTACATGATGTTGGGTGATGGGTTGGACTCAATGATCTTGAAGATCTCTTCCAACCTGGTCTATTCTATTCTAGTCTAGTCTAGTCTAGTCTAGTCTATATAGACTTCCTATATACATTTCTTTGTCACTGATGATGAAAAACCCCCTTAAAAAAAGTGACACCCACAGATCCAAGTCCAGCCATGCATAAAGATGCTTTCCAACGTTGGGCTGTGGTTTGTGAAACCTGCTGAGCAGAAAGGTGTTCTGCAAGATATCATTACTAGGAATTTTCCAAAACTTTGAGGGTTATTATTGCTCCAGATTAGGTTGAAATGTTTAATTATGAACAGAGAGAAGGGGGTTTGGCCTTTTCAAAGGAGAGGAGCCTTTATTGATTTTATTAGTCAAAGGTGGTGATAATTTTCACATTAAGACCCAGAGAGCAATTTCTCTGTTAAACAGTGATTATGAAATACTAACTGAAATACCATTGGAAAAGTCCGAGGAAGGTCACTCTTTTTCCCCCCTTATTTCTTGTAATCAATCTCACTCTATCAAAGGCTGCAGAAATACAGCAATAATCTAAGTGGAACTGCAGACACTTCTGAACTTGTGGGCAGAGGTGGCAGTGCCTTCCCTGTTAATTGAGGTTGGATCAAACGAAAGCCTTTGATTGAATGAACTCTAATTGCTTGCTCGATAGCTGCAAACACGGTTGGCTACCTGATGGGTTTGTTAAATGGCTGTATGCCTTATGCAAACATGTCTGTGGAAGGGCCTGGATAAACAGGCAGATGGAGATGGGGTAGGGGTGACTTCAAATCAACTGATTGCCCAGCTGCAATGCGCCTTCCTCTGCAGGTTTTGGGAGGGCTTTTTCTGGTTGGTTTTGGATTGTTGTTTAGTTTTCCTGGTTTGGGTGGAGTTTAGGGTAGGATAGGATAGGATAGGATAGGATAGGATAGGATAGGATAGGATAGGATAGGATGGGATAGGATGGGATGGGATGGGATGGGATGGGATAGGATAGGATAGGATAGGATAGGATAGGATAGGATGGGATGGGATGGGATGGGATGGGATGGGATGGGATGGGATGGGATGGGATGGGATGGGATAGGATAGGATAGGATGGGATAGGATGGGATGGGATGGGATGGGATGGGATGGGATGGGATGGGATGGGATGGGATGGGATGGGATGGGATAGGATAGGATAGGATAGGATAGGATAGGATGGGATGGGATGGGATGGGATGGGATGGGATGGGATGGGATGGGATGGGATGGGATAGGATAGGATAGGATAGGATAGGATAGGATAGGATAGGATAGGATAGGATAGGATGGGATGGGATAGGATAGGATAGGATAGGATAGGATAGGATAGGATAGGATAGGATAGGATAGGATAGGATAGGACAGAATTGAATTGACCAAGTCGGAAAAGACCTTCAAGGTCATCAGGTCCAACCTATCATCCAATACCATCCAATCATTAAACCATGGCACCAAGCACCTCATCCAGTCTCTTCCTAAACACCTCCAGTGATGGTGACTCCATCACCTCCCTGGGCAGCACATTCCAATGGCCAATCTCTCTTTCTATGAAGAACTTCTTCCTAACATCCAGCCTAAACCTCCCCTGGCACAGCTTGAGACTGTGTCCTCTTGTTCTGGTGCTGCTTGCCTGGGAGAAGAGACCAATCCCCAGCTGGCTCCAACCTCCCTTCAGGGAGTTATAGACAGCAAGAAGGTGTCCCCTGAACCTCCTCTTCTCCAGGCTAAGCAACCCCAGCTCCTTCAGCCTCTCCTCACAGGGCTGTGCTCCAAATCCCTCCCCAGCTTTGTTTCCCTTCTCTGGACACGTTCCAGCAACTCAAGACCTTTCATCATCTTTTGTGTTTGTTTCCTTAGGGTGTTTGGGCTATTTTTTCGTTGTTGCTTTTTCTCATTGCTGTTTTGGTTTGGTTTGTTGTTTAGCTTTTCAGTTTGGGTGGAGTTTTGTGTGTTTGCTTGGGTTTTGTTTGGGTGTTTTGGGGTTGTCAGGGTTCTGTTTGTTGCTGGTTTGGTTTGGGTTTCATTCTGTTGTTTATCTTTTATTTTGGGTGGATTTTTTTGTGTGTTTGCTTGGGGCTTTTTGGATGGTTTTTGGTTGTTAGGGTTCTTCTTGTTGCTGGCTTGGTTTGGTTTGGGTTTCATTTTGTTGTTTAGTTTTTATTTTGGGTGGAGTTTTGTGTTTGCTTGGGTTTTGTTTGGATGTTCTTTGGTTAGTTGTTTGTTACTGGTTTGGGCTTTTTTGCCCTGGGATTACACAAATGGAAAGCAGGACAAGTTTCAGGACACCCTCTCAAGATGTGTGGAACATTCTGTTTGCATAGTCAGCACTAACCCCTTGCACTGGAAGCTCCTGGTGCATCTCAGACCATGCTGCACAGCTGGAAAGTCAGAAGCAGCTGAATGCAGCACTAAGAATAGGAGTTTTCCTGATCTATGGGCTATGAGATCACTAGCGCTCAATCACAGCTAGTGTAGTTGGACCTTTGTTTTTCATTTCAGCTGTTACCTTTGGATGGGAGTTGCTTCAGTGCAACAGGGCAGAGGCTCAGGCAGTCCAGCAATCCCTGCAGCAGCCAGCCTCCCTGTTTTGCGGCCCTGCTCAAACCATCACGGGATGTCCTGCCCACAGGGGCACTTTTCTTTCCTAGCCCTCATCAATTAGCAGCTGCTTTGTACCCTGAAGCATGAAGTTCTCCATCCCTCAGACATTTCTTATTTTCTCTAATAGAATTTCTCATTATTCATATGAATGTCTAATCCTTTTGTGAACCCTCCAAAGCTCTTGGCTTCAATAAAGTCTGTGGCATTGAGTGCCACATGTTAATTATAAGCTATGCAAGAAAAGTATTTCTTACTATCAGCTTTAAATCATTTGCCTCAAAGAAAAAAAAATCCTAATGGTTAAATATACCATAGTAGAATAGAGCATTACATAGCCAGGGCCTTAAAAGTGATGCCTTGAAAATGAATTTGGGGTTTATTTTGAACACTGGGAAACCGAGGTGTAAAAAGACACAACATAGACTAGACTAGGCTAGACTAGACTAGAACAGAATAGAATAGAACAGAATAGAATTAACCAGGTTGGAAGAGACCTCCGAGATCATCGAGTCCAACCTATCACCCAACACCATCTAATCAACTAACCCATGGCACCAAGCACTTCACCCAGTCTCTTCCTCAATACCTCCAGTGATGGTGACTCCACCACCTCCCTGGGCAGCACATTCCAATGGCCAATCTCTCTGTCTATGAAGAATTTCTTTCTAACATCCAGTCTAAACCTCCCCTGGTGCAGCTTAAGACTGTGTCCTCTTGTTCTGGTGATGGTTGCCTGGGAGAAGAGATCAACCCCCACCTGGCTACAACCTCCCTTCAGGTAGTTGTAGAGAGCAAGAAAGTCTCCTCTGAGCCTCCTCTTCTCCAGGCTAAACAACCTCATCTCCCTCAGCCTCTCCTCATAGGACTTGTGCTCCAAACCCCTCCCCAGCTTTGTTGCCCTTCTCTGGACACCTTCCAGAAACTCAACATCTTTCTTAAACTAAGGGGCCCAGAACTGGACACAGGACTCAAGGTGTGGCCTAACCAGTGCTGAGGACAGCAGCAGAATGACCTCCCTGCTCCTGCTGGCCACACTGTTCCTAATGCAGGCTAGGATGCCATTGGCCTTCTTGGCCACTTGGGCACACTGCTGGCTCATGTTTAGCCTATTTTCAACCACTACCCCCAGGTCCCTCCACTCTCATTCACTGCTAGATGTAAGGATAGAGCTTACGAGTTCCACTTCTCAAATTCTTCGTCTAAATAAATAAATAAAATGTTTTCTCATATAATGAAAACTGATGTAGACATCTCAGGTTTTCATGTTCATTTTAAGGAACAATCTCATTGCCTTGCAGTCATAAGGAAACACCTCCACCATTCCTGCCTGATACAGAGGCTTTGTTAGAAGACGTGTCAGAGATCACATTCTGCGAAATCAAGTTTTCTGTGACCCACTGGGAGCCAGGATAAACTTCTGAGAAACAGAAGACTAACATGTTGAAGCTACTGGGAATTCTTTATCCTAGACAAGATTAAAGTCATTTTGACTCTTCTATTGCCAATAATTCCTGAGAGGAAATCCAATTTTCCCTCACTATAAATTTTATATATGATGTTTGCTAGTACTATTGAAGTAGTGTGATGAACGAACTCATGCAAACTCCACCTCACTTACCAACGTGCAGAGAAAGGCACTGTAGTAAGATAGTCATCCCCCACCCCAAATGTAAATCTTAGAATCATAGAATCAGTCAGGGTTGGTAGGGACCACAAGGATCATCTAGTTCCAGCCCCCTGCCATGGGCAGGGACACCTCACACTAGATCAGGATGGCCAGAGCCTCATCCAGCCTGGTCTTAAACACCTCCAGGGATGGGGCCTCAACCACCTCCCTGGATAACCCATTCCAGGGCTTCACCACTCTCATGGTGAAAGTCTGCCTTAACTTGGGAAGTAAGTTGGGAAGACTCTGTAATAAGTCTTGTCTAATACAACTTCACCTATGCATCAAGAATAGAAATTAGCACAAAATGCCAGTGATAGAATAGAATAGAATAGAATAGAATAGAATAGAATAGAATAGAATAGAATAGAATAGAATAGAATAGAATAGAATAGAATTAACGAGGCTGGAAAAGTCCTTTGAGATCATCAAATCCAACCCCTCAGCCTCTCCTCACAGGGCTGTGCTCCAAACCCCACCCCAGCTTTGCTGCCCTTGTCTGGACACATTCCAGCATCTCAACATCTTTCCTAAACTGAGGGGCCCAGAACTGGACACAGTACTCAAGGTGTGACCTAACCAGTGCTGAGCACAGGGCACAATGACCTCCCTGCTCCTGCTGGCCACACTATTCTTGATGCATGCCAGGATGCCATTGGCCTTCTTCGCCACCTGGGTACACTGCTGGCTCATGTTCAGATGTTGTCAACCAGCACCCCCAGGTCCCTCTCTGCCTGGCCGCTCTCCAGCCACTCTGACCCCAGCCTGTAGCACTGCCTGGGGTTGCTGTGGCCAATGTGTAGAACCTAGAACTTAGATGTGTTCAATCTCATGCCCTTGGACTCTGCCCATCTGTCCAGCCTGTCAAGGTCCCTCTGCAGAGCTCTCCTACCCTCTAACAGAGCAACTCCTGCTCCCAGCTTGGTCTCATCTGCAAATTTACTGATCATGGACTCAATGCCCTCATCCAGATGATCAATAATGATATTGAACAGGATGGGGCCCAGCACTGATCCCTGGGGGACACCACTACTACCTGGCTGCCAGCTGGATGTGGCACCATTCACCACTACTCTCTGGGCTCAGCCTCCAGGCAGCTCCTAACCCAGCTCAGAGTGCTGCTGTCCAAGCCAGGGGCTGACAGCTTGGCCAGGAGTTTGCTGTGGGGGACAGTGTCAAAGGCCTTGCTGAAGTCCAGGCAGACTACATCCACAGCCTGCCCCACATCCACCAGGCAGTCACCTGATCATAGAAGGAGATCAGGTTGGTCAGGCAGGACCTGCCCTTCCTAAATCCATGCTGGCTGGGCCTGATCCCTTGGCCATCCTGTAAGTGCTGTGTGATTGCACTCAAGATGACCTGTTCCATAATCTTGCCTGGCACTGAGGTCAGGCTGAGAGGTCTGCAGGCAAGGTCAAGCAGCAGCAGATTAGTCTCCCTTCAGAGCAACGAAGCGAGCAGAGAGGAGATGAGAAGAGGAAAGATTGTTTTGGTACAACCAATCTTATGGTACCTTGTTTTTATTATTTACTTATTTTTCATACCCAATAGTGACTCATTTCCATTTCTCTACTTTTCTGCTCGAAATCTGTAACAACATTTTAAAGGCATAGCCTAAAACTACCACAAGAGTCTCCTCCTTTTAAAACATGCACGCCCGTGCAGATGCAACATTACTCCAGTCACAAACTATTCTGCAGGGCCTTCTCAATCCTCACTCATACATCATCTTTCCCTTGTTTGCAGTCTAATTTAAATGAATGGTTTAATTTTTCAGACAAACACTGACACTGTTTATGAATGCATTACTGCTGCATAATCACCCCTGAATATCAATTAACAGAAGCAATTTTTGACTACAAAGCCCCTTTAGTCACAAGCACGTGCTCACAGAAACAGACCTGCTTGAAAGCACCACATTTCATCAGGCTTTCAGCTGCCCACAGAATCCAGCATTTGCAAGGATGCTCCAGGAAGGAGGATTCTGATGGTCTGAATGTGGTCTACAGAGCAGGAGCCCAACAAGAGTCAGTAACGTGTCTTACGCCTACTCCCAGTGGGACCATGATGACAATTAGATGCCATAGAGGTCTGTGATGAGGTGGGACTGGCTGTGAGACTCCAGCTGCTCTGCTAGAGGGGACATGCTGCAGAAATTAGTCAGCAGTTGAGGAAAATAATGAAAAACTGGGTCTGCGTCCTGCTTAGCATGGATTCTGCCTGATGGAAGCCAGAGAAGACAGAGTCAGAGTGGCTGGAGAGCAGCCAGACAGAAAGGGATCTGGGGGTATTGATTGACAGCTGGCTGAACAAGAGCCAGCAGTGTGTCCAGGTGGCCAAGAGGGCCAATGGCATCCTGGTCTACATCAAGAATAGTGTGGCCAGCAGGACCAGGGAAGTCATTGTACCCCTGTACTCAGCACTGGTTAGGCCAAACCTTGAGTCCTGTGTCCAGTTCTGGTTCCCTCAATTTAAGAAGGACATTGAGACACTTGAACATGTCCAAAGAAGAGCAACGAGGCTGGGGAGAGGCTTCAAGCACAAGCCCTACGAGGAGAGGCTGAGGAAGCTGGGGTTGTTCAGCCTGGAGAAGAGGAGGCTCAGGGGAGACCTTATTGCTGTCTTCAACTACCTGAAGGGAGGTTGGAGCCAGGAGGGGGTTGGTCTCTTCTCCCAGGCAACCAGCACCAGAACAAGAGGACACAGTCTCAAGCTGCACCAGGGGAAGTTTAGTCTGGAGGTGAGGAGAAAATTTTTCCCAGAGAGAGTTGTTAACCATTGGAATGTGCTGCCCAGGGAGGTGGTGGAGTCACCATCCCTGGAGGTATTCAAGAAGGAATTGGACGTGGCACTTGGTGCCATGATTCAGTTAGTCATGAGGTGTTGGGTGATAGGTTGGACTTGATGTTCTCTGAGGTCTTTTCCAACCTTATTGATTCTATGATCTTCCATTTCCTCATCCCTGTGCAAGGGGAAAGGATGGCTCAGGGGTGAGAGCTCAAAAATTACAAGTCCTGTTCTGGGGGAGGGAACCGTGAGCTTTAATTTACCTTGAGAAGAGTGAGCTATCCTAAGTTCAACAGATAAAGTTCGTGCTTGAGGTTAGACCTGACCCAGGTACAGGGCAGAAGGATGACCTCTGTTCAAGGTGTCTGAACAGTTGCTTGGTTTTGTTTGTTGTTTTGGGGCTTTTGTTGGGGGGGGTTGGGCTGTTGGTGTTTCGTGGGGGGCTTTTTGTTTTCTTCTTTTGGGTGAGTGTTTTCATTTGTTTATTTTGGGAGGGAGGGAGGTAGCTGGTTGGTTGGTTTGGGATTTTGGTTGTGTTTTTTCTTGTTGTTTTTGTCTGGCGTGGGTTTGCATTCTGTGTGTTTGTGACAGTTTAGATTTTCATTTCAATGTCTTTTCTACCAAGATAGAAAGAAGATTTGGGGTTTACTGAATTCCTACTGGGCTGGACCATGCTTTATGTGGAGCTGAGCAGGGACACAGCTAAGGTGTCTCTAAGGACACACATGCCACACAGCCCTGGTCCTAAAGGATCCTCCTTGCTCTGAGCCTCATCTGCAGCCCTAGCAGCAGCAGCTGAGCCTGTTGATCTGGGACAGTGATCAGTCCTTGGAGAGGGTCTTCCTTCTGCTCCTTTTAAGCATTCCAGTATCTGAAGGGGGCCTACAGGAAGGCTGGGGAGGGACTTCTCAGGATCTCAGGTAGTGATAGGACTAGGGGGAATGGAATGAAGCTGGAGATGGGGAGATTCAGGCTGGATGTGAGAAGGAAGTTCTTCCCCATGAGAGTGGTGAAGCCCTGGAATGGGTTGTCCAGGGAGGTGGTTGAGGCCCCGTCCCTGGAGGTGTTTAAGACCAGGCTGGGTGAGGCTCTGGCCAGCCTGATCTAGTGTAGGGTGTCCCTGCCCATGGCAGGGGGTTGGAACTAGATGATCCTTGTGGTCCCTTCCAACCCTGACTGATTCTATGATTCTATGCAAACACCTAAGCAGCATTTCATCTACCAGGTACCTCCCCAGAGCCCTGAAATCTTAGACTTCAGCCTCAAAAGAGCATGAGCCAAAGAGATTGCAAGTTGCAATCTGTGGTCAACACCTCCATGATCCCAGGTTAGTTCAGCTCCTTACATCTTGCTCATGGGGAAGACGTGCTGTGAGTGAATGCCTCAGCCCGGCTCACAAGGGCTGAGCTAACAAATGGAGGCTGCAATATTTCAATCAATAGGGAGGGGGAAAGAAAGAAGAAATGAAGCAATCAGAGAAGACAGAGATGTTATTGATGCTTCCATTACCTTCTGAAATTGGTCACTGTGGAGAAAAACAAGTAGCCACAGAGTGGACCTGGTCTGACCTTTCACTCCACAGCAGGCAGCAGATTGGTCATTCTAGTCACTGCCAGTGAAAAATGAGGCTGAAATCTTCTTCTTTTAGTGGATGAGGGACCAGTGCTCAGTCCCCATAGCAGGGGAGAATTCACAGGTCAGGGGGAAGCTGTAGCTCTCACTGTGGGCTCTAGAGAGATTCCCATATGACACACCAGGACAGGGAATGCAGGATTGATTTGCTGCTTAGCGTGAGTTGTGTGTGCTCAGATGAAAAAGGACAGACTCTCAGAAAGGGAGAGTAACTTCAAAGTGATGGAAAAAGCCAGAGCAGAAAAGGTGTGTGCCTAGCAAGGCAGGGGAATTTCAAGGTAGGCAGTAAAATGGTGAAGAACAGAGTGGGAAAGAAGCACAGAAGGGAAATTTTGACTGCACAGTCCTGAGACATGATCAAGCAAACTGGGATAAATCAGACCAAGCCAGATACTTGTACAAATTCAAAAGGAAGGACAACATAGGGAGCAATCCACACAACAGAGAGCCTGAAGTACCAGTTTGGTACCAGACTCTTCTACAAACTTTCTTATGGCCTTGGATGAAGTGCCCTTGACTTTGTCAATGCCATAGCTCTACAACAGCTGTAAAAATCCTTTTCTTGTCTACTGGGGCAATACAGTCCCTGAGGCATGTATCCAGAGGGAATGCTTGGTACCTTCTGAATATAAACCATAAATAAAAGAGCAGCAGCAACAGAGCAAAACTGGTACACCTAAGGAGAGTTGAAATTAGCCAGACATCTACAGGAAGCCCCCACCTTGGTGTGAAGGAGACCAGAGAGCAGCTATGGAGAATAAACTAACATGGCACAGAGTAGGAGAAGCTTTTCTGAGTGGGGTGGCTGCTGGCCTGGGGAAAGGGAGGGTGTCTTCTTCTGTAAGGCCAGAGTAGTCCAAGGAGAAAGAGGATGATTTGTGTATCCCAAAGGGGTATGCTGACATCTGACAGACTGGTAAAGAAAGCAAACACATACCAATCCCAAAATCAACAACAGCAGCCTACAGGTGGGCAAGAGTTCATGAGGTAGCATGCTCCATTTCTTGTTAGATGGACAAACATTCAACAGGAGAGAAATTAGAATATCTTCTCTTCCCCCAAAGTGTTTTGTTTAAGGGGTCCAGGAGAGCTGGACCTACTTCAAGGAAGAACTATTGAAGGTGCAAGAACAGGCTGTGCCGGTGTGCCGGAAGATGAGCCGCCGGGGCAGACGGCCAGCCTGGATGGGCAATGAACTTTTAATAGAACTTAGGGAAAAAAAGAGGGTGTATCATCTTTGGAAGAAAGGGGAGGCAACCTACAGAATGTTTAGGGATGTTGCTAGGTTGTGTAGGAGGAAAATTAGGGAGGCAAAAGCCCATTTAGAACTTAGACTGGCCTCTGCTGTGAAGGACAACAAAAAGTCCTTCTATAAATACATCAATAGCAAGAAGAAGGGCAAGGACAACCTCCACTCCTTGGTTGACACGGAGGGGAACGTTGTAACAAAGAATGAGGAAAAGGCAGAGGTACTTAACACCTTCTTTGCCTCAGTCTTCACTAGCAGGGCAGAACGTCTTCCAGACAGCTGGCCTGCAGAGCTGGCAGAAGGAGCCAGAGAGCTGCATAGTTTACCACTGCTCCAAGAGGAAGTTAGAGATCTACTGAGCCGCTTGGACCCCCACAAGGCCATGGGACCGGATGGGATCCATCCTAGGGTGCTGAGATTGCTGACAGATGAGCTGTCCAAGCCACTTTCCATCATTTTTCAGCAGTCCTGGCTCACTGGAGAGGTCCCAGAAGACTGGAAGCTGGCCAACGTGGTGCCCATCCACAAGAAGGGCCGGTTGGATGAGCCAGGGAATTATAGGCCTGTCAGCCTGACCTCAGTGCCAGGCAAGATTATGGAACGGGTCATCTCGAGTGCGATCACACAGCACTTACAGGATGACCAGGGGCTCAGGCCTAGCCAGCATGGATTTAGGAGGGGCAGGTCCTGCCTGACCAACCTGATCTCCTTCTATGATCAGGTGACCCGCCTGGTGGATGCGGGGAGGCCTGTGGATGTGGTCTACCTGGACCTCAGCAAGGCCTTTGACACCGTTCCCCACAGCAAACTCCTGGCCAAGCTGGCAGCCCGTGGCTTGGACAGGAGCACACTGCGTTGGGTTAGGAACTGGCTGGAGGGCCGAGCCCAGAGAGTAATGGTGAATGGCACCACATCCAGCTGGCGGCCTGTCACTAGTGGTGTCCCCCAGGGATCAGTGCTGGGCCCCATGCTCTTCAACATCTTTATTGATGATCTGGATGAGGGCATTGAGTCCATCAGAAGTAAATTTGCAGATGACACCAAGCTGGGGGCAGCAGTTGATTTGCTGGAGGGCAGAGAGGCTTTGCAGAGGGACCTCGACAGGCTGGACAGATGGGCAGAGTCCAATGGCATGAGATTTAACACATCCAAGTGCCGGATTCTGCACATTGGCCACAACAACCCCATGCAGTGCTACAGGCTGAGGTCAGAGTGGCTGGAGAGTGGCCAGGCAGAGAGGGACCTGGGGGTACTGGTTGATTGTAGGCTGAACATGAGCCTGCAGTGTGCCCAGGCAGCCAAGAAGGCCAATGGCATCCTGGCTTGCATCAGGAACAGTGTGGCCAGCAGGAGCAGGGAGGTCATTCTCCCCCTGTACACTGCACTGGTTAGGCCACACCTTGAGTACTGTGTCCAGTTCTGGGCCCCTCAGTTTAGGAAGGATGTTGAGTTGCTGGAACGTGTCCAGAGAAGGGCAACAAAGCTGGTGAGGGGTTTGGAACGCAAGCCCTATGAGGAAAGGCTGAGGGAGCTGGGGTTGCTTAGCCTGGAGAAGAGGAGACTGAGGGGTGACCTTCTTGCTCTCTACAACTACCTGAAGGGAGGTTGTAGCCAGGCAGAGGTTGGCCTCTTCTCCCAGGCAGCCAGCACCAGAACAAGAGGACACAGTCTCAGGCTGCGCCAGGGCAGGTTTAGGCTGGATGTTAGGAAGAAGTTCTACACGGAGAGAGTGATTTGCCATTGGAATCGGCTACCCGTGGAAGTGGTGGAGTCACCTTCACTGGAGGTGTTCAGGAGAAGACTTGATGGGGTGCTTGGCTGTATGGTCTAGTTGTTGGGTGGGTTGGATTGTTTGATGGGTTGGACGCGATGATCTTGAAGGTCTCTTCCAACCTGGTGGTGTATTGTATTGTATTGTATTGTATTGTATTGTATTGTATTGTATTGTATTGTTTTAATCATACCTGCACATTCTGCAGCCTAAAGGAACACAGAGACCCCTAACATCAGCTCATCTTAACGGGCTTGGCTCTCATGACAAGCTTCAAGAAACAGCAATTACCTCCCTATTATCACTCTGAACTGACTTGGGTGGTGGACTCCACTGCAGAGCAGGCATCAGAGAAGTGCTTCAGAAGAACAGGTTGCAAACAGTCATAATAGACCTGTTCAGATGCACCTTGGGGAATGTATATAGCTTAAATTATTTAAGTGTTGAGCTGGTGGGACTCAGGTTGAGAGCTGCTGCTGCTGCTGCTGCAAAAGCCACTGCAGCCCAAAGTGAGCAGGGAAAGAAAAGAAGCAAGCATATCTGAAATGTAAGCTGCTCCTCTTGTGCCATGGCTTCTAAACAGCAGCCACAGCTTGTAACCATCAGCTGCAACTTGGAACCATCAGCTGCAGCTGTATGCCTTTAGCTAGTGAATGACAGGGTTGAAACTCTTTAGCCTACCAGGTGGAGGAAGAGGAAGAAATAAGGATTGTGGAATAACAGCAAAGAAGTGTGGAAAGGCAGTAAAACCACTTGGCTGTGGAGCAAAGACTGGAATAGAAGAGAGATATATGACACAGTGGTGATGTGTTAGCTAACTAAAATGCAGCCATGATGTACTGAATCACAGAATCATTAAGTTTGGAAAAGACCTTTAAGATCATCAAGTCCAACACTACCATGACCACTAAACCATGTCCTGAAGTGCTCCATCTACATGCTTTTATTTTGACAACTCTAAGGACGGTGTAACATGGGATAGTGTGAGATCACAGTATCACAGTATCACCCAGGTTGGAAGAGACCTCAAAGATCAGCAAGTCCAACCTGTCACCACAGAACTCACGACTAGACCATGGCACCAAGTGTCACGTCCAATCCCCTCTTGAACACCTCCACAGATGGGGACTCCACCACCTCCCTGGGCAGCACATCCCAATGGCTAACAGCTCTCTCTGGGAAGAATTTTCTCCTCACCTCCAGCCTAAACCTCCCCTGGCACAGCTTGAGACTGTGTGCTCTTGTTATGGTGATGGTTGCTTGGGAGAAGAGACCAACTCCCTCCTGGCTAAAACCTCCCGTCAGGTAGTTGTAGAGAGCAATAAGGTCTCCCCTGAGCCTCCTCTTCTCCAGACTAAACAATCCAAGCTCCCTCAGCCTCTACTCACAGGGCTTGTGCTCAAGGCCTCTCCCCAGCCTCGTTGCCCTTCTCTGGACTTGTTCAAGAGTCTCAATGTCCTTGTTAAACTCAGGGGCCCAGAACTGGACACAATACTCAAGGTGTGGCCTAACCAGTGCTGAGTACAGGGGCACACAATGACTTCTCAGCTCCTGCTTGCCATAGTATTCTTGATGGAAGCCAGGATGCCGTTGGCCTTCTTGGCCACCTAGGCACAGTGCTGGCTCATGTTTAGTTGGCTGTCAATCAATACTCCCAGGTCCCTCTCTGTTTGGCAGCTCTCCAGCCACTCTGACCCCGGCCTGTAGCTCTGCATGGGATTGCTGTGGCCAAACTGCAGCACCTGGTATTTGGATTTGTTGAATGCCATCCTGTTGGACTCTCCCCATCTGTCCAGTCGGTCAAGGTCCCTCTGCAGAGCCCTTCTACCTTCTAACAGATCAACATCTGCTCCCAACTTGGTGTCATCTGCAAATCTGCTGATGACTGACTCAGGCAGGTCTGGAAATGTAGTAAACTGAAGGCAATACTAAAATCAATTGACTTGCTCTAGCATAAGCAAGGTATAGAGTTGGATTCAGGTCCACACCTCTGTCCATGCCACTTGGCTGCAGTGTGAGAGTGGCTCCATCTTTATGCTGGGTGGGCTGCTTCACCAGCCTATGCCTGTTGCTAGCTGGAGGCTGTCTATCATCCAGCTCTTACGTTAGTTAAACATATTTTTCTAATCAACAGGCTGAGTTTATTAATAGTCTGTTGACACCCATCTGTTCTCCTTTCAGCATTGTCCCTCTGAGCTAATAGCTCTTTTCCTTCCCCACTGTTATGCCCCAATCTACTTAGATGCAGCAATCACCTCCTCCTTTTGAGCCTTCAGTTTCGCTTGACTCAAAAAGCTAAGCTCCTTAGTCATCCCTTGTAAGAAAGAATCTTCATTCCCAGGCCATAATTTACTGTTCTGTTGCTTGAAAAAACACCTGCCAAAAGTTCATCATTTCCTCCTTGCTTTTTCCTTGGCAAAAATTCAGACTTTGTTGAGCAAACCCCAAATGTGATCCTTTTTCTGTCTGTTGGCTTTTGCAGCAGCGCGAAAGACTGAGTCGGGCTGCTGCGAGGAACGGCACAGGCAAACTGTGCAAGCAATTCAGTCATCAGGGGAGTTCCATTCCACCAACCCACCTGAAACCTTTTAGATTTTTCTTTTCAAATGCATGTTTTAAAGAAGCCAATGCTGTCTTTGACCGAAAAGAAAAACAACTAACCCCTCCACCCCCCCTTCCCCTCCCACCCCGGTGTTATTTGCAGGAAAGAGACTTTATTCATCAAAGTCAATATGGAATGTTTCTGCTTTCTGTAGATCAGGTCCTACTCATTTACAGATGGTGCAGTTCAGAGAACATCCAGCTCCAGAGAAACGCTGGACTTTGCTGATATGGTATCTTGTGTCTCTCTGTACTTAAGGGCTTCAGAAATTGATTAACTGAAAGCCTTATCAGGAAGGTAACTATTATAACACTCATTTTACTGATGAGTCAACTAGAGCACACCAGAAAAAAAAAAGAAAAAGCTTAGTGACAGACACAAGGTTACACAGTGAATTAGTGGCAGGAATACTGATTCCATCTCCATCTCCCTGGTTTGACCATTAAGATGACATTTAACAAATCCAAGTGCTGGGTGCTGGATTTTTTCCATATCAACCCCATGCAGTGCTACAGGCTGGGGTCAGAGTGGCTGGTGAGATGCCAAAAGAAAGGGACCTATGGGTGCTGATTGACAGCTGGTTGAACATGAGCCAGCAGTGTGCCCAGGTGGCCAAGAAGGCCAACGGCATCTGAGCCTGCATAAAGAATAGTGTGGCCAGCAGGAGCAGGGAAATCATGGTGCCCTGTGCTCCTGTACTCAGCACTGGTTAGGCCACACCTTGAGTCCTGTGTCTAGTTCTGGGCCCCTCAGTTTAAGAAGGACATCGAGACTCTTGAATGTGTCCAGAGAAGGACAGCGAGGCTGGGGAGAGGCCTTGAGCACAAGCCCTACAAGGAGAGGCTGAGGGAGCTGGGGTTGTTTAGCCTGGAGAAGAGGAGGCTCAGGGGAGACCTTATTGCTCTCTACAATTACCTGAAGGGAGGTTGTAGCCAGGTGGGGGTTGGTCTCTTCTCCCAGGCAATCAGCACCAGAGCAAGAGGACACAGTCTCAAGCTGCACCAGGGGAAATTTAGGCTGGAGGTGAGGAGAAAGTTCTTCCCAGAGAGAGTTGTTAGCCATTGGAATGTGCTGCCCAGGGAGGTGGTGGAGTCATTGTCCCTGGAGGTGTTCAAGAGGGGATTGGATGTGGCACTTGGTGCCATGGTCTAGTCATGAGGTCTGTGGTGATGGGTTGGACTTGATGATCTTGGAGGTCTCTTCCAACCCTGGTGATTCTGTGATTCTGTGTGATTAGACACACTCCCTTAATCAGAATCTTCCCCCAAGCCCTCTGCCTAATTTTACTTGCCCTTTTTTCCCCCTTCCTTTTCTCTTTTCTTTCTTAATACATTTTCTCCTGCCTTTCAACATTTTCTAGTCTGCCTGGAAGCTATGGGAAAACACTGCCTATAGGCAAAAAGTTGGTCTCAGCAATATTTAAAGTTAAAAAAAAATAAAGAAGAAAAAGAAAAGAATGAAAGAAAATAAACCCCAAGCAACCCTTGCTGCAAGAGCATATCCTCCTAAGGTGTTTTTAGCCTCAGTTCACAGCTTCAGAGAACTGAGCTAAGCCACCGAGTAGCTGGGTGCTTTATATGAAGCCAACCTCTTAAGGCTTTGCATTCATGCATTATTAGTAGCTTCATTCTATATCTAAGTTACTTATATGGCTCCTAATTACCACAGTATCTTAATGCCCCATCTTAATGCACAGCCTCATGCAGAGCCTCTTGCTCCATGGCCGGTTTTGATGATGCAGAAGGCTCCAGAAAATGAAGGAATCATAGAATCAGTAAGGTTGGAAAAGACCTCAGAGATCATCAAGTTCAACCTTTCACCCAACCCCTCGTGACTAAACAAACCATGGCCTCAAGTGCCACGTCCAATCCTTTTTTGAACACCTCCAGGGACAGGGACTCCATCACCTCCCTGAGCAGCACATTCCAATGGTAAATTACTCCTTCTGGGAAGAATTTTCTCCTCACCTCGAGCCTAAACTTCCCCTGGCACAGCTTGAGATTGTGTCTTCTTGTTCTGTCTCAAGTCCTTGGGGTGATTATAACCTTTGTCTTCCTTCATTTCCTTTACTTCCCAGGTTAAGGCAGACTTTCACCATGAGAGTGGTGAAGCCATGGAATGGGTTATCCAGGGAGGTGGTTGAGGCCTCATCCCTGGAGGTGTTTAAGACCAGGCTGGACGAGGCTGTGGCCAGCCTGATCTAGTGTGGGGTGTCCCTGCCCATGGCAGGGGGGTTGGAACTGGATGATCCTTGTGGTCCCTTCCAACCCTGACTGATTCTATGATTCGGCTTTCACCTGGCAATGCCTCCCTGAGGCTTTCTAGGACCTGTATGATCCCAAGCTGTGCCAGGGGATGTTTAGACTTGAGGTGAGGAGAAAGTTCTTCACTGAGGGAGTTGTTAGCCATTGGAATGTGCTGCCCAGGGAAGTGGTGGAGTCACCATCCCTGGAGGTGTTCAAGAGGGGATTGGACGTGGCACTTGATGCCATGGTTTAGCCGTGAGGTGTTGGGTGACAAGTTGGACTTGATGATTCTTGAGGTCTGTTCCAGCTTTGGTGATTCTGTGATTCTGTATGAACTGGCCACATAGAGACCAGCCAGGCTGGTGTGGAGGGGTGCCTACAACTTGCAGGTGTCTGTACATATTTTTGAGAGTTCAGCCTGAGGTCGCTCAAGAAGTGTGTGGCAGAGAGAATTTCACCATGGTCTTGTTTCCAGGTTTAGCAACAGCTGGAAATTTGGAGTGACATTAGAATTAACTATGCAGGACAAGGGGCAACTACCAGGACTAGGACAACATCATGGGGCTGCAATGCAGAAAACCTTAGAAGTTGTAAGATAACTCCCAATACCTATGTGTTTGGGTCTTTTTTCATCATCCTGAGATATGTTTCTTCTTGCTCTCATCTCCTAACTCCAGTTTAATGACTAAAATAGATGTATGAGCAATTGGTGGCCAGGACTGATCACCTATATGAGGAGCCCATTTCATTGTAAATCTAGAGATTGCACACCTGTGCCATTAAAGTGTCCTCCAGGCCTAGGCCTTTTGGACATTGAAAATGTTGCTGAAATCTTGATCTAGCCCCTTTGCCTGGGGGCAAATTCTACCTGTAATTATTTTGACCAGGAATGTTCACCTAGCCCAGGAGTCTGACTACTCGAACATTTATCTCCATAAGCATTCCACTTTAATAAATAATTTACCCCCAAAATGCACTTAAATTAGATCTATAATTCCACCATGAGGCTCTGGTGGTGTGAAGAGACCTCCTGACTTTGCTCTGATCATTTATAATGCCACCATAAGCCATCAGTGGAATTGCAGCATTATTATTTATAGCAGCGCTTATATTGTTCCTTATATCGTTTATTATACTCAATTGGAATGGCCCCAGCTAGTCAGGATGAAAAGATGCTGCACAGTCACCAGCTTAGGCTATTTCTTAGTGCAGAAATGCTTCCTTCTTAAGGAAGCAGAGATATCATCAGTGTGAGGATGGATATAAATTGCCTGGACATCCTGTCCTCGTTTCTGCTAGTCCCTCCATTGAATTGGAGTAACATTAAGAGGGATGGCACAGAGGCCGACTCCTTTGGTGGGTGTTTCTATTCTTCATCTTGGGGACAGACTGCACCTTTGACACTGCACTAACCTTCGCAGAAACCTGGACAGGAAAGGGGACAAGGAATAGTGAAGAAAGACTGAGAGGACTGAGCTGTTTAGGCTTGAGAAGTCTGAGGGAGGATCCGATCAATGTCGACAAATCCCTGCGGGGTGGGTGTCAAGATAGAATAGAATAGAATAGAATAGAATAGAATAGAATAGAATAGAATAGAATAGAATAGAATAGAATAGAATAGAATAGAATAGAATAGAATAGAATAGAATAGAATAGACAAGGTTGGAAGAGACCTTCAAGATCATCATGTCCAACCTATCATCCAACACCACCTAATCAACTAAACCATGCAACCAAGCAGCCTATCAAGTCTCCTCCTGAACACCTCCAATGATGGTGACTCCACCACCTCCCCAGGCAGCCCATTCCAATGGGCAATCCCTCTCTCTGTGTAGAACTTCCTCCTAACCTCCAGCCTAAACCTCCCCTGGCACAGCCTGAGACGATGCCAGTCCCTTTTCAGTGGTGCCCAGTGATAGGACAAGGAACAATGGGTACCAGCTAGAGCACAGGAGGTTCCACCTCAGCAGGAGGAGAAACTTCTTTACAATGAGGATGATGGAGCCCTGGAGCAGGCAGCCCAGAGTCTGCTTGTGGAGGCTTTCAAAATGCCTGGATGTGTTCCTGGGTGACCTGCCCTAGGTGATCCTGCTTTGGCAGGGCTGGATGATCTCTAGAGGTCCCTTCCAATCCCTAACATTCTCTGACTCTATGATCACACACATTTCCTCCACCTCCCCACCTGCGCATTCTGCACACACGAATCCCCTCCTTGTTCCTGCTAGAAGCAGGTTACAATTACTCAATCAGGGATTTAAAAAAGATTACAGAAGTGTCAAATTGAAGATCACCTAAGTATCCCCAGGGGGTTTTCTTTCCAGATGCATTATGATAATTTTTAATGACATCACTTCATCTATTTCTTTTTTAATGGCTAGAACATGAGCATCATCTCTGAGGTGGGGGCTAGGGGTGGGGGGTGAAGCATGCTCCACTTTATCTAAAACGGCTCCTGCAAAATCTAATTTGCAACAGAGGTCTGGCATGACAAGAGCCCAGGTCATTAAAAGCAGTTAAAAGCAGAGCATTTCAATGGGAGAAGTTGGGCAGTATAACCCACAACAGGCTTTAGCGTTGCCACTATCCTGCCTTGCCCAAGGCAATCTGATGGGTAGGATAAACACTCTTGAATGGAATGGAATGGAGTGGAATGGAATAGAATAGAATAGAATAGAATAGAATAGAATAGAATAGAATAGAATAGAATAGAATAGAATAGAATAGAACAGAACAGAAATAGCCAGGTTGGAAAAGACCTTCGAGATCATCGAGTCCAACCTATCATCCAACACCATCTCATCAACTAAACCCTGGCACCCAGCACTCCATCCAGTCTCTTCCTAAACACCTCCAGTGATGGTGACTCCACCACCTCCCTGGGCAGCACATTCCAGTGGCCAATCACTCTCTCTGTGAAGAACTTTTTCCTCACATCCAGCCTGAACCTCCCCTGGCACAGCTTGAGACTGTGTCCTCTTGTTCTGGTGCTGGTTGCCTGGGAGAAGAGACCAACCCCTACCTGGCTACAACCTCCCTTCAGGTAGCTGTAGAGAGCAATAAGGTCTCCCCTGAGCCTCCTCTTATGCTTAGGAAATGCTTAGGAAAATTCTCTCTCTTCCCCCTCCCACCTTGAATTTATTCCAGTGCCCCATTCATTTGCCTGTCTCTATCTCAGCACTGACAGGTTTCACACTCCTCAATTTAGCCATTAGCTATAGGGTTTGGCCTGGACAATTTGTTCCCATAAACCACAGTGCTGACAGTTGTGAGGGTGCAGAGCCATCTCCACAGACACTCCCCTCTGGAGCTGGTGCCAACCATCTGGCCACGTGTCCAGCTTCTGTGGTCTGTTTTTGGAGGCTGCCCTAGGTGCTGCATGCTGCAATCCCCCTGGGACACGCTGCCAGCGGGAGCAGCCACATCACCCCTGGGGTGCCCGAGGGACCTGTCCTATCTGCCATGCCTGCTGGCCCCGTGTGACAGCCACACACTGCTCTCCTGTCTCTGCAATCAAATCGAGGGAGAAATACAGAGCAGAAAGGAGTAAGGAGAGAAGCAGGCAAAGGATCAGGGCAGGTAAAAGTGGGAATAAAGAAAAGGAGGAGGAAGATTCCATATTCCTGCAGTTTGTTGTGCGCAGCCAAGGAGGCAACAATGGTGGAGACATCGTGAACGTTACTCTGGATTTTAGGGCACAGAGAATCCCACCAGGAAAGGGAGCACATATTTTGCAGCAGGAGCACAGAAAATAAGCCCTTTTATAGCCCCCTCCCCTAAGAAAACATGTCATCCCTCTGGAATCAGAAGGCTTTTCCCTGGGGATTATTTTTTTCCTGCTTTCTGGAGTTTGAGAACATCAGAGTTCAATTAAGCCCAGCAGCCACCCACCCCTCCCTGAAAGCAGCATGCAGGCAGAGAGACTTTGGGGATTACATTTTTCTTGTAGAAAAGAAAACAAGGAAAAAGAAAAAAAAAAAATCCAAGGAAGGAGGGGGCTCTGACTGTGCTGCCAAGTGGAATCATTCATTTTACACTGATCCCCGTCAGCCATCCAAAGCTTTGCTTAAACAAACGTAGGGATTGAGGCTTTCAGAAGCAGTTCCCACTTGTCTTCTAGCGCTGGCAGCAGCAGGATACAAGGAGTGAAGGAAGCATTCAGCACAGGGAGGTGGACAACCAGCCCCTCTGTTTCTCAGGTTCATTTGCTAATTGGCTCTTTTCAAAGAACCCCAGCATGGTAGGGGCTGGAAGGGACCTCTGGAGATCATCTACCCCAACCTACCTACTAACACAGTTGTGCCCAGATCATTTTGCTCAGGCTTGCAATGTCCAGGTGGATTTGGAATCTCTGCAGAGAAGGAGATTCAACAGCCTCTCTGGGGAGCCTTCTCCAGTCCTCCAGCATCCCAGGTGGGGGCTGGTCTCTTCTCCCAGGGAAACAGCACTAGAACAAGAGAACACAGTCTCAAGCTGTGCCAGGGGAGGTTTAGGCTGGAGGTGAGGAGAAAGTTCTTCACAGAGAGAGCTGTTAGCCATTGGAATGTGCTGCCCAGGGAGGTGGTGGAGTCACCATCACAGGAGGTGTTTAGGAAGAGACTGGATGGGGTGCTGGGTGCCATGGTTTAGTTGACTAGATAGTGTTGGATGATAGGTTGGACTTGATGATCTCAGAGGTCTTTTCCAACCTTATTGATTCTACGATTCTATGATTTTATGAGGGGCAAAGACAGGGCTCTGCTTTTGCCTGTGGGGGCAACCGTGTCTGAATAGTTGAGGCAGTCAGTCCAGAGGGAGCTTCAAATGATGGGGACTAGTGGAAGGAAAACCTTTGTTTCCTCTCTACTTATCTTGCTGAATATTGCAAATCTGAGGGACTGAGCAAGTGACCATCTGGGATTTTTATGTAAAGATACACATCATTAAAGAGTTCTTCGGTTCAGCCCTAAAGTTAGCTGTGTGCCATGCTTTTGATGTCTTTTCTTCTCTCACCAAGGAGTAGCTGTATTAAGAATAAAAGATCTTGGAAATTAAAAAAGAAATCACCATAAAATAGTGGGGAAGAAAAAAAAAAAGAGGAAGGGAAAAAAAAATCCCTTTCCAGTCTCCTGTGTTTCAAAGGGTTTGTTTTGGCCACTTCTTTACTTTGGCTTTGCTCTCATTGTTGTTCACTGTGCCTGGTTTGGAACACGACAGACAGAGAGAGATGTGCAAGTTCCACTAGAACCATGGAAGGCTGTGAAATTGGACAATTGGCTGTGCAGACATCTCTTAGAAGTATTTCTAGCACTTTCAGTTCCTGGCTAGGTCCTGAAATAGAAAAAAAAAAAAAAAAATTAAAAGACAGAAAGGAAATATCTATGTAGATGCACCAGAGTTTGGGGAGAAAGAAAACAAAAACAAATGAATGTGGGACATGGAAACATGAATCTTTATTTTGCTTACTGCCAGATTCTGCTGAGTCTTTCTCTCTTCACCCCTCACCAAAGGTCTCAGGGGAGACCTAATTGCTGTCTACAACTACCTGAAGGGAGGTTGTAGCCAGGAGGGTTGGTCTCTTCTCCCAGGCAACCAGCACCATAGCAAGAGGACACAGCCTCAAAGTGTCCCAGGGGAAGTTTAGGCTTGAGCTGAGGAGAAAGTTCTTCCCAGAGAGAGTTGTTAGCCATTGGAATGTGCTGCCCAGGGAGGTGGTGGAATCACCATCCCTGGAGGTGTTCAAGAGGGGCTTGGACGTGGCACTTGGTGCCATGTTTTAGTAGTCATGAGGTGTTGGGTGACAAGTTGGACTTGATGATCTTTGAGGTCTCTTCCAACCTTATTGATTCTATTCTATGATTCAGAAGCCCAAGTAATTTCCCAAGCAGGGCTCATACAACATCCTTCCACACCTTACTGAACTAAGCTCCTGATCAAGTTTCCTATTATGTTGGCATCAGGTATAAGGGCTTCTTTTTGTTTTGTTTTCCACACAGAGCTATAAACCCAGTATTTCCATCCATCCTTCTTTCCCCCAAACTGAGGGCAACGAGGCTGGTGATAGGCCTTGAGCACAAGCCCTATGAGGAGAGGCTGAGGGAGCTGGGGTTGCTTAGACTGGAGAAGAGGAGGCTCAGGGGAGACCTCATTGCTCCCTACAACTCCCTGAAGGAGATTGTAGCCAGGTGGGGGTTGGTCTCTTCTCTCTAGCAACCAGCACCAGAACAAGGGGACACAGTCTCAAGCTGCACCAGGGGAAGTTTAGGCTCGAGGTGAGGAGAAAGTTATTCACAGAGAGAGTCATTCGCCATTGGAATGTGCTGCCCAGGGAGGTGGTGGAGTCACTATCCCTGGAGGTGTTCCAGAGGGGATTGGATGTGGCACTTGGTGCCATGGTCTAGTCATGGGGTCTGTGGTGACAGGTTGGACTCGATGATCTTCGAGGTCTCTTCCAATCTTAGCGATACTGTGATACTGTGACACTGAAAAAGCTGATTCCAGTTTGTGAATGATCCCTCTTTGGAAAGCCAAGAAAAGGGAAAGCAGTTATCAGTTTGCTCCTTTGCTTGTCACTGAACCTTCCAAGAAATTCCCTCTTTTCCTCCTGTGATCTATTGCTCCTCTTGGGGTTTCAGCCCAGCCCAACCCTGGCAGAAGCTGTTTGTGCAGCCTGTATCCTGTCTCGGTGAAAGCAATGGACTAGATTCATCAGCACTTCACTGCTTTTACTCCGTGGCCCTGCTCACTTCAGTGTTTTTCAGATTATGCTGCAGCTGTTTAGACTCTGCCCTTGCTTTGTAGGTGAACTTTGCTGACAGGTAGAGAGAAATGATTGAAAAATCCTGTTTTGGGGTTTTTTTTTTCCTCCTTTTTTCTTTTGATTTTCCTTTCTCAAGAACTGCAGGCTCTTTTTGTCTACTCATCTGTCAATAGCTACATTTTCTCTCTTGCTAACATTCTATATTCAGACAGCCTGACATATATATATATTATTTTTTTTTCCCCCCTGAAATGTTATCCAGCCAACTCCTGCAATAAATGCCTCTATCTTCAGATACTGATTGTAGGACTCTTGAAAAATCTCTCTGCAAGGAGCAAAGGGTTTGGAATCACCACTGAAATCAGGCAGCTGACATCCTGCGCGCAGGATTGGGGTACAAAGATGCATGAAAAGAAGAACCTTACCTTGTAATAAGAGCTGCTCAGTGATCAGACCTCTGCAGTCCTCTTCAAATGACCTGAAATTACGTTTAAATTCATTTAAACTTCACTCAGAAGAACAGACAGTAAAGGAGTGTGTGCAGTATGGAGAGGCCATGCGATGGGCATGGGTGCAAATACAGCTGCGTGAGATGCCCACCAGGCCACCACGATGAATATGGGGCAGAAGGCTACAGCCCAAAGGAGCAACAGAATCACAGAATCACCAAGGTTGGAAGAGACCTCAAAGATCATCAAGTCCAACCTGTCACCACAGACCTCATGACTAAACCATGGCACCAAGTGCCACATCCAATCCCTTCTTGAACACCTCCAGGGATGGGGACTCCACTACCGCCCTGGGCAGTACATTCCAATGGCTAACAACTCTCTCTGGGAAGAACGTTCTACTCACCTCCAGCCTAAACCTCCCCTGGCACAGCTTGAGACTGTGTCCTCTTATTCTGGTGCTGGTTTCCTGGGAGAAGAGACCAACTCCCTCCTGGCTGCAACCTCCCTTCAGGTAGTTGTGGACAGCAATAAGTTGTAGACAGCAATAAGGTCTCCCCTGAGCCTCCTCTTCTCCAGGCTAAGCAACCCCAGCTCCCTCAGCCTCTCCTCACAGGGCTTGTGCTCAAGGCCTCCCACCAGCCTTGTTGCCCTTCTCTGGACACATTCAAGTGCCTCGATATCCTTCTTAAACTGAGGGGCCCAGAACTGGACACAGGACTCAAGGTTTAGCCTAACCAGTGCAGGGTACAGGGGCACAATGACTTCCCTGCTCCTGCTGGCCACACTATTCTTGATACAAGCCAGGATGCCATTGGCCTTCTTGGCCACTTGGGCACACTGCTGGCTCATGTTTAGGTGGCTGTTAATCAGCACCCCCAGGTCTCTTTCTGTTTGGCAGCTCTCCACCAGGAGCCTGATAGCAAACTTTTGCCCATGGGAAAGGTACTTCCAGTCTCAGTGTCTCGTTCTGTAAACCCTCTCTACACAGGTTTGGGGTTTTTCTTTTCTGTCACAAATCTCTCTTGGTTGAAGTGTGGTCTGATTTCACTCAAACTATTACCTATCCTGGAGTGAAATTCCAGGTGACAAGAGGGTGCATTTCCCCTAGAACCTCTGTATTACCCTGCAGTCAGCAGAAATGAAATTGTCTGACTATGTCCACCCCTTGGGGACCTTGTTGAAAATGAGATGTATCTCTCATGAGGACCTCCCAGCAAGCAGAGCTGAAATATCTTTGTGAGTTCAGTAGCTCTGTGATGAATGAATTAATTGATTTCACCCTCAGCTGCTTCTTCATTGACCTGGCTGGCCCCACAGTGGGGAAGGAGCTTTGTTCCAGTTCTGGTTTCCCTTCAAAGTCCTGTTCTATATAAAAGCAGATGAAACAGCTTCAGGGCCCAGGATGGGATTCCCAAATCCTCCATTTTGTATGGCAGCTGGATGGCTCAGCAAGCTTTACACTGAGTTTGGACAGAAGGATGAGAACTTGCAACTTCCAGTCATCTTCAGGAGCTCTGCTACAGATGGAATGTCTGATGTCCTAACACTGCATCTCTCTCAGTGATTGACCATTAGAATGTGCTGCCCAGGGAGGTGGTGGAGTCACCAACACTGGAGGTGTTTAGGAAGAGACTGGATTGGGTGCTGGGTGCCATGGTTTAGTGGATTAGATGGTGTTGGGTGATAGGTTGGACTCGATGATCTTGAAGGTCTTTTCCAACCTGGTTAATTCTAGTCTAGTCTAGTCTAGTCTAGTCTAGTCTATTTTATTCAGCTCACCTAGGCAAATCTGGGTCTCCAGGAAGCCCCAGTTCTCCCCTCACTTAGTAATCCTATCATCTTCTGGGAAAAGAGTCTAGAACTCACATATCTATTTGACTCCTTTCATGCCCTTAAAAGCATCTCTTCCAATCCCTGTGGCCATCAAGGTGACCACAGACCCCACGTGGAAAGGGCAGACTCCTACATCCAGCCTAGTAGGTGGCAAAATTGTGGGTAACAGTTCAGAAAAACAAAAGGTGAAGTGATCCAGCAGTGCCAGGAAAAGTGGGTCCTGTTCTCATTTACAGGCAAACAGCTCCCCCTCGAGTCAATGCCTGAGGGTACCATCTCCAGGTACTTTGCCCAGGCTGGGCTCACCAGGATATTTAAGCTACAGAAAAAGCCTGTGGGACTCAAGTTCCTTCAGAGCTGTTCAAAATCTGAGATTGTTCTCATAGCCTGGGAGGAAAGTCACACACTGCTGGAGGTCTTGTAAAGGGCATCTGATAGGACAGCTTCTGCTTGTTGTGCTCCACTCAACAGAGAGCATCTTCAGAGGTTATGTCCTCATGAATTTAAGTAGGGCTCTGGAGTGACTCTTCTATTCCTTTGAGCAAGGCCTTTTTGGCTTCTGATGTTGCTCAGTTTCCCTGTTGTGTCCTCCAGTTCAGATTCTATCCATTGCAAACCAGAGGTCTCATATCCAGCTCCTCTTCTGTAATGTTTTGCTTCTCCTACATCTCCAGGTGAAAACTTAAAATGGAATACTCATAATTAGTGTCTCAAGGGGATGTTCAAAATGCTGCTGTGCCACCTTTAATGGAAGGGTTGAGATGCTTGATTCTTTTTTCAGCTGGAAAAGGACATTTCACACAGTTTTGCATTAGTGGAAGACAGAAATATTTCTTCTCAATGTGGTGATCAAAAATAGATATTGAAATTGGAATTTTCCTGCTGGGTAAAGCCTGCCTCATGGACAGCTGCAGTATTAATTCCTGAGCAGCCATAAATGCCACTAGCAGCATCATGAAAGGGTTAAGTGAGTGCCTCTTCAGCAATGCCTCTATTAAGCAGGACTCGTGGGTGAGCCAGTGTCAAAGGATTAAACCCAACTCTGATTAGCAGATGGCACCTGCCTCAGGACATGAGGATTAAAGCCCAGGGCTGCAGTGTACTTGGTTTTTATTGTGGTAACATCTCAGAACCACAGGTGTGGAAGAGATGTCTCTGGTATCGCTCTTTGTGAGGAGGCAAAGCAAAAAGTCAGCATGTTTGTAAGGTAAATACAGCACAAGGGGATGCAGGGATGGATTTACCCAGGTCGGGGAAGGACACAGCAAAATGTACCTGGTTCCAACTCATGGATTTGCCCTCAGCCTCTTCTTTTGGTTTAAGGATTCAACAAGTGCCCTGAAGCTGATGCTATGAGCAAGAGGGTGAAAGGGACACCCAGGAGCAAGGGGCTTAGGTGAAGAAAGGTGACACATATGCAGACATAGTCTGGGCATAGAAGAGGAATCAAGCCTCCATCACCAAGGGAAGAATGGATGAATCTTGGGGAGAATATTGTGAGGAAGCTTCAGATATCTTTGGACAGCTACTGACAATGTCTCAAGCCTGTCTTCACTCAGGCTTCTCCCTTGTCCTGTCCTTACTGTTGTCCTTCACTCACATTGTTCTCTTGTCCCATTCCAAGCCATCTGGATGGGCTGCTTTGGAAGGCACGTTGCTAGGGCTGCTGTAGAGGAAAGAGGCTTTGTTCCAGTGCTAAATATGAACATGAAATTTGGATGTCCCTGCAAAGGTGGGAGATGTCAGAACCATCACTAGCTTGCCTGCATCCCTTCTGAACCATGTTTCCTGATCCATTCCCAACTGTAGCATCCTCAGAAATGTTTCAGATGCAGCATCCTGAGCACCTGGGGCAAGCTCAGCACCCAGGGGTGCTCTGGGCTGGCATCTACCTCAGAACAGGGAAGAGTTGCTCTTCAACACAACCCAAATGCTGCCCACTCTCCTCTCACTCTTTCTCCTCACTTCTTTTTCTGCCATGTTTCACTTTGGTAGAAGAGAATTGTTTTGACTGTATCTTCCTCCTAGACATTAAATACCTTTCAGAGCAAGGTCAGAGTCCCTGAGCTACGACAGCACACATGAAGATAACAGTTCAGGCTGGGTGTGCTGCCCTCAGTGTAGACAGGGAGCTGCTACTCTCTGTCACGGAGGTTTCTTTTCAAGCAACACCACAGCTCCACAGCCTGGGTTACCATGGGGAGTAACAGATCTTTGAGCCCCTTTTTTCCCCTTTCATGTGCACACCTGGGCAAACAGATGCTGGATCTCCCAGGTAATCCAGGAGCTGTGTGTCTGCACAGTTCCTTGGGGCTTTTACTAAGCGCCTACAGATTGTTGTTGCCAAGGAGAAATACCACATAGGTGGTATGGAGAGGTACAACCCTGAAACAGGACATCTCATGATCCACGGGCAAAGTTCTGCATAGCATCAGACATGCCAAGCAGGTTGCTGGCAGCTGGTTCACCTTCCCATGTCACAGCTGATGTGTGACTAGGAGAAAAACACAAGAGTTTGTTTCCATCGCCTCTCCTCAGCAGACAGGTGACCTTTTCAGAGCTCTGGAGGGCAAGGAAGAAGGCAGCCTATGAAGTGTTCAGAGGGTGCTTGACAAATGAAGGTGTGTAAACAAGGTGAGGGACAGCGGTGTGGAGCCAGGGAGAGCCAGGCACTGTCAAGTGCTGGGAAGCCTGTTTCTTGTTAGCATGGGAAATGTTGGCTTTGGCTCCCACATCAAGGAGTGGCATCTGGGGCTTGGTAGCTGGAATGGGATGGTGCATGGGTTTGGATGGAGTGCTGAGGATGGTTGATCCCACTTGGGGAAAGGAAGCCAGTCTGGCAGGTCTCCCTCTTGCTGGACTATAGTTCTGCTCACAAAGCACTTAGAAGAGAGCAGAGGGTCTCACATTGCTTCATCCTACTTCACCTGCTAATAAAGGAGCGATTTTAACCCCACCAACACCATCCAGCACACTCCAAGTTCCCACCTCTTGTCACCCATGTGTGACACCCAGCGCAGACGCACACAAAAGCTGGATCCCAAAGCAACCTTCATGTGGGCATTCATTGTTGTGCAGCTCATTCACAGCATGTGGTGGCCACAGTTGTTTGGTTTGGTGGCTTCTGGCCCCTTCAGTCATCACTTCAGAAAAAGTCCTTTAAACCTGGAAGGGCAGAACAGTTCCCATTAATGTTAGCAAATGCCACTTTTGCTCCTGTGTACATGATCCATGCATGTACCTTAATCTCTGCTACAGACCGTCTCAGTCTCCACCTCCCTTTGCCCCTCCCTTGCCCAGCTGGCCCCCTTCAGACTTCCCCACCTTGCCCAGAGCAAGCAGAAGGTCCTAGCTGGCCCCTTTCAGACTTTCCCATTTGGCTTCTCACAGACAGCAGCCTCCTCATCCAGCTTCTGCATTGTTCCCACCGCGCCTTGTTGCTGCTGATGTGGGAATCTGGGCAAGGAAAGGGTCTCCTGAAGCCAACGATATCTCTCGAACTCCTGACTAACTGCAAGAAGGAACCATGCTGTTCTGGAGCTCATCTCATCTGATCCATCAGAAAGCAGGAGGAGTTTGTTATCTGACTGATCCTGACTAGATACCCTCAGCAAGGCTGGAATGTGGTAGATGCAAACACGACTTTCCGCTGGGTGAGCTAACAGGGCTGGAAGCAATGACTGCTTGGATTACACCACCCAGCAGCTTTGTGATTTCTACACAACGAGAACGTTGGACTGGCTCTGGATTTGCAGCCATAGGTAGCTCAGATTCTTCTGCCTCGCTCACTTCTGGGGAATGGTCAGACAAGATGAGATTTTGCTTGAGTAGTTTATGTTTTCAGAAAGTTTTCCCTCATAAAAAACAAACAAACAAACAAACAAACAAACAAACAAACAAAAGTGATTTATTGGTTGTGGATTTTCTGACAATATTAAAGAAAAATGTTTGCAAGCAGATCTGTCTGTGCTAGAAATCTCTTCCTGGATCACTTATCAGCACTGGTTAGGCCACACTTTGAATCCTGTGTCCAGTTCTGGGCTCCACAGTTTAGGGAAGATGTTGACATGCTGGAATGTGTCCAGAGAAGGTCAACAAAGCTGGAGAGGGGTTTAGAGCACAAGCTCTGTGAGCAGAGGCTAAGGGAACTGGGATTGTTCAGCCTGGAGAAGAGGAGGCTCAGGGAGACCTTATTGCTCTCTACAGCTACCTGAAGGGAGGTTGTAGCCAGGTAGGGGTTGGTCTCTTCTCCCAGGCAACCAGCACCAGAACAAGAGCACACAGTCTCAAGCTGCACCAGGGGAGGTTTAGGCTGGATGTCAGGAAGAAGTTCTTCATAGAAAGAGAGATTGGCCATTGGAATGTGCTGCCCAGGGAGGTGGTGGAGTCACCATCACAGGAGGTGTTTAGGAAGAGACTGGATGAGGCACTTTGTGCCATGGTTTAGTTGATGAGATGGTGTTGGATAATAGGTTGGACTCGATGATCTCAAAGGTCTTTTCCAACCTGGTTAATTCTATTCTATTCTATTCTATTCTATTCTATTCTATTCTATTCTATTCTATTCTATTCTATTCTATTCTATCCTATTCTATTCTATTCTATCCTATTCTATCCTATCCTATCCTATCCTATCCTATCCTATCCTATCCTATCCTATCCTATCCTATCCTATCCTATCCTATCCTATCCAGTTGTCCTGAAATGTAAATCAATACAATTCAAGGTGCAAGGTGCTTTACCATCAGGAAGTCTCCCCTGTTCCCTCCCCTCCAAGTGCTCTTCATGAGAATTATTATTTTTATCCCTGAAATTAACCAAAACAGAAAAGAATCAGTTTCTATGTTGGTTTTCCAAGGAAGATAGGAAAGCAGCAAGTTTTTCTCACTGTTTCTGAATAAAATGCCTCTTCATTTCCACATGTGAACAAGGTGGGTGGATATCATGCCTCACCCACACTTCCCATGGCAGATCCAAACTTGAGGACTCACAGGGTTTTTCCTCAACAGTGAAAAGATTCACTTGATTTCCTTCTCTTCCTCCCAGCCTTTTCATTGTCTCTCTGCCTTTTGGGGTATAGCCAGCACCAGAAGGAGAATGAAATAGAGTGAAAAAAAGCTATTTTCTCTCTTGCCAGCTCAGTTGGAAACAGGAAGTACTGGAAAACTCCCAACCAAACTGAGCTTTGGAAGACCTCCAGCCTACTTTGTCAAGGCCTGAGGCTCCAGGGGTTCTGCAAAGTGGCAAAGGACTTCAGCTGTGTGAGTAAAGACGGGTTAATGGGAACCAAGGACTGGGTTCACCTGCCAGGAAAACAATGAGTCCAGAAGGTCTGTGTTTTATGTCTTCTCCTAGGTTCATGCTCAAGCTCACTTATGTGCATGCTGGACAACTTCATTACAGGATTTTGCTAACGAATGATTTGGGGGAAGTTATGGTTGTCTCCCTGCCCTGAGTTTCCTGGTGAGGATTAGGAGGAACAGAGTGCAGAGGGTTGATAGAATGACCTATACAGCAATGCAATGTATTGGGCATCTATGCATCCTCAATCTAGATACCCACAAATCTTCAGAGAGAGCTACAATTACCTCAAGACATTAGACCATGAAGGCTTTTATGGACCCCAGGCTCCAAGCTCTAACCCTACCACTGCTCCAAATCACAAACCACTTTCTGACATAAAGCTCTCAGCAGCCGCAGACGCTGTGCTGGTGCCAGGTGCACAGAGACAGAGCACACACAGACCCCTGAGAGAAACTGAAAAGGCTGCAGCTAGTTTTTATTCCCTGGCACTGCTAGCTAGATCAGGGAGTTAACAGAAGTTTGGGGGTTTGGCTTCTTTTTTGCTGCTGGCAGCTCCTGCTCTCTTTCCAGCGATGGTCAGAAGCCTTGTTAAGTCCAGCCAAGAAGGCTCTGAAGTTGCCTCCAGTTTGCAGTCAGAGAGGACTTGAGCACATGGCCACTGTTGGGCTTCAGAGCCTGGAGGTGACAAGGAATGGATGGCATGTGCACCTGATGGGAGTTTTCCATCCTATTGTGGTGTCACCAGGAAGCCAGGTCCTACCCCCTTCTCCAGCCTCTGCAGCTGAGCTGCCTTTTAGTGCCAGGATAACTCATTACAGTGATGATTGCACATGGCACCATCTCAGCATGACAAATGCAGGCCATGTGTGCAGTGCCTCTGCAGCCCCGGGGCTGCACTCTCTGATGCAGTTAAGGCTTTGATGCCATCAGGACAACCATTTGCCAGGGTTGGCTCGGCAGAGACATGTAGCTCCAAGTTCCTGCCCTCCATTCCTGTGGGAGACTTGATCCCAGGCCCTACTTCTGGCCATAGTAGCAAAGAAAAGTCCTCCTCAGCAGGCACTCTCCATCTTATCGATTCCTTGGGAGATTTACGGCAAAGACCTGATCTCAGTGAAGGAGCTAAATCCAATTCACTAAGGAATTACAAGCCTGTCTGATCAATAATCTATTTATCTCCTTCACTTTGCCATCTTTAAATACTCCAGGCCTGTCAAAAGAAATTGAAAGCTTTCTAAAAATGAAATTATTGAACTCTGGGATGGCTCTGCTAAAGCTTCTGGAAAGGATCTTGAGACCAGGATAGATCCAGTTCAGATCCAGCACTTTGGAGAGACCTATCACAGCTCAAGTTACTCGACAGCAACGCAGTATGCAGGCTGGGGTGGTGGGGGATGCTGGCACTCCATACCCAAAAGGAATTCAGCCAAGGAATCACAGTGTGGTGTGGACACAGTTTACAGGGGACACCACTCTGACATCAGCACCAAGAACAAACATTTACATGGGAAGACCACAGCAGGATGACTTCTACTGCATGTGGAGTCACCATCACTGGAGCTGTTCAGGAGGAGACTTGATAGGGTGCTTGGTTGCATTTTTTAGTTGATTAGGTGGTGTTGGGTGATAGGTTGGACACAATGATCTTGAAGGTCTCTTCCGACCTGGTCTGGTCTGGTCTGGTCTATTCTATTCTATTCTATTCTATTCTATTCTATTCTATCCTATCCTATCCTATCCTATCCTATCCTATCCTATCCTATCCTATCCTATCCTATCCTATCCTATCCTATCCTATCCTATCCTATCCTATCCTATCCTATCCTATCCCATTCTATTCTATTCCTTTTGGTCAAGTTGAAGCATGAGGGAGGCTCAAGCATCCTCTGCTACACTGGCAGAGTCTGGGAAAGGCTCATATACCTACCTACAGGTATCAGGAGCTAAGAAGAAAGTGAAGAGTGAAGTGCTAACCCCACCTGAAGATGTATTACTGAGATCCCTGGAAGCTGCATTCGTTCATGACTTTAGCAGATCATGAAGTTTAATTTAACCAGCACATGGCTTCAGAAGCAATCATTATGTCTCCCAAGGGCAGAGGTGTGCTGCATCCCAGGAATAATGTTATTTTTCAGCTCTGATGCAGCACTTCTAATTAATAGATTGTAAAGGAAAGCAGTTTGCATGGACGAAAACCCAGGCACAGAGAGGAAGAAGGGCTTGCTGAAAGCCAGCCAAAGGCAGAACCAGGAGCAGCAGAAACATAGCCTCTTGGAAAAGAAATGTTCCCTTCCTTTTGCAAGCCTCAGAGCTAGTTTTATCCAACAGATGCAAACACAGAGGAGACTGCAGGATCCATGTACACCTGAACTGCTTTCATAGTGAAGCTTCTTGTCAAAGAAATATTTATACACATGCTCAAGCCTTTCTTCAGACCAACTCTTAAACAGAGTATTATTTGCAGTCCCAGTGGGACTGAACCATACATTCTGCTGGCCAAAAGACAGTTGTATTGGTGGGGGGGATTAGGTTGGACGTGAGGAGGAATTAATTTCTTCCCCAAGAAGCTTGTCAAGCCCTGGAACAGGCTGCCTAGGGCAGTGCTGGAGTCCCCAGCCCCGGAGGGATTTTAAGACCACGTCCATGTGGTGCTGAGGGGTGTGGTTTACACCTGGCAGTGTTGGCTTAATGGTTGCACTCAATCATCTTGGAGGTATTTTCCAACCAGAACAATTCTATGATTCTGTGATTTTTCTTGGTTGTGGAGAATCAAGGCACCACAGCCATAACTGCTCCATGGGAACAAGCTGTGCTGGACCATGATGCTCAAGCCTAAAGTGATGGATGTTTGAGCAAGTCAGAGGTTCTGCTGGCATTAATGATGCTGCACTTGTGCCTGTGTGAGATTTCAGCCCTCTGTTTGATCTTGCCTATAGGATATTTGCTCCATAGATTGCCCCATTTTCAACAGGTTCATGTGTCTGTTTTTCTGCACCTGGAACTCCAGCACTGAAGCTGGCAGGGGCTAAATTTCTCTGGAGGTGGAGAGAGGCGAGTTCCTCTCACTTCAAAGGTTAATGAAAGGAGTCATTAGGATAATTAATGTTTTACTGATGAATTAATCACCCTCTCAAGCAGTTGCTGCCTTTCACTGTGCAGAGAGGCAGAGCCCCCTTGAGATCTCACACATCCCTTGCTAAGGTAGCTACCTTGTCCTGTCAGCAGCCTCATTTTGAAACATGTCGCCATGCATCTGCCTTTTCAGCAGGGGATTTCCTTTCCTGAGGGAAGGAAAACTGCAAAGCCAAGAGCTGTGCTGGAGTTTGAGAGACTCTGGGCTGCCAGCTGCTGGGATTAAGCTTTTTTTTTTCCCCAAACTGGAATAACACTTCCAGCTCTGACTTGGGGCCACTTTAGCTGTCCCCATCCTGAGCTTGTTTCACTTGCCAACCATCCAGTGGCTCTGCCAGTAACCCTCAAGTTTCCTTTGAGGAACCATCTATGCTTGTCCTTCATTTTCTCCTCCTTGATGCTTTTCTTGCCTGCTCCATCTCCCAGTGTTACTCTAGCCCTGACCCCAAGTCTGTGTATTGATCCTAAGCCTGGCTTGAATCACACTTATTTTTCGAGTCCCCTTTCTAAAGAGCATTACCAAAGCACTTCACTAAAGAGCAAATGCCCTTGTTGTTTTTTTTTTTTTGTTGTGGCTGTTACTGGAAGTGTGAGAAACTGTGGTGACCATGCCAAAGGAAAAGAAAAAATCACTAACCTTTCTGTGGCAGTTTATGCTGCACAATGAAACACTGCAAAGAGCTGCTGTCACAACAGAACTTTCTGCAGGCACTTCTGAACTGTGATATCCAGGGGATGGAAAGCTGGAAGTGATTTCACAGCATTGCTTCTGAAATAATTCCAGTAACGTTGACAACAATCCTTGAACGCAGCCCTCTGAGAGTCCTGCAGTGCTCAGGGTCACAGCAAGGTCTTCAGGCAGAGTCACAGGGACAGGTTAAGGTAAAGAAAAGGCACCTCTCCTCCTCAGGGTAAATTCAGCACACACCAAGATCACAGACTGGCATTCTGTGCTCTCTGCAACTCCCTGAAAGGAGGTTGCAGACAAGTGGCTCTTCTCCCTACTATGCAGCAATAGAATGAGAGGAAATGGCTTCAAGTTGCACCAAGGAGGATTAGGTTATGTATCAGGAAACATTTGGAACAGTGTGGCCAGCAGGAGCAGGGAAGTCATTCTGCCCCTGTACTCAGCACTGGTTAGGCCACACCTTGAGTCCTGTGTCCAGTTCTGGGCCCCTCAGTTTAGGAAAGATGTTGAGTTGCTGGAAGGTGTCCAGAGGAGGGCAACAAAGCTGGGGAGAGGTTTGGAGCACAGCCCTGTGAGGAGAGGCTGAGGGAGCTGGGGTTGCTTAGCCTGGAGAAGAGGAGGCACAGAGGAGACCTTATTGCTCTCTACAGCTACCTGAAGGGAGGTTGTAGCCAAGTGGGGGTTTGTCTCTTCTACAGGCAAGCAGCACTAGAACAAGAGGACACAGTCTCAAGCTGCACCAGGGGAGGTTTAGGCTAGAGTTTAGGAAGAAGTTCTTCATAGAAAGAAAGATTTGCCACTGGAATGGGCTGCCCAGGGAGGTGGTGGAGTCACCATCACTGGAGGTGTTTAGGAGACTGGATGGGGTGCTTGGTGCCATGGTTTAGTTGATTAGATGATGCTTTTCCAACCTGGTTAATTCTATTCTATTCTATTCTATTCTATTCTATTCTATTCTATTCTATTCTATTCTATTCTATTCTATTCTATTCTATTCTATTCTATTCTATTCATTCCATTCCATTCCATTCCATTCCATTCCATTTCTTTACTGAAAGTGCTCAGGCATTAGAACAGGCTGCCCAGGGAGGTGGTGGAGTCACCATCCCTGAAGGTGCTGCAAATACAGGCATGGCACTTTGGGACATGTTTAGTGGCTATGGTGGTGTTTGTAGTTGGAGTCAACGATCCTGGAAGTATTTTCCAACTGAAACAACTCTATGAATGAGATAAAGAACTTCACCCCCAAGCAGTTTTGGCAAAGAGTATTTCAGACAAAGGATTTTCTAGAGAAACCTGAGGCAGGATGAAGACATCCTGTAGCAAGCAGGTAAGGTCTTTGGCTTTCTGGTCAGTTCTCATGTGATTGAGAAAGCAGAATCGAAAAGCTGACCTTTTTAGTGAAAAATGAACACTACCATGCTCTGCTGTTTCTCGGGGGGGGGTGGGAAATGTGAAATGGTTTTGAAATCTTGAAGTGTGGCCAAGCAGGATTGCCACCCCGCGGCCCGCAGCTCTCACCCCCCACGCCCCCGCAGGTCAGCCGCTCCTCTGACTTACCCTGCAAGCATTTGGCTCCGCTCGCAGCCTTTCGATCCTCAAAATCCTATTTCCCCCTCCCACCGCCTCGTCTCCTGACTTGTTTATGATTGCCCCTTGGACAGTCCCCTGCTTGGACATCCATCCATCTCTGTGTGGCCTTTCTTCTTGTCGGTTTAAATGCCGCCCGTGATTTATGGCCCAGCAGCTCCCCAAACGCATCTCTGGCATGTTATATGGCACTGGTGCAGCGCTAAGTCTCCCCAGCCACAGAGGAAGCAAACAGTGCTAATTTATGCCTGCCTGCCTTTTTGCCTTTTCCTTTTTTCTTTATTCCCCAGCATAATTCTGATTTTAATGTTCCATCCACGCCACATCAATATCCTTTCACCGCCAGCGAGTGAAAAAAAGGACCCCAGCAAGTAAGTAGTTCATTTCCCAGTCTTTCCTCTTCAAAGGCTTTGCCTACAGCAGCTCCCACAACGTGCCCTGAGGTTAGACAAATAGGAAGCGGCTGTGGTCTGCCGCGGGGATGCTTTATGGGAAGGGCACTGCCCACAAGTGTCAGCTTTCTGGGGTAGTTGCTATCTGTCGATGCATGAACATAACAAATGCAGCCATCTCCTGCAGCAGGTTAAATGACTAGCCTGAGCTAATACAAGGCTCTGATACATCGCTCATTTATCAGTCTGGTATTACCATTTACTGCGTGGAGCTATATTCAGAAAGCACATCAGAGTGCTCCGGGAAAGGAGGATAAAAAAAAAGCCCACAACCTAAAAGGGATAGAGAGAGAGAGAGAGAGAGAGAGGGAGAGGGGAAGAAGAGTAACAAAACATAATGCAAAATTATTAAATGGTTAAGATTCTGCACATTGGCCACAGCAACCCCATGCAGTGCTACAGGCTGGGGTCAGAGTGGCTGGAGAGCGGCCAGGCAGAGAGGGACCTGGGGGTACTGGTTGATTGTAGGCTGAACATGAGCCTGCAGTGTGCCCAGGCAGCCAAGAAGGCCAATGGCATCCTGGTCTGCATCAGGAATAGTGTGGCCAGCAGGAGCAGGAAAGTCATTCTGCCCTGTACTCAGCACTGGTTAGGCCACACCTTGAGTGCTGTGTCCAGTTCTGGGCCCTCAGTTTAGAAAAGATGTTGAGTTGCTGGAAGGTGTCCAGAGAAGGTCAACAAAGCTGGGGAGGGGTTTGGAACACAAGCCCTGTGAGGAGAGGCTGAGGGAGCTGGAGTTGCCTAGCCTGGAGGAGACTCAGGGGTGACATTATTGCTCTCTACAGCTACCTGAAGCGAGGTTGTAGCCAGGCAGAGGTTGGTCTCTTCTCCCAGGCAGCCAGTACCAGAACAAGAGGACACAGTCTCAGGCTGTGCCAGGACAGGTTTAGGCTGGCTGTTAGGAAGAAGTTCTATACAGAGAGAGTGATTGCCCATTGGAATGGGCTGCCCGTGGAGGTGGTGGAGTCACCATCATTGGAGCTGTTTAGCAGGAGACTTGATGGGGTGTTTGGTGCCATGGTTTAGTTGATTAGGTGGTGTTGGATTGGTTGATGCATTGGATGCGATGATCTTGAAGGTCCCTTTCAACCTGGTGTATTGTACTGTATTATAAATCTCTGGCCAGAGGCACTGACAAAATGACTTGGCAGCTGGAGGGATCCATATCCTGGTGGAACCAGGACATCTGCCACCAGTCGTTGCCTAACTGAGGAGCACCAAGATTCTCCCTGGTTTTCCAGCAGCCCCATGGGCTTCTCCATACTAAAACACAAGCCCTGTAGTCCAGGATGCTACTTGCACCTCCTTAAAGTTGTGGGTCATAGGAGAAACAGCACTTCACCATCCCTGTGTGTGTATCAGAGAGAAGACAGAAATAAGATGATCTTGCTAAAACCCCAGTTGAACCCAGGTCTTCAGTGTGCTCTGGCTCCTCATCTTAATCATAGAATCATGGAATCAATAAGGTTGGAAAAGACCTCAAAGATCATCAAATCCAACCTGCCACCCAAGACCTCATGACTACTAAACCATGGCACCGAGTGCCACATCCAAGCCCCTCTTGAACACCTCCAGGGATGGAGACTTCACCACTTCCCCGGGCAGCACATTCCAACAGCTAGCAACTCTCTCAGTGAAGAACTTTCTCCTCACCTCAAGACTTGAAACACAGGAGGACATTCCACTGATCCAGCCACCCAGAGCTGTATTGGTTCCTAGTCAGGGAACACATTTTGGGACACTAGGTAGACCCTCTACAGATGGAACTTTTATGCACACATAGTCTATTGATTATGCAACTTCAATAACTCAAAAAAGCAGTATCTTGTGAGGGCAATTCTGGTCTTCTGCTGCTTGCTTGCTCCCTGGCCAACCTATCTTTGGGATGGCCGTGATGGAGAGTGCCAGTGGAAAGCTGGCCCAGGCAGGACTCAGAGAGCACATGAGTGAGGAGAGAGGCAGAGGGTCTTTCTTCAAGCATTGACGGGATGCAGCCTCACACATCAGGTGCATGGAAAATATTTCTAATGCTGATTCTCTGCAATACCTTTCCCTCCCTGTTCTTCCTGGTGATATGCAATGTCACTGGGATTGTATCAGACATCCTGCATCCCAGAGTGTGTCACTGTGATGCTGAGCAATGCTGAAGGACAGTCCTTGAGATTCCTCCCGTCCCTGCTGAGCACAGAGCAACAGCCAGAGTCTCCATCAGAAATCAGGTTCCTAGCCTGGAGCTGCTTGAGATCATAGCTCCTTTTCCTCCAGAAAGAACTGTTGCAAGACAAATACCTCTCTCAAGATGATTGAAGTAGGACACATTTGGCAGTGCTCTGGAGAGTCTGTCTGACACTTTCCCATCAGCAGCAAACACTGCTCTGTTCCTTCCATTTCTTTTTGCTTCCTCTCTCCCCTTCCCTCCTTCCCCTTCCATTGCTACGAGTCCATGAAAAAGAAACTCTGTGAAGGGGAAACAGCTCAAACAAAATCTGTGTTCTGCTTTGGCAGCTGGAAGAATCAATGCAAACATGGCCCATGACTGCAGACAGCAGCTAATGCTGGCAAAGAAGCATCAGATGGGCAAAATCATGATGGGGTTGAACAGAGCAAATCAGTGCTGTGCAGGATGGAGCCCTCTGGGCTCTGCAGGGAGCAGGACCGAAGTACAAGGACTGTAGCAAAAGGTCAAGCATCATTTAAATGACAGACATCAGGCACTGGAACAGCCTGAGGGATTTTACTTGCTATTCTCCAGAGCCAATGGGCAGACATGAAGGGTACTCAGCTGCCCAGGCCCAGGGACATCCCAGCTGGGCTGCTGCCTTCCCTCAGGCTTAAAGGATGAGGCATCTGCTCCCTGAGCTCACCCTGTAGACTCCCAGCTCCAGCATCATCTCCCCACTGCCTTGGCCCTGCTTCCTCCCAGTGAGACTGCTGCCAGCTGCCAGCCCCTTGGCACCTTCTAGGCAGCTCAGGGCTGTGACACTGCATCCCACCAACTAGCCTGGAAAGACAGAATCAATGTTAGTTAAATTTAGTTACTCGTTTCAGCTTATAAATTAGCAGCAGGCACCCTTTCAGCCCACGTTCTGGTCAGATAAAGCAAAGCTCATGTGATCAGATAATAAAGTCTGAGCATCAGATAGCAAATTGGCCCAGACTGCAAGTCATCACTGGCAAAAGCTGCTTGGCTGGGAAAATGGCAACAGGAGATATAGATTTTTTCACTCTTTGTTGGGTACTCCCCAGAGCTCATGTGACAAAACTGCTCTCTTCTCCCTGCCAAGGCACTGTGGCTGTATGATGAACAGCCCACCAGGCTGTGCTGCCATTCAGAAAGACCTGGACAGGCTGGAGAGTTGGGCAGAGGCGACCCTCACAAAGGTCAACAGGGCAAGTGTAGAGTCCTGTGCCTGGGGAAGAACAACCCCCTGCAGCAGTACAGGTGAGGGGCTGACCTAGAGTTCTACAGAGAAGGAACTGAGAGTGCTGGTGAACAAGAAGTTCAAAATGAGCCAGTAGTGTGCCCTCTGGGCCAAGAAGACCAACAGTGCTCTGGAGTGCATGAAAACCAGAACAAGAGGACACAGTCTCAAGCTGTGCCAGGGGAAGTTTAGGCTGGAGGTGAGGAGAAAGTTCTTCCCAGAGAGAGTTCTTAGCCATTGGAATGGGCTGCCCAGGATGGTGGTGGAGTCACCATCCCTGGAGGTGTTCAAGAGGGGATTGGTGCCATGGTTTAGTAGTCATAAGGTGTTGGGTGACAGGTTGGACCTGATGATCTTTGAGGTCTTTTCCAACCTCATTGATTCTATGGTTCTAAAAAGTGTGGACATCAGGTCAAGGTTGGTTCTTCTCCCCCTCTACACTGCAGTGGTGAGGCCACATCTGGAGTACTGTGCCCAGTTGTGGGCTCCCCAGTTCAGGAGGTACAGGGAACTACTGGAGAGAGATAGTGGAGGGCCAGCAGGGTGATGAGGGAACTGGAGCATCTCTTTTGCAAGGAGAAGGTGAGAGACCCAGGACTGTTCAGCTTGGAAGAGAGAAGACTGGGAGGATATCTTACAAATATATATATATAAATATCTGAAGAGTGAAGGTTATGAGGATGGGGCTGGGACAAGAGGCAATGGGCACAAACTGGAACACAGAAGGTTTCACTAAACTTAAGGAGAAACTTTTTTTTTTTCCTGTGAGGGTGTGGAGCCCTGGAACAGATTGTCCAGAGAGGTTGTGGAGTTTCCTTCTCTAGAGAGATTCCAAACCTGCCTGCTTGTTGTGATCCTGGGCAATGTGCTCTGGATGACCCTGCTTTAGCAGGAGGGTTGGACTAGATCATCTCCAGAGGGCCCTTCCAACCCCTACCATTCTATGACTCACTCCTCCAATCCAACACTCCTGATAAATGGAGAGTCATTGCAAGCATAAGGAAAGGGCTTAAACAGAACAGCAAGACAGAGGGACCCCAGAGCCAGCAGCTGTCAGAAGCGTCCTGCTACCTCAGACCAAGCATAGAATCATAGAATCAGTCAGGGTTGGAAGGGACCACAAGGATCATCTAGTTCCAACCCCCTGCCATGGGCAGGGACACCCCACACTACATCAGGCTGGCCACAGCCTCCTCCAGCCTGGGCTTAAACAACTCCAGGGATGGGGCCTCAACCACCTCCCTGGACAACCCATTCCAGGGCTTCATCACTCTCATGGGGAAGAACTTCCTCCTCATGTCCAGCCTGAATCTCCCCACCTCCAGCTTCGTTCCATTCCCCCTAGTCCTATCACTACCTGAGATCCTGAGAAGTCCCTCCCCAGCCTTCTTGTAGCCCCCTTCAGATACTGGAAGGCCACAATAAGGTCACCTCAGAGCCTTCTTTGCTCCAGACTCCAGACTCTCCAGTTGAAAAATGGGAGAAGGACCCCAGACCTCCTGTCTACAAGAGGGACCACAGCCACTAGTGTGTTGTGCTTACAGCAATCATCCAGAATCCAGTCTGAGACTGCCTGGTCATGAAGAGGGCTCTGCAGTTCAAACCCTTGAGGAAATGCAACCGGGATTATACTAAGAATGAACAAAACGATTGCACTGGCTTGAAGCTGTCTGAATCTTGGAAGAGTCTCATGCTGGATGTTTAGAAAGCTTCTGTCTCTCACAGATGAGCTGCCTGGATTGCCAAATGTATGTCCTCTCAGAGGGGGAAAAAAAAAAAAAAAAGAGGCTTATTTCTGTTGCAAACCTCTAGGACTTGTTTCGGTTGCACAAATTTCGTCTCTAAATGGAATCGTTTTAGAGGGAAGAGAAGAACTGCTTCAAAACATCCTTACCACCCACCCCCACCCCACCCCAAAAAAAATAAAGAGGAAAAATAAATCCTACTGAAAATGTTTTGATCTGATTGATCCATCAGGCAGTGGCTCAGGGTAAGGAAAAAAGATGACAGCTGCTGCTTTTGTTGCATGCTGCTCTGATTAGCTTCAAATAAGATGCTCCCTGTCACCCATGGTCCTCCACGTAGTGAGTGCACAGAGCTCTGTGGACCCCACTAAAGACACCTGATGCTGGAGCAGATCTTCTGCTAGAAGGAAAGAGGCTTTTTTGGTGGTTGTTTTATTATTACTTTTTTCCCCCCAGGTCTGTTTGGAAACCCATGATTGGATTTAATTCAGAGCAGCAATAACAAACAAATAAAAAGGGGGAAAAAAAAATCAGAGAAGCTTTAAGGTGGTGGAGTCCCCATCCCTGGAGGCGGTCAAGAGGGGATTGGATGTGGCACTTGGTGCCATGGTTTAGTAGTCATGAGGTCTGTGGTGACAGGTTGGACTTGATGATCTTTGAGGTCTCTTCCAACCTTGGTGATTCTGTGAGTCTTTCTAAAAGAATTCAAAGTTAGCCTTAATCTGCAGTTGTGCTGTTGGGGCTGTTCAGCCTGGAGAAGAGAACGTGTCCAGAAAAGGGCCACGAGGATGAGCAGAGGGCTGGAGCACCTCTCCTATGAGGACTGACTGAAAGAGACTGTTCAGTCTGGAAAAGAGAAAGCTCCGAGGTGACCTCATTGTGGCTTTCCAGTATCTGAAGGGGGCTACAGGAAGGCTGGGGATGGACTTCTCAGGATCTCAGGTAGTGATAGGACTAGGGGGAATGGAATGAAGCTGGAGGTGGGGAGATTCAGACTGGACGTGAGGAGGAAGTTCTTCCCCATGAGAGTGGTGAAGCCCTGGAATGGGTTGTCCAGGGAGGTGGTTGAGGCCCCGTCCCTGGAGGTGTTTAAGCCCAGGCTGGATGAGGCTCTGGCCAGGCTGATCTAGTGCGAGGTGTCCCTGCCCATGGCAGGGGGGTTGGAACTAGATGATCCTTGTGGTCCCTTCCAACCCTGACTGATACTATGATACTAAGAGAAGGCTCCAGGATGACCTTAGAGCAGATTTCAATATCTGAAGGGTAGCTACAGGCAGGCTGGGGAGGGACTGTTCAGAAGGGCTTGTGGGGATAGCATGAGAGACAATGGTTTGAAACTGGAGCAGGGCAGAGTTAGGTTGGACATCAGGAGGAAGTTCTGCACAGTGAGGCTGGGGAGGCACTGGAACAGGTTGCCCAGGGAGGTGATTGAGGCCCTGTCCCTGGAGACATCCAAGGTCAGACTCGATGCAGCCCTGCTCTAGTTGGAGTGTCCCTGCTGCCTGCAGGGGTTGGACTCAGCACTGGCTGAGTTGTGCTCAGCACTGGCTTTTCTGAGAGCACAATCAGGAGCTGAAGGAACTGTGGAGTTTCTGATTTCCCAGCATCCATCTCCCCCCTGCCCCCTGTACCTGCTTTGGGTTGCCTGACTCACCTGCCAGTCTTTCTGAAGACATTATTTGTGTCCCTTTCTCCTCTAAAAAAGCTGTGCCACAGCAGAAAGCCACAGCCACCAAAATCCAGCAGCAGCCTCACTTGAATTAATGATGCAGGGCAGACCCTCTATGAAGGCAAAGAAGGTTTTGCCTGAGACTACAGCTAGGAATAAGCTTGCACACACATTTTATGCTCCTATACGACATGAACTATAGATTCACTTGAATCTTTGCACTTCTTAGATGTTTGGAAGGATTTTTTTCTGTCACTGGGAAACTTAAAAGCCTCTCCTTACTGTTTCCAGGCAGTGAAAACTTCCTTTCTGAGCTCCCTTTACAAGGCAGATGAGGCCACTGTTGGAACTTATGGATTGCTTTTTGGTGCCAGGGGGGTCTGAAAAAAGATCAGGAAGGAACAACTCAGCCACATCCCCAAATGAGAAATAAGTTTGGCTCCCTCTCAAAACTGGTGCTCAAGAGGATCTATGTCACTGAGGATAATCAGACAAGTAGCTTGTTGGAATCCTAATCCATAAAAACCCAGAGCCTGGGCTAATGGATAAATAATCCCCACATTAAAACCTTGCACAAAGCTGCATGAGAGAACCAAGTCTCCAAACGCTTCCAATTAAATGAAACATTGCGGTCAGCACCCAGGGTGAAGGCTGAGGGAAAAGCAGGCTGGGAGTCACGGAGGGAAACTGGGTCCAGCAGCATTTCCAAGGCAGCTTTACTAACTCTCATCTCTGGCAGCCTTAAGCACTGCCACAGCATTAGTGAAATGTGGGTTTTATTGGTTCATTTTCATCCTTGTGCACCTGATTCCACGAGGACAGAGGTGGCTATTTGATGACTCCCCTAGGTGGATGGAAAGGATTGATTTTATTCTTTAGCTCTCCTTTGCATATCCCCACTACCCCATCTTCTTCCACCTAAGAGCAGAGGGTAATTTGTGTACTGGCTGAAATAAAACCCACTTAATGATGAAGTCCATGGCTAAAGCCTGTGGACATCAGCGCAGCCTTAATGAAATTTCTGTGCCTGAAACACATTAGCAGGAAAGAGCTGGGACTGGGAAAAGATTAGGCTGCTGAATAGCTGGCAGAGCTGGAGCTTTCAGAGTGAAAAAAGGGAGAAAAGGGAAACACACAAGGGGCTACTCTGGCTGAGCTAACCTCCTGCTTGCCTGAACCACAAACCTTCCCTCATCTCCATGCCTGGCATCACCCCAAATCTATTCTCATCTCCAGCCCTCCCTGTGAGCTCAAGGAAACCTCCCCATCCTCACTGCCCTGCACCTGGAACTAGCAAAGAGGATGAACTCCTGTGATTATGAAGGCAATAACCTGTTGGCTATTTTGTCAGGCAGAAGATCTCTGACCTCTGTAGAGATTCAGATTCATTTGAAGTGGAGGCTTGCATTCTTGATTTGCAATCCAATTGCATTCTGGATATTGGTCCATTTTACACTTAGGCAGCAGAGAGATGCCCAAAGGGCACGTTTAAGGGCACACAGGAGAAGGGAAGGGGATCAGAAACAAGGAAGCCCTCGGGCTGTTTTAATTACTCCCTGAAGACAGGTTAACTAAGTAGATGACATCCCACAGCCTAGAAACATGCTCACATCATCAGGTTTTAAGACCAGGCATCGTTCAGTCAGTGATATCATTCACATTTACACAGGGTAACAAAGGGACAGAGGGAGCAGGAGAAGAGCACATGTCTGGAAAATTCCTGCAGTGGAAATACAGCTTCACTGATCTGAGACCTCAGCCAGAAGCTTTTCCACTGCTTCCCAAGATCTTCAAAGCCAAGGCTGTGCACACTGGAACCAAGGAGAGGCTAGAAATGGTACACTTTCCTTCTTGGAAATCTCTGGCCAGGTGGCTCCAGAAACGCTTGGTGTATTCATGCATGGATATGGGGCTTTCTTCACAGCACCCAGCCCAATCTGGTGCCACCAAGGAGATGTGCCCACAAGCTATAAGGCCCTGTTGGAACAGCTGGCTTTGCCTAAATCTCAGATGGACACTGACGTGCCTGGGCTTTGACACAGCCATGAGCTGTGCTCCAATACAAGTGTCTGCTGACCCCTTACCCTCAGCATGTAGAATAGAATAGAATAGAATAGAATAGAATAGAATAGAATAGAATAGAATAGAATAGACCAGACCAGGTTGGAAGAGACCTTTGAGATCCTCAAGTCCAACCTATCATCCTACACCATCTAATCAACTAAACCATGGCACCAAGCACCCATCAAGTCTCTTCCTAAACACCTCCAGTGATGGTGACTCCACCACCTTCCTGGGTAGCACATTCCAATGGCCAATCTCTCTTTCTGTGAAGAATTTCTTCCTAACATCCAGCCCAACCCTCTCCTGGCACAGCTCGAGACTGTGTCCTCTTGTTCTGGTGCTGGTTGCCTGGGAGAAGTGATCAACCCCCACCTGGCTACAACCTCCCTTCAGGTAGCTGTAGACAGCAAGAAGGTCTGCCCTGAGCCTCCACTTCTCCAGGCTAAGCAACTCCAGCTCCCTCAGCCTCTCCTCATAGGGCTGTGTTCCAAACCCCTCCCCAGCTTTGTTGCCCCTCTCTGGACACATTCCAGCAACTCAACATCTTTCCTAAACTGAGGGGCCCAGAACTGGATGCAGGGCTCAAGATGTGGCCTAACCAGTGCTACACCTTGAGTTTCTCTGTGCCTTGAAACGGTTATGGCCATCAGACTCTTAAAAAAAAAGGAAAAACTATAACCCACCAACTCCCCTCCTTCTTGCCTTTTCAAACAGCAATGAATAATTATCAACCCCATTGCAGGACTGGTCTTTCAGTTTCTCTGTTTTTCTTTAATTCCAGCAAAATTTTGCTCTGACTGTCTCCCAGATGATGAGTGTTTGACTTTTCTGCTGTGCCCTTTCAGGAGTGTTACAGACTGTGATCTTGTCTGGGCTCTTAATGGCTTTGTCAAGAGATCATTTCTGCTCCAGACCTTGTTAGTCTTAATAAAGATAAAACAAAGCCATAAATACTTCTGTGGTTTTCTTCTTTCTTGCTTTCTTTGTTTTGTTTTTTTTTTTTTTTTCTTTGCTGGGTTGTAATTTGACTAACAAATCCAATTAGTTTAATTTGGAAACTAATAATTATTTGGTTAGAAGTATATTGAAGGAAGTTCAGTTGAAAATGGGCTTTTCATGGAAAGAAGCGGGGGGGGAGGGGGAGGGCAGGAAAAAAAGAGAGATATCAGTTCTCAGAAATATAAACCAAATGGAGGAAACTGGCTGAGTGACATCTTGAAAATCCTCTCTCATTAACCAGCTTTGGCTTTCAGGAGATGTCATTTTTATCCCCATTTGTAAAGCTAATATTTCTTTCTGTCACATCTGTTGGGCAGACAAACCCATGAAGCTGGGAAGAGAAAAAAAAAACGCCCCTTTGGTGCCAGAGCTGCAAAAAGCAGAGAGATCTCATCATACAGATAACAAACCATTTTTAAAGTCTGAATCCCACACTGTGATCCTTTCTCCTGTGATCTCCAAAAGCCACATCTAGGAAAACAAGTGCTCCCGTCGTGTTGCGAGAGAGTTGCACTGATGTGCGGTAATCGAAATGGAGAGAGAGAGTTTCGGTGCTCTGTTTTCATTTGTTAATTGACTCTTCTCTTGCTTAAGCAAGGAATTGGAGTAGTTGGTGATAAATGGATTACACAGTCCTCCCTGCTCCAGTGCAGCTTCTGGAAATAATTGCCAGTTCCTTGTGACTCCAGCATTAGAATCACAGAATCAACAAGGTTGGAAAAGACCTCAAAAATCATCAAGTCCAACCTGTCACCACAGACCTCATGACTACTAAACCATGGCACCAAGTGCCACAGCCAATCGCTTTTTGAACATGGTGACTCCACCACCTCCCTGGGCAGCACATTCCAATGGCTAAGGATTCTCCCTGGGAAGAACTTTCTCCTCACCTCCAGACTAAATCTCCCTTGGCACAGATTGAGACTGTGTCCTCTTGTTCTGGTGCTGGTTGCTTGAGAGAAGAGACCAACCCCCACCTGGCTACAACCTCCCTTCAGGTAGTTATAGGCAGCAATAAGGTCTCCCTGAGCCTCCTCTTCTCCAGGCTAAACAATCCCAGCTCCCTCAGCCTCTCCTCATAAGGCTTGTGCTCGAGGCCTCTCCCCAGCCTCGTTGCCCTTCTCTGGGCCAGAACTGGACACAGTACTCAAGGTGTGGCCTAACCAGTGCTGAGTACAGGGGCACAATGACTTCCCTGTGCCTGCTGGCCTCGGGTGGAAAGTGGAAGGTGGGACTCCTCCTCTCTCCATCAGGGGAGGGACATGGGTTTTAAGTCAGTATTTATCTAATAAAAATCAATAAATGGCACGTGGAGCACAGCCCAGAACCCACAACTCCTTTTTCCTGCATGACTTAGAGTAATTCACTCCTCATTCCACCTTCATCTAGGGCTCCAGGGATGCAATGAAGATGTTTACATGTTTATATACATTGAAGAGGTCTCTTCCTTCTTTCTTCAGTGATTCCACAACTCTGCCTGCAGCTTTACATTGGGGCAAGCTGATAGCACAGCCTGCATACACTGCACAACAAGTCTGGTTTTGGCAGGAAGGATGGGGAGTCTCCAACCCTACTTTCTGCATGGTGACTGGGACCATGCCTGGAAGAAAATAGGTACTGGTGTGACACCCCTCCACCCAGACTGATGAACAGGACTGAAGGTCTCTTCCAACCTGGTGTATTGTATTGTATTGTATTGTATTGTATTGTATTGTATTGTATTGTATTGTATTGTCTCCCTTTTCCCAGGGGAACAGTTCCACCAGGGAGATGGTCTTGTGCACAATGCACCAGTAACATTTTCAAACCAAAAGTAAAAGGGCATGTTGTGCACACCTTTGGAAGAAAAGCTTGAACAATAACCCTCAGAAGAGGTCTTTGGACTCATTACACTCGATCAGAAATTCATGTTCTTCAGTGTCCTCACAAATTCCCTCTTTGAGCACTGAGATTCTACACCCACCTCCTAAAACATGTAGTTCCCTTCAGGTGCTTAGGAAAAAACCCACACAACAAAGCTGTGCCTAACAATGTCCGTTATTGGATCTGGCCTTCAAAAAACAGAAGGTGTTGGCAAACTCTGCTGCAACTCCATATGGTTGCTTTGTGGCTCCCTCTGCTCTTTAAAGGGGAAGGAAGACACGTTTTCACTCCTGTCCAAACAGCTTTCACAGCCAGCCTCTGATCACCCCTACAAAGAGGCAAATCATCACCCCTACAAAGGGGCAAATCATCACCCTTACAAAGAGGCAAAGAAACCTGTAACAAGGGCTGGCTTGTCCCCGCTATGAGCTCTCTAGCCAGCATTTCTTCAGTGTCAGAGTGTGATTCTGCATCTTTGTACACCTTCATGTATGATCTTTCTGCTTCATACTCAGTCCTGCTCTCGTCTCCCACCATCCCTCTCCTATCTTTCGACTTACTCCATCACCGGCACCTTTTCAACAAGGAGGATCTCTTCTGTACTTCTTACTGCCAGCCTTTGTTGTCCTGACATGAAAAGGCAATTAAAGGGGACAACTGTTTCTTCAGCAGGGGCTGAAGACTGTAGCCATCTTCTCAGCTTTATGTGGAGTCAGAAATTGCCAGAAAAACAGAAGTTATAAGAACTAAAGCTGATGGGCAGCAGACAGAGCTTACAGTTTCTGGCACACCAGCAGTAAGCTTTAACTTGGATTGTATAAATGGGAGCTCTTCTCACCCATTCTTACAGACACTGATCTCACAGGGCAGTAAGAACCATCCTTGGATATGGACAGTCAGAGGTGGGTGGCAAGAAAAGGGCTTAGAACTGACCCTGATACATAAAAATCAGATAATAGTTTTGGTGGGAATAGACTTCCAAGATTATCAGCTCCAACTGGTGACCTAACACCACTATGGCTACTAAACTATGTCCCAAATTGCCATGTCTACACATTTTTTAACACTCCCAGTAATGGTGACTCCACCATCTCCTTGGTCAGCCTATTCCAATGCCTGACCACTCTTGCAGCAAAGTGTTTCCTAATATCCAACCTAAACTTCCCCCGGCACATTTTCAGGCCATTTCCTCTCTTTCTGTCACCTGATAATAAGGAAAAGAGACCAACCCCCACCTCATTCCAACCTCCTTTTAGGAGCTGCGGGAAGCCAGAAGGGTCTCTCCTCAGCCTCCTTTTCTCCAGGCTTAACAACCCCAGATTCCTCAGCTGCTCCTTACCAGCCCTGTTCTCCAGACCCTTCACCAGCTTTGTTGCCCTTCTCTGGACATGCTTCAGCACCTCAGTCATCTTCTTGGAGTCAGCTGTAGTCAGCTTAGAGCCCATTTCCTTCTCAGAGAAGCTGATGCCTGTAGCTCATCCAGATGTGGAATCACTACATTCATACATGCACACACGTGACCCATACACGTTAACACGTGTGCACACACAGTCCCCTAGTTGAGCTTGAGTTGCTGCTCTCCACTCATCTGTCAGAGCAGGGCAGAAAGATCAATGCACAGACACAGAATTCCACCTACTCTCAGAGCTCCAGCCCCAAGGACCATGGCACAGGCATTTGGTTCCAACCCGCCCTCACGATTCAAGTCTTTGAATACCCTAAAGATTCAGATATGTTCTGCTTTCTATTTTACTATTCATTCTCTTGATTCCACCAAAGGCGGAGTGAAGGGGAAATGAAGTTTCCCCTCTGTTGTACACATTTTAACTCCAACTTACTTTCTTCAGTAAGACTTTAAAAGCAAACAGCAACAAAACAAAACCCCACAAAAACAAACAAGCAAGACCCCCAACAACTTCATCTCCAAAAGACAACTTTGCAGAACAGACTAACAAGGAAAAGCCTTGTTCCTTCCACCAACATAGGGCTGATGGAGAGATGAGACAGTGCTTTAATTCCCCAAGGGATGGCTGATGTGAGAGCACAAGCAAGGCAGAAAGAAGCATCAGTGGTGTTAAGGAAAGGACAGAGGTTTCTGCATGTGGGAGGGAGCCTCATGTCAATATCCAGAGCTGCTCCTGCCAGCAGAAAAAGAGACACCAGAGCCTTGGAGCTCAGAACACACTCTGCTCTCAACTTATCCCAGTGCAAATCTGCAGACAGGGCTGTGAAAACACTGAGGGAAGTAGGAAGAGACATCTTCCTGTAAACACCTTCACTGCATCCCTTGAAGCCTAGATGAAGGTGGAAGAACTTCAGAAGGTGCCATCTGGCTATCGAGCGATCTGGCACTGGGCAGAGCCTTGGCTTCAGCTTGAGTCCTCATTTAAATTCAGAGGAAACAGGCAAAGTCTCAGGCACCACCTTCTCCCTCCTCCCACAGTGCATGTTACACCACAGCTGAGCCTGGAGTAAGGACCTCTGAGTGCTGCTAACCTCCCCCAGCTCTTCCTGGCAGGTGGTCCCAGGGAGGCTGGTTTGGCCCTAAAATGGCTTCTGCCTCTGATACCCAAAGTCATGAGAAGATATAATTTGTCATTCAGCACAGCTGCTTGCTGCAGACATACAGCCTGGCCCACAGGCTCATCCTGGGCTGAGAGCCTTCTCCCTTCCCGTGGGATCTTGCCAACCCTTTCCTCTCTCTAGCACTTGAAGTTAACCCAAAAAAATCATAGGAATGAGCGCTGGGGGAAAATATCTCTGGCCAGATCAACAGATTTTATTTTTTATGGCAGCCTTAAAAGTTTCCTTTCACTTTTACACCATTTGTTTTGATTTTCTTTAGGGGGGTTTAACCAGAATAAAGTTACAACCTAAAACAAGGGCAAAACCCCTCAGCTCTCAAGCAGGGCTTTTGGAGGCTGCTTTCTTTTTTTTTTCACTTAGAGCTGTCACAATATTTAGAGTTGCTAAAAATGAGGAAAAATTGCCCTTTTATTCTCACAGAAAGCCTCTTTCAAAGAATCAGCATGTTTTTTTTCCTCTTTGATGAAAAATGGGCTGCTGAAATGGGCCCAGCCCAATGCTTTTAGTGAGCGTGCTGAGCACAGCCCCACTCATACTTCCCTTCCCTGTGGAGGGTGCAGCTCCTTCCGCAGTTTTCACAGGAGCCGTGCTTTTGTGGGTATCAGCTGAACTAAAGGCTCCATGGGATTCTAGGATTCTCTGTTGGGAGAGGTTCAGCTTGGAAAATTTTCTCCCCCAAAAGGGGTTTTAAGGATTGGAACAGGCTGCCCAGAAAGGTGGTGGAGTCACCACCCGTGAAGGTGTTCAAAAAAACCATGTAGGTATGACACATCAGGGCACAATTCAATGGCCAAGGTGGTATTAGGTCAAGGGTAGGACTTGATGATCTTAGAGGCCTTTTGCAACCTTAATGATTTTATGATTGTATGCCTCTAGAGGTCTTTTGCAACCTTAATGATTCTGTGATGTGGCTGAATGATTCTGGATGTGGCTCTGAGCAACCTGATCTAGTGTGAAGTGTCCCTGCCCATGGCAGAGGGGTTGGAAATAAATAGAATAGAATAGAATAGAATAGAATAGAATAGAATAGAATAGAATAGAATAGAATAGAATAGAATAGAATAGAATAGAATAGAATAGAATAGAATAGAATAGAAGAGTGGAGTAGAGTAGAGTAGAGTAGAGTAGAGTAGAGTAGAGTAGAGTAGAGTAGAGTAGACCAGACCAGACCAGACCAGACCAGACCGGAAAAGACCTTTGAGACCGAGTCCAACCTATCATCCAACACCATCTAATCAACTAAACCATAGCACCAAGCACCCCATCCAGTCTCTTCCTAAACACCTCCAGTGATGGTGACTCTACCACCTCCTTGACCAGCACATTCCAATGGCCAATCACTCTTTCTATGAAGAGCTTCTTCCTAACATCCAGCCTAAACCTCCCCTGGTGCAGCTTGAGACTGTGTCCTCTTGTTCTGGTGCTGGCTGCTCTGGAGAAGAGAACAACCCTCTCCTGGCTACAACCTCCCTTCAGGTAGTAGATAGCAACGAAGTCTCCTCTGAGCCTCCTCTTCTCCAGGCTAAACAACCCCAGCTCCCTCAGCCTCTCCTCACAGGGCTGTGCTCCAAACTCCTCCCCAGCTTTGTTGCCCTTTTCTGGACACTTTCCAGCAATTCAGATGATCCATGAAGTCCCTTCCAACCCTAACACTTCTATGATTCTATGATTTTATGCCATGGAAGCTTCTAGCTCGAGCTAAAATTCTCCTCTTTTAGGGCCTTGCCTATCTACGTGAGATTGGGGTGGTGCAAAACACATGCTCACATGTTTTCTGCAGGAGAATCAGATACCTCTGTCTATTTTCATGTGCTGTTGTGTTGAACAGGACAGCAGTGAATCCTTGCAGCAGCCTGGCGTCCCTGCCTAGCTCCCTGCCTTCTGCCTCCCTACACTGCGGCTGCTGGCAGAAGATGGAGCCAATCTGCAAAATGAGCATCTCCATGGAGATGAGCTGAGAGTGAGAGAAGGTCAGAGCCAAAGCATCAGGAGCAGCAAAGGAGTTCTTCAAACTTCATTTCCTTCCCCAGAAATCACTTGATGGAGATTTGTTGAACGTGACACCTGGCTGCCTCGCCTCGCCGGCTCAAACGAGGAGACAAAAGAGGAGGCTAATTGTTTCCAATGCGCTCACGTTTGATACAGAGCAATTTTAATTAGGGCTCTAAAGGGGAAGGGAATCAATTACCTCTTGCAGAGGCAGACGCCACTGTCTGGTGATGCTGTGTGGAGAAGAAGAATCGCAAGCAAGATGTGAGGCCTCCCTGGTGAGGAGAGGGTCAGTGTGCTCCTTGGAGCTCCAAGGAAGCTTGCCACGAAGTGGCACTGTGACATCAGCCAGGAAGATAAGATCAGGGGAAAATCCTCTTGAACCTCCCTAGTTTGGAGGTGCCCTTGGGCCTGGGGAATCTTGATACACCCTAGGAAGCATTTGCTCTCCAAGACCTGGGGAGGAGGTAAAGCCACCTGCCAGAGAGCACTGTGAGCACCATTTCATACAACTGTGGTGAGATCTGGTCTCCTTGAAGTCATCCTATTGCTTATTTGAGAAGGATTAGGATAACCCAAAAACATATTGATTGATGGATACTTGGTGACCTGTGCTGGGGGAGAGGGAAACAAAGGCACTCTTATGGTTAGGACCCAGATCTCTAGGGAATTCCATGCTAGAAAAGCCATCTCAGGGAGCTAGCATTGAAGAAACACCAGTGCACAACTACAGCAAGCCCAAGGACTTCCTGTAAGGAGCAAATCCCTGTAGCAGAGTGTTGAGAGACAAGCACATGCAGCAAGACACCAGTATTGCTGAAAACTTATGTTCAGATTGTTCAGCAGACTGAAGCTTAGGTCTCCAAGGAGCTCAATTTCATGCCTTTAATGAGAATTATATTTCCTAAAGGAAGCAGCCAAAGTCCTTCAACTCAGTGTAATACATTTCAACAGCAGACAGGTCTGAGATCCTGAGTTCTCTGTACCCCCATATTCAGTCTTTGCCAGGCAACCCACAACCTTTTTCATGTCTTTCAACAGAGCACTTTGGAAAGTGATGAATTTATTCTCTTTGGTTATGGGTGACTTCAGAGCCTGCTGCTGAAGTCTACTCCACAGAGATTTCTTTGCAAGGCCAAGCGGGAACCATTCGGTTGGCTGCAAAGATTAGCAGCACCATCTGAGGGACCGTCCAGCATCCTAAACAGCTGCGCAGGGCTGGCAGAAACAGCCCAGGATCAAGAGCAGACCTGGCATCCTGACAGCTCTCTGGGATACTTGATGGTTCCTCAAAGTGTGCTAGACACCCCTTTTTAGCCAACTGAAAGCAGCTGGTGTTTGGCTGGTTTAGCAAATGTTTGATGCAAAAGCTACTTCAGCTCTAGCACAGGGCAAGGCTGTGCAGTGCAGCTCTGCAGCAAGGCTGGGCAAAGGAATCGGCTCCTGAAAATGATTTGGAGCATTCTGATTGCAAAGCTGGAGCTAACTTAGTGTATGGGGTTGTGAAGCCAGAAAGAGGAAAACAAGAACAGTATCCACTAAAATCATACAATCATGGAATGATTTGGGTTGGGAGAGACCTTTAAAGGTCGTCTAAACCAACACCCATGCAGTGAGCAGGGACAACTGCAACTAGACCAGGTTGCATGCCTGGAATGATTCCAGGGATGGAACACCTACCATCTCTCTGGGCAACCTGAGACAGTGTCTCACCACCTTCACTGCAATTTTTTCCCCTTATGTCTAGTCTCAGTCTCCCCTGGTTTAGTTTAAATGCATTGCTCCCTTGTCCTTTCTCTCTTATTTATCCTCTTTAAGCACTGAAAGGCCACAAAGAGGTCTCCCTGGAGACTTCTCTTCCCCAGGCTGAACAACCCCAACTCCCTCAGCCTGTCCACCTTGAATAGAATAGAATAGAATAGAATAGAATAGAATAGAATAGAATAGAATAGAATAGAATAGAATAGAATAGAATTAACCAGGTTGGAAGAGACCGTCGAGATCATTGAGTCCAACCTATCAACCAACACCATCTAATCAACTAAACCATGGCACCAAGCACCCATCAAGTCTCTTCCTAAACACCTCCAGTGATGGTGACTCCACCACCTCCCCAGGCAGCACATTCCAATGGGCAATCTCTCTTTCTATGAAGAATTTCTTCCTAACATTCAGCCCAACCCTCTCCTGGCACAGCATGAGACTGTGTCCTCTTGTTCTGGTGCTGCTTGCCTGGGAGAAGAGACCAACCCCCACCTGGCTACAACCTCCCTTCAGGTAGTCATAGACAGCAATAAGGTTTCCTCTGAGCCTCCTCTTCTCCAGGCTAAGCAACCCCAGCTCCCTCAGCCTCTCCTCATAGGGCTTGTGTTCCAAACCCCTCCCCAGCTTTGTTGCCCTCCTCTGGACACCTTCCAGCAACTCAACATCTTTCCTAAACTGAGGGGCCCAGAACTGGACACAGGACTCAAGGTGTGGCCTAAACAGTGCAGTGGACAGGGGCAGAATGACTTCCCTACTCCTGCTGGCCACACTGTTCCTGATGCAGGCCAGGATGCCATTGGCCCTCTTGGCTGCCTGGGCACACTGCAGGCTCATGTTCAGCCTACCATTGACCACTACCACTGCATAAGATTGACATCAGGAGTTTATTGCCAGGAAGAATGCGAATTGGTGTTGTGTTTTTTTTTCCCCCCTCTTTGTGCATTTTCTATTTCTTCATATTTTCTCAACAAATCTCTGGAAGATGCTGTTTATGGACAAAATGGAGCATGCTTCATGAAAGATTTATTAATCAGAACTGCCAAATTCATAATTACTTTCTGGGCACTGAAATTGTTTGGCCTTATCACATGAATGAGGATAACCACTGATTATTGTTTTGAGGGAAAGGAGTAGCTGGTAATAAGGACAAAGACATGCACATATGAGAAAGGGAAAGATAATATAAGTGGACATAGATGTGTTCATATAGATGTCTGAGTGGTCAGATGACTCATCTGTCTGAAAAAAGCAACCTAATTGTCAGATTAGGAAGCACTCAAGTAAGTCAGGAGTACTTTCACTCCAGCACAAGAGGTGGACTTCATTTGTTTCCCTGATCGTCTTCTGCCACTGCTGTTCAATGTTTCAAAGGGGCTGCATTTCCTTTCTGTTATTTTTAGCTCAGCCATGGGCACCTCTGCTCAACAGAAATCCACAGACTCAAATTAGTGACCTTGAATGTTGTGACACAACTTGCGAAGACCTTGAGCTCTTAAAGCTTTTCCATTCTCACGGTGGAACACCCAACTCTGCCTCATGGGGAAAGGCTGAGAGACCTGGGGCTGTTTAGCCCACAGAAGAGCAGCCTGATGGGGTTCCCATTAATTCTTATAAATACCTAAAGGTTGTCAGGAGGATGGAGCCAGACTTTTCCCAGTGGTGTCCAGTGACAGGATGAGAGGTAATGGACAGAAACTAGAACACAAGAAGTTCCATGTAAGCATAAAGAAAAATGTCTTCACTTTGAGAGTGGCAGAGCACTGTAAAAGGCTGCACTGAGAGGTTGTGGAGTCTCCTCTGAAGAGATTCTAAACTTGCCTGGATATGTTCTTGGGTGATTTAATCTAGGTGATCCTGCTCTAGGTGGGGGGTTGGACTAGATGATCTTCAGAGGTCCCTTGCAAGCCTCCTCATGCTGTGATTCTGTGATCAGGATCTGATATACAGGTGTAACCCTACAGCCAGTTTTCAGTAAGCATTTACAGTCTGTTCACACCGGCCCAGAGCTTACTGAAAGTTCTAAAACATATCAGTTTCTGCTTAGAAAGCTGTGGTAGTTGGTCTGGCTTAAAATTTAATGCTGGGGGAAACTTCAACCCACCACAAATGCCATCAGCATACCCAGATGCTTTTGAAACCCCAGGCAGCTGCCCTAGGAAACCTTGGTCAGTTGGTATGGGACACACACTCTGGAGTGCAAAAAGTTTCACAGCCTTCAAAAAAGGAAGAGCTTGTGCCCACCTGCTTGATCAGCACAGAAAAAGACATCAGTGTGACTTCAGATGCTCTTGATGTTGCTTCTTGAACTTATCCACTGTTGCACTGTGGGCAATGACCAAAGGGCCTCCATAGCTGCTGGCTCTGGGGCTGCCCTGCCTTGGCCATTGCTGCTGCTTGCTGCAGCACAAGAGCAACAGCATAGGAGCAATGGTAACCTCTCCTTCGGGCTGCTCACTTGGGGATTCCTCTCTTGTCCTCTTCTGAGCTTTTGCAGATTTTTTTCCTCTCCTCTCCTCCCATGATGATTTATGGGGGGGGAAAAGTGTAATTCCAAAATGAATAATTGATATTCTTTTGAAGCAATCTCCTTTACTCTGCTTGTTCTCTGAATTTGCTTGGTTTATACCAACTGATGACAGAAGCCTATTGTTTTGCTGAAACATTAACTTCACAAAGTCATTCCACTCCCATCTGCAGCACTAAAATTAATGATTCCCTCTGCAACATCTGTTTAATTAACTATCGGCACCGTAGAAGAGGCATCCAAATACCCCAGCGACTAAATCAGCCTCAAATTAAGGAAATACAATGTTAAATTCTATCAGAGAGAAGCAGAGATTATCTTTTTGGAGCAGTGACATCCATTAGCTACCAGCCAACCCATGCATCTTCAGAGTGAAAAGCCGGCAGCAACTCTTGGCTGTAAAGTTCTCATTGGAGGGCTGCTTCTCCTTTAGCCATAGTGGATGGAAAGAGGAAGGCGTGGAGGGGCATGAGCAAGATTAAATTAGTGCTCCATCACCCTTCCTTGAGGGGTCTGTTGTTGGGTTGAAAGATAAAGGTAAAAAAATGTTGCCACAGAGTGCTGCCTGTGTTGCTGGCATCCTGGCATCCATCAGGAATTGTGTGGCCAGCGGGAGCAGGGAAGTCATTGTGCCCCTGTACTCAGCACTGGTTAGGCCACACCTTGAGTCCTGTGTCCAGTTCTGGGCCCCTCAGTTTAAGAAGGACATCGAGACACTTGAACGTGTCCAGAGAAGGGCAACGAGGCTGGGGAGAGGCCTTGAGCACAGCCCTGTGAGGAGAGGCTGAGGGAGCTGGGGTTGTTTAGCCTGGAGAAGAGGAGGCTCAGGGAGACCTTATTGCTCTCTACAACTACCTGAAGGGAAGTTGCAGCCAGGTGGGGGTTGGTCTCTTCTCCCAAGCAACCAGCACCAGAACAAGAGGACACAGTCTCCAGCTGTGCCAGGGGAGGTTCAGGCTGGATGTTAGGATAAAGTTCTTCACAGAGAGAGTTGTTCGCCATTGGAATGTGCTGCCCAGGGAGGTGGTGGAGTCCCCATCCCTGGAGGTGTTGAAGAGGGGATTGGACATGGCACTTGGTGCCATGGTTTAGTCATGAGGTCTGTGGTGACAGGTTGGACTTGATGATCTTTGAGGTCTCTTCCAACCTTGGTTATTCTGTGTGATTCTGTGTGTTGTCACAGCTGTCGGAGGCTGGTGCCAACCTCCAACAGGAGGGCCAAAGGCAGCAGGACTCCCTGCAAAAGCAGCCGCCAAGGTAGGGTACATCTGAAGGTACCATTGAAGGTGTTGGCGTCTTGGCTACCCTCTAAGAAAGAGATGGGAGAAGGCAGCTCAAAAGGGGAAAAGGGGAGGACAAGTTGTTTGGACTTCCAGCAAGGTCTCCAAAGTGCCTGGAGGTACTGAAAAGGTTCCTCAAGGACTTGTGCTGCTAATGTAGCTGCATGTCCAACTTTGTATGGGTAATGCACAAGTAAGGGGCTGATTTGAGAGAGTTTGGAGTTGTTTTAACATTTTTTCCCCTACTTTGAACACCTTCCCCCCTTATATTACCATGGCAACAAATGCAGCGTGAAATTGCAAGTTTGCAAAAGGCACTAAGTCAGCAGCATTGGAAAAGCTCAGCTCTAGCACAGGGGAGGAAGAAGGAGAGCAAGAAGGAGAGGAAGAAGGAGAGGAAAAAGGAGAGTAAAAAGGAGAGGAAGAAGGAGAGGAAAAAGGAGAGAAAGAAGGAGAGGAAGAAGGAGAGAAAGAAGGAGAGGAAGAAGGAGAGAAAGAAGGAGAGGAAGAAGGACAGAAAGAAGGAGAGGAAGAAGGAGAGAAAGAAGAAGAGGAAAAAGGAGAGAAAGAAGGAGAGGAAAAAGGAGAAGAAAAAGGAGAGGAAGGAGAGGAAGAAGGAGAGGAAAAACGAGAGGAAGATGGAGAGGAAGAAGGAGAGAAATAAGGAGAGGAAGAAGGAGAGAATTAAGGAGAGGAAGATGGAGAGGAAGAAGGAGAGGAAGGCAGTGAGGCTGGCAAGGAGGCTGACAGAGAAGGAGCTCAGCTGAGAGAGGGACTTGGTGGGCAGGGGTGGGAGGGCATCAGCAAGAGGAAGGTGTTGCAGCTTGGGTGCTCACTGTGTAGTTATTAAAACACACATCTACACCCAGACACTCTGCTGTCTCTCCACACTCACTACCTGAGGTGAACTTTCTCTGAATTGGGAACTCTCTGGGGAATTTTGCCACTTCTTGGCAAAGGAGGAACATGTTGGGTTGCTCACTTTAAAGAACGAGCCTGAACTCCTGAAGGTACTGAAATAACTCCGAGGTTCTTCTCTAATGCATGAGCTCAGGTCAGAAAAGTGCATCCACTGAGTCCTCTGGGATGAGATTTTTCAAAAGCATACCAAGCCTGAGGCTCAGTGCCCACAAGGGCCAGACTTTCATCAGAGCTCCATTCCCATTTAGGCAGATAATTAATCTTTGCAAACACCTCAAAGGATCTAAACTGCATCTGCAGCTGTGATGTTGCCCTAAAGAATGGCTAAACAAAAACTCAGTCTGAAAATTCCTTTGTTTCTGTTCTCAGTAGAGCATCTGCTGGGTTTCTTGGCAAGCCATTTCTGGAAAAGTCCTCTGAGGTTATTGAGTCCAAGTGTCAACCTAACACTGCCATGGCCACTAAACCATCTCCCCAAGTGCCATGTCCATGTGGGTTTTTTGAACAGCTTTAGGGACACTGACTCTGAGGTGATTCTCCCCCTCTACTCAGCTCTGGTGAGACCTCACCTGGAGTACTGCCTCCAGTTCTGGAGCCCCTATTACAAGAGGGATCTGGAGGTGCTGGAAGGTGTCCAGAGAAGGGCCACGAGGATGAGCAGAGGGCTGGAGCACCTCTCCTATGAGGACAGACTGAAGGAGTTGGGGCTGTTCAGTCTGGAGAAGAGAAGGCTCTGAGGTGACCTCATTGTGGCCTTCCAGTATCTGAAGGGGGCTACAAGAAGGCTGGGGAGGGACTTCTCAGGATCTCAGGTAGTGATAGGACTAGGGGGAATGGAATGAAGCTGGAGGTGGGGAGATTCAGACTGGAGGTGAGGAGGAAGTTCTTCCCCATGAGAGTGGTGAAGCCCTGGAATGGGTTGTCCAAGGAGGTGGTTGAGGCCCCATCCCTGGAAGTGTTTAAGCCCAGGCTGGATGAGGCTCTGGCCAGCCTGAGCTAGTGTGGGGTGTCCCTGCCCATGGCAGGGGGGTTGGAACTAGATGATCCTTGTGGTCCCTTCCAACCCTGACTGATACCATGATACTATGACCCCACCACCTCCCTGGGCAATCTTTTGCAATGGCTGACAATTCTTTCAGTAAACAAATTGTCCCTAACTTCCAGTTTAAACGTCCCCTGGTGCAACTTGGGGCCATTTCCTCTTGTTTTATCATTTGATACTAAGGAGAAGAGACCAACCTCCCTTCAGGTAGTGGTAGAGAGTGAACTCTCCTCAGCCTCCTCTTCTCCAGGATTGTTGCCTTCATGAATATGTTTTCAAGGGTATACAGGAAGCCAGAATAGATGAGGCTGCCCTAGACAACGTGCAGGAATACTACCCTTTACTGGAGAGAAACTGAAGTCTTAATTACTCTTATACTGAATCTATGTTACCTTCACCTTTCACTGTGAACAAGCACTTTTAAAACCTTTCTTTCCAACCTGAAGAGTTGTCTTCTGTTTCTTGCTGTTGGTCCCAATCCAACTCCAACTCCATCATTAATAAAAGGTTTCCACAGTCAGGCATTCTCTTCTTTCATACAACCATAGAATCAATAGGGTTGGAAAAGACTTTCGAGATCATTGAGTCCAACCTGTTACCCAGGACCTCATGACAATTAAACCATGGCTTCAAGTGCCATGTCTAATCCTTTTTTGAACACCTCCAGGGATGGTGACTCCACCACCTCCCTGGGCAGCACATCCCAATGGCCAATTACTCTTTCTGGGAAGAACTTTCTCCTCACCTCCAGCCTAAACCTCCCCTGGCGCAGCTTTAGTCTGTGTCCTCTTGTTGTGGTGCTGGTTGCCTGGGAGAAGAGACCAACCCCCTCCTGGCTACAACCTCCCTTCAGTAGTTGTAGAGAGAAATAAGGTCTCCCCTGAGCCTCCTCTCCTTGAGACTAAACACCACCAGCTCCCTCAGCCTCTCCTTGTAGGGCTTGTGCTCGAGGCCTCTTCCCAACCTCGCTGCCCTTCTCTGGACACATTCAAGTGTCTCAATATCCTTCTTTCCTAGGAAAAATGCAATCACTTGAGTTGGTCTAAGGGCAGTCAGGGGTTTTGCATCTCCATGGAAGACACTCCCAAACTTTCCTTTGAATGAACTTTCAAAGTGGATTTGTCAAACCTCGCTCAAGTTTAAGACGATTTTATCTAATTCATGGTGAAAATGCTTAAAATCATTGCAAGAAGCTTTGACTCACTTTAAAAGTTAATTCAGGCTAACATATTCTAGCACCCCCATGTCCTGTTGCTTCTTGTTGCTCATGACAGAATTGCAGATGAGTGGCCCAGTTAAGAAAAATCCTGCCTTGTTGAGAAGAAGTTCCAGCAGCAGGAGGAGGCTTTCTTCTCATGCAGCACATACCTACATTTGTGACATCCACACACTCCAGCACACAAGGAAGCAGTGTCAGTAGATGCTCTTCCAGTGCTCATGTACTAAGGCTGTTGGCAGAACTCTACTGACAGAGCATGTAGAGAATGTACCAAGCCACATTTAAAAGTGTGACATGAAATTCAAAAGCAGGCAGGGGAATTACAACACTCTGGAGCAGGGTAAGATGCTACAGGAGCATGAAACACATGCTCTGCTTGATGTGATTTTTTATCTTTCTTTTTGTAAGACTGTTTCCTTTCCAAGCTTGCCAAAGTATACACTGGACTGTCAGAGTGCCCCCTCAGCCATGAACAGCCATGGTAATAGTGGTGAGATGAATACAGAGCATGACAGCAGTTTGTGCTTCTGCCTGCAGAAGGGAGTCAGGTGGGCATCAGCTATAGCACAACACAGAAATCTCTCAGTGCACCAAAAGATGAAGAAAGAAAGTGGTATTCTAAGTGCAGAGGATCTCCAACCCTGGATGTCACTGACCATGTAAGGAGAAGGCAGATAAGGAGATTGAAGACTTTAGGTGAGAGTGTCCTGTGAGCAGCCAGCACTGGGAAATGAGGTATCAATATTTGCTTGACAAAGTGGCACGTGACTCTGAAATCCAGTAGATGGGAATTAGAGATGGCTTGGTTGGTGCACAGGGAAGGCAGCTGGACTGGACTGCCTGTGTGATAGGGGCTGCTCGCACTCAGAGAGGATAGGAAAGCCACTGCCATACTCTGTTTGCAACTTTAAATAGACATGCTGAAAAAATAGTAGGGGAAGATATAGGGGGAAAGGTGACCCAGGACTATGCAGCAGATTAGTGCTAGAGCTGGGAATTGATTCCCAAGTCTCCCAGTCCTTAGCCCCCTGTAACAAAAATCACTGAACATAAGAGGCCCAGCTCTGAGCTTCTGTCTTGGCTATTATCCTCAAGGTTTGGGTTAATCTATTTATTTATTTACCAAACGTGAAGGAATGAAAAACACGGAGTGCACAAGAAGGCTCATAAAACCCTTCCTCTATCTTTAATCAATCATGACTAGTGTATCTCCTGCACATTTTCCCAGTTTAAAATAGAATAAAGATGTCCCCTCACATCATAATCTTTCTCCAGGCAGCTGTGCTCCTTACATCAGCACAATGACCCAAGCAGTATGGCTGTATTAACAGATACGATCTAGGCTTTAATGGAGCTCAGCAACTGGGATTAGCTCTCTGTAATGCAGTTTGGGCTGTCAGGCACCACACAAAACTGCTAACACATTACAAGTTATAGGCATCAATTCTTCCTAAGTGAGAAGGCATTTCAAATTCAAAACACTTCAAACCTAACAACAAGAAATTATCTTGATGGATCCACTTCAACCTGTGGAAAAAATAGAGAGGAGGAGAGAGGGTCAGGCGTCCGATCGGAGCAAAATTGAGTCGAAGCCTTTTCCCCCCCCTTCTCTGTAGTTCAGAGCAAAGCAGAAATGTGGACTTGGCTGTCAGGCAAGGAACAAACTGTGGACCTGTAAGGTGGAATGAGAAACAAAGTTTGCAAACTACATTCTAGCAGGAGGAAGGTGAAGTTTACCTACCTGTTTGGGTCAGGGCGTACACCAGAAGCATCAGACCAACCCTGCAAGGACTTCTCTCTAAGAAGGTTGTTTGAAAAGTCTCTTGCAGCTCCTTAGGGTAATTTTTTCCAAAGGAAGCTGAGCCAGCAGCTAGCTAGGTGGTGTTTTCTCTTGGGTTTGGGGTTTTTGATTTTTTTTTTTTTTTCCCTTAGCTTTCACACATTGAAGACATCCAGTGTGGACATCCTTAATGAGACCTGATTTTCCAGATCAGAAGACATTTAGAATCATAGAATCATAGAATTGGTAAGGTTGGAAGGGACCTCAAGGATCATCCAGTTCCAACCCCCCTGACATGGGCAGGGACACCCCACACTACATCAGGCTGGCCACAGCCTCATCCAGTCTGGGCTTAAACACCTCCAGGGATGGGGCCTCAACCACCTCCCTGCACAACCCATTCCAGGGCTTCACCACTCTCATGGGGAAGAACTTCCTCCTTATGTCCAGCCTGAATCTCCCGACCTTCAGCTTCATTCCATTCCCCCTAGTCCTATCACTACCTGATATCCTAAGTCCCTCCCCAGCCCTCTTGTAGGCCCCCTTCAGATACTGGAAGGCCACAATAAGGTCACCTGGGAGCCTTCTTTTCTCCAGACTCCAGACTTTCCAGTGGAAAAATGGGAGAAGGACCCCAGACCTCCTGTCTGCAAGAGGGACCACAGCCACTGGTGTGTTGTGCTTACAGCAATCATCCAGAATCCAGTCTGAGACTGCCTGGTCATGAAGAGGGCTCTGCAGTTCAAACCCTTGAGGAAAGGCAACTGGGATTATGTGATACTGTGATACTGTGATGCACTGGAGCAGGTTGCTCACAGCCACACCCAGCCAGGCCTTAAAAATCTCCAGGGATCAGGCTTTCACCACCTTCCTAGGCAACATGTTCCAGTGTCTCACCACCCTCATGGGGAAGAACTTCTTCCTAACATCCAGTCTGAATCTACCCATTTCTAGTTTTTTTCTTTCCCCCTAGTCCTATCATTACCTGACACCCTAAAAAGCAGATCCTTTTTAAAAGCATCTTTGCTGAAGCACACACTCTGAAAGTGTGCACAGTGTCTGAAAATATTTTCTGTTCACCCCTTTAATCCCTAACAATGGTCCAGGGCTAGAAAACCTAGGAGGAGAAGAGGAAGGGTCAGAGATCGAGTGATGAACACTGACAAGCTGAGTCATTGATGAGTTGCATGTTATAATCTATCATTTTTCAACCCAGCTGGTCTGAAAGCTTTCTGTCTTGTCAAGCTGAGTCATTTCTGTCCATGAAAGAGAGGGCTAGGGGGAGAACCTTATTTAATCTCTCAGCACTGTTTCCATGCCCCGGTCCTGACGCTGAACCGTTTTCTCCACATCTGTCTCTTCCTCTCACCCCTGCCACATGAATTGGCCGAGGCACCATCTGACATCCTAGAAAGAATAAAGCTTCCCCAAGTTGGTGAAACAGCCCCCTAAGGAAAAGAAGAAGGACTGAAAAACAAATTGAAAGCAAGGCAGACAACCCAAAAGGCAGATTTTCCTTTTAGCACATTTTTGGATGAGGAGGGGAGAGAAGTCCCTTATGGCCATAAACCCGCACAGCCTCTGGATTTCCATCTCCAGTCAGCAGCCCAGGGGAAAGACAGCTCTTCACCACCTGTCAGGAGGGATTGCAAACACAACAAAGTGTCTTGTAGAAAAACAGTGTGGGAGAGTCATTTGAGTCTGCCTCATTAGTCATACAGCATTTGCACATGCTGATGGCTGAAGGCAAAATATGACCTTAAATTGCATTATCACACCAAACACAATGTCTGCCTTTGCATGGGCAGAACAAGAAAGAGCGAGAGTACTGCAGGAGATGTGAAGGATGGGGCTTTGATGGTGACAAGATGTTACAGCAGCCATAAAGGTGGATGTCCTTGATTATCATTTCTGTTGAGGTGGTAGCTCAGACCTGAGACTGTACCAGGAGATGGATAAAGGCACTCTGGAATAAACATGCTCTGCTCCAAAGAGTTTTCACCCTAAATACTGAAAGTCTCCCAGTGGGTGATATTCACACAGACAAGACAGTCCAAGGCAGCAGTGTGATGACATTAAAGTTGTTGGGACTCTAATTCTTCCTGAAAAAGTCAAAGAAGAACTCAGCCTGGAGGGAGGAGAGTGTGTTACAAAGAACAAAGCAGCCAGTCCACTAAGAGCTGAGAGAGCTCTCAAAGTCCCTGAAAAAGCTGTCTCCACACCCATGGAATGTGACATTTCTCTTCATGCAACAGCTAAGCCCCGAATGTGGTTTTATTGAAAGAAGAGGGGCTGTGTGCTGGAAACTTGCACAAAGATCAACTTCATGTGCAACTCTCTGCTGTCTTTCTCCTGGTTTCACGTCCCACCTGGATAAGTTTGGCTTTCTTCCAGGATTCAGAAAGAAGTCAAAGTGCTAAGCTTGCCTGTGGCTTTCTGTGAGATGACCAAAACCTGGTTTTCTTTCTGACTGAGGAAAACCAGGACACTTTAGCTGCTTGAAATCAGAACGAGAGTAAGAGTCTTTCAAAGCATTTTAAGGCTGCTAGGTCAGATCAGCTCTTGGTCTGTTGACCAGATTAACAGAGCTCTGTTTGTGTGCTCCCAGGGCTGCAGATGTGATGTTCTCTAACACACACTCAGCCTCTCCATTTTCTCACCAAAGACTCAAGGCACTGGATATAATAAAGAGTGCACAGGAAGCTATAAATACAGATTTCACCTAATAGAGTGAATCCCAAAGTGCTAAGGAGAGATTTGTGAAGACTTCTTTCAAGTCTTTTTTTCATCAGTACCATTTCTGTCTCTCTTCTTGTGAGTATTGACATACTTTGCATCTATTTCAAGGGCTTGGAACATGGGAAGAAAAAGTTTTAATGGGAACCACTGGCCTCCTGTTCCTGGGTAGATATTGTTAGGGTAGGCTCAAATGAAGATCATTAGCATGTTCTCAGAGCTTCTTGCTTTGGCACTGAGGAAGATTTAGCACGTTCTGATATCCATTTCCTCCACAGCTCTAATCTTAACACCCACCTACTGCATGCTAAATGAACATCCCAGCACCTCATAATGGAGACAGGAAATTAATTCCTCATAAATGGTGGTATTTTTTTTCCCCTACCCCTCTTATTAAGACTCTTCAGGCCTGTCAACAGTCAACTGACTTGCACAAGCTCTAAAGGTGCATTTCTGCAGACTCATTTCCTCAAGTCTCTCACTTGATGTATTACGTCCATTAATAACCTTCACGTTTGAGAAGAACAGCTGCTGCAGATTCAAGGGACCTTGCTGGACAGTGAAAACCTGACCCTTGAAGCAAGACACTCAGAAAGATGGAGACAGGAAGCAGAGGGCCTGATGATCTGTATCTGCTGTGCTCAGTCCCTGTCAGAGGCAGCAGCTATAGAAAAATGTCCCTCCCTGGTCTTCTTGAGCCAGGATTCCAACAGGACCCAGCAGAGAAGGACACCCTGAGTTACCACCCTGAGGAGGACAGCATCTAAAACAAAGCCCTTGGTCCTTGAGTCTGGTGCAACATAGAATAGAACAGAACAGAACAGAACAGAACAGAATAGAATAGAATAGAATAGGAGTTGAATTGAATTGAATTGAATTGAGTTGAGTTGAATTGAATTGAATTGACCAAGTTGGAAGAGATTTTTGAGATCATGGAGTCCAACCTATCATCCAACACCATCTAATCAAACTAAGCCATGGCACCAAGCACCCCATCCAGTCTCTTCCTAAACACCTCCAGTGGTGGTGACTCCAACACCTCCCTGGGCAGCACATTCCAATGGCCAATCACTCTTTCTATGAAGAACTTCTTCCTAACATCCAGCCTAAGAGCATTTCCACTTCTCTAACACCTCCTACATGCACTCATCCATGTTTTCAGGGTACAGGATGTCCAGAACAAGACTTTGAGAGGACAAAGTCCATGGAGATGTCTACCAATAATCTCATTCCTTGACATAAAAATTGGCCAGGAAGCATAAAACCCCTACTATTGTGTTATAATTTTCCTCTCCAACTTACACTCTGTTGGGAAATTTCTTTTCTGTGGTGGATATGACCAATCTTAAATTCCAAATAAAGTCAACTGAATGTGAGCATTGCAAAGGACCAAGCTGCATCATCATGACAGGATCACAGGATCACAGGATATTAGGGGTTGGAAGGGATGTCTGAAGATCATTGAGTCCAAACCCCCCTGCCAGAGCAGGACCATAGAATCCAGCACAGGTCACACAAGAACATGTCCAGATGGGTCTTGAAATTCTCCAGAAGGAGACTCCACAACCTTTCTGGAGAGCCTGTTTCAGAGCTCTGTGACCCTCACAGTGAAGAAGTTCCTCCCCATGTTGAGGTGGAACCTCCTGTGCTTTTGTTTCCATCCATTGCCCCTTGTGCTATCACAGGGTGCAACTGAGCAGAGCCTGTCCCCCTCCTGCCATTTCACCCAAGCTTGAGCTCAGCAGCATCATACATCAGAGATACTGCTTAGGGAAATGGATCCTAAAACAGCAAGCAAAAAACCTCCTGTGACATGAAAATGGATCTTATCCATATGATATGGATTTGGAAGCAGCAGAGTGAGAATTTGGAGCTTGCATCAAAAGCTGGAGGGCAGTGTAAAATAAGCACACAGATTGCATCCCCAAGTTTGGTAGGAAACCTTTTAGAGAGAAATTTATGCAGCTATCAAAAATAAAAGCAGGAGATCAATGCAATGCTCTCCAAAGGAGAGGAAATATCCTGGGAACACGAGGCTTGGAACTTTTCCTTGCTTCCCTTTTCATAATGTTATGTAACATTTCATTTGGGTTTCTGGATACCTACGCCCTGTAAACTGGGGAACAGCAGCACGATGTGACTCTTCACAGCACTGGGAAGTTTTTCAACCAAGCCTAGCAGAAATGTTCTGCAGGGGAAAAAAAAAGTACAGTTAAAGCTGTTGTTGCCTAGCAAATGTCTGTGAGAAAGTGCTCCTGCTTAAGGAGAAAAACAAATGGAGTATAAACCTTCTGCAAGGGCACACTCCCCTGGGACAGCAGCTTTCTCTAAGACTCGGAGGGCAAAACTGTCAGAATCTCTTGTTAAAATACAGGCAGCACATCACAGCCACACAGAGCAGAGATATTAAAGGGAATAACCCTGATAGTGTTGGCTCAAAGTCAGGAATAGCTGAGTGCTGCTAGATCTCTTGACCCCAGGGAGTTATTAGTGACATTAGTATTTTTTTTTTAAAGTCATCTTTAACATTTTGTGTCCTTTGTTTTTAATGTGTTATGAAATTACACCTCAAAGGGGACTGGGCTCCTGAGTGTTGTGCCAGTCCCTGAAACAGTAGGCTGACATCTCTGACACCTCAGCCAAGTCTGTGTTTCCGTGCCAAGAAACACACCTTATGCCTACCTCCTAATGGCTATTGAATTGTCTTTGGGAAGGGATTAATGGGCTGTCTCAGCTTGTTGAGCTCTTTCTTCTTTTGCTGAGATATCTCTTTAAAATCCTTCAAACTGCCCCCTGCCCCTCCAAAGTCTGTTCCCGCATAATAATAAACCAGCTCACTCGGCAGAAGGAAGTCTCTGCGGCGATGTGGCTTCTGCTGCTCGCTCACAGGGATCAGACTGGGGCCATCGGTCGCCTAGGGATAGCACTTTAAGAGAGGAACACAGAATAACTTGCAGATGGGTGCTCAAAAACATGACCCTCAACACCATGGCTCCTGTTTAGCTTCCTTCTGCTCCCACCCATCCCCTCCAGCTTTTCTATGCTGAACACAGGACACAACTGAACGCTCTCCTCTGGCACGGCTGCATCCTTGCTTTCCATAAGGATTAAGTGTGGAGTCTCTAATTAAGTTAGAGTTAAACCTGATTGCCCACCCAATAGCAATATATTCCTGAAACAATTTTGTCTCAAGTCCATGAAGAGAGAGATTTCTTGAGGACTTAGTGAGACACTTTGGCTTGTTAACTACCTACAAGCCTTTCCAGTACAGATTAAATCCAAGGACTATTTATCATTTAGCAGGGGACTGATTTATCTACCTGGGAACTCAGCTCTGAGCCCAAATCATGAAGATGCTGCCTCTCAAGGGCTATTGCTCATATTTCATCCATTCCTTCAGAAGCAGGGGATAATTTTTTGACCTGGGTTTCCAAGGCATTAGGACAAGAGAGAGTAAAATCTCATTCCTGATCATTCCAGGAGAGTTTTAGTTTGCACATTCTACAACTGGGAGTCTCTCCAATCCATATTAAGTCTGTTGAAAGGGAAGAGCAGCATTTAAGCCACGAGAGACAGGACAAAACAGCTCTAAGAAAACCCTTCCTCTATCTTCCTCTATCAGCTGTGAACTGCATTAGTCACAAAAGTTCTGGAACACTTTTTGGAAGAAAAATCCTGAGTGTATGAAAGAAAGGAAATGGTATGGAAGCTCCACGGGGATGCAGATGACTAAGCTGGCTTCACACATGGTTGCAGGACAGATACAAGTACAGACAAAGCAAAAGATTGCTTAGAGCAGGAGACTCTGCTCCTCTGTTGATGCTGACTGGTTGACAAGTCCCTGCTCTGCTGTGGATTCTGGGTATCAAGATGGACTTGAGGAGGCACCAAATCAACCAAACCAGGAGGAAGGAGGTACCAAGGAAGCTGCTGGAGTGGGGCAGTTCCCTCAAATGAGAACTTGATTGAGCTGAGTATCATTCTGTCCTTCCTGGGCATCCACTATTACCCGCAGGCAAGGCTCATGCCAGGATGAGAGCTGGTTTCACTACTGTGAAAAGGGCTCTTAGCATATATTATTGAATAAAGACAAGACACTAGTGGCCCTTTCCTAAGACCTGGAGAAAATTGTGAATGGCTTCAAACTGGAGAACAACAGATGTAGATTGGATGTTAGGAACAAGTTCTTTACCACGAGGGTAGTGTAACACTGGAACATGTTGCCCACAGAGGTGGTTGGGAGTCCTGTCCTTGGAGATATTCAAGGTGGGGCTCAACAAGGCTCTGGACATCCCAATCTAGTTGAGGATTCCCCTGCTTATGCAGAGGAGTTTGGAGTAGATGGCTTTTGGAGATCCCTTCCAATCCAGACAATTCTGTGATTCTATGATCAATACTGCAGAATGGTCTCACTGCTTGGGTGGATGTGTTGGATGCTGCTTGCATCAATACAATAGCAAGCAAATGAATTGCCTCCCTGTAAATACCTTTCTCCAGCCAGTGAAATTGTTCATCACAGAATCACCAAGGTTGGAAGAGACCTCAAAGATCATCAGCTCCAACCTGTCACCACAGACCTCATGACTAGACCATGGCACCAAGTGCCACATCCAATCCCCTCTTCAACACCTCCAGGGATGGGGACTCCACCACCTCCCTGGGCAGCACATCCCAATGCCCAACAACTCTCTCTGGGAAGAACTTTCTCCTCACCTCCAGCCTAAACTTCCCCTGGCACAGCTTGAGACTGTGTCCTCTTGTTATGGTGCTGGTTGCCTGAGAGAAGAGATCAGCCCCCTCCTGGCTACAGCCACCCTTCAGGTAGTTATAGACAGCGATAAGGTCTCTCCTGAGCCTCCTCTTCTCCAGGCTGAACAACCCCAGCTCCCTCAGCCTCTCCTCACAGGGCTGTGCTCAAGGCCTCTCCCCAACCTCGTTGCCCTTCTTTGGAAATGTTCAAGTGTCTCAATGTCCTTCTTAAACTCAGGGGCCCAGAACTGGACACAGGACTCAAGGTGTGGCCTAACCAGTGCTGAGTACAGGGGCACAATGACTTCCCTGCTCCTGCTGGCCACACTATTCTTGATGCATGCCAGGATGCCATTGGCCTTCTTGGCCACCTGGGCACACTGATGGCTCATGTTCAGGTGGCTGTCAATCAGTACCCCTAGGTCCCTTGCTGTCTGGCAGCTCTCCAGCCACTCTGACCCCAGCCTGTAGCACTGCATGGAGTTGTTGTGTCCAAAGTGGAGCACCCAGCGCTTGGATTTGTTAAATGTCATCTTGTTGGACTCTGCCCATCTGTCCAGTACTGGCTGAAGTTTCTGATCCCATTTCTCAAGCTCTCCTGGCTTGCAGTGGTGGCAAGATGGAGCATGCAGTAGACAGTAAAAAGTGCCTACATGTTTGTCTCCTCCTCAGGTCTCTGCAGAAATGTTTAGATGTAGGGAGAGTTTGATTTATGTGCCTTATCTTCCTGCAACCAGATAGAACACTTCCCTTCCGTTCAAACACTGCTTAATGGATCTCTAACAGCCCTGCTTTCACAACATCAAATACACAAGAAAATAAGGGGGAGGAAGGACGAACCAAGCAAACAACCATTGCTTCCAGGTATCCCTGAATATGGTTGGAGGAAGAAGTGGAGAAGAAAGAGGGGAGAAAGATTAAAAGAAAACCATAAATTGTAATTGGGTCCTTGGCACAAGCTCATCATATATAAACACAGCAGACCAAAAAAATGAAGTTCTTCACTCCTAAAGATCCCAAATATTCCAAGGGTCTCTGAAAATGGAGATGAACATCCTTGTCAGGCTTCTTTGTTTTCTCAAAGCCCTGCAATCAAGCAAATAGCTCAAGTGGTGTTAGGCTCCACCATGGAAGGCTACTGTCCATGTGGCAAATGTAGTACATAATAGAGAAGCATATAGCAGCTGGGGAAACTCCATCCCCTTCACATTCACTACCCACACTCCCCAGATCATATCATAGAATCATGGAATCAATAAGGTTGGAAAAGACCTCAAAGAACATCAAGTCCAACCTGTCACCCAACACCTCATGACTAACTAAACCATGGCTTCAAGTGCCACATCCAATCCCCTCTTGAACCCCACCAGGGATGGGGACTCCACCACCTCCCTGGGCAGCACATCCCAATGGCAAATTACTCTTTCTGGGAAGAACTTTCTCCTCACCTCCAGCCTAAACTTCCCCTGGTGCAGCTTGAGACTGTGTCCTCTTGTTCTGGTGCTGGTTGCCTGGGAGAAGAGACCAACCCCCACCTGGCTACAACCTCCCTTCAGTAGTTGTAGAGAGCAAGAAGGTCTCCCTGAGCCTCCTCTTCTTGAGGCTAAACACCACCAGCTCCCTCAGCCTTTCCTCACAGGGCTGTGCTCCAGACCCCTCCCCAGCCTCGTTGCCCTTCTCTAGACATGTTCAATGTCCTTCTTTGCTAGGAAAGAACTTCCTTCAGGTAGTTGTAGAGAGCAATAAGGTCTCCTCTGAGCCTCCTCTTCTTCAGGCTAAAAGTCATCCAATATCATCAGTTTTAGAATAAGACAGCCATGCCACTAGCTCAGGTGATGAAGACTGCTCATTACACACGTTGTTATGGATGTCATGTTCATTTCTGCTGACAACAGGTATAAAGTGTGCAATTTCATTCCCTCTAGCACTGTGCTACCTGTCTCCTATGAAGTGGACTGGTACACACACCAAGTGATCGCATCCTCCACACACCAACGCACCTAGGAAATGGGCTGGCTCAAACGAGTTGAAAACGTTCATTATATTATAACAAAATCTTCTGCTGTATTTTCTTCTGCCTCCTGTATGGCTTCATGTTTTGCTTCTGCTTTTCTTTCTTCATAATAGCCTCCACTCTTATTTCCCTCTCTGATCTTCCTCTTCGCTGACTTACGATAAAAACCTTCCCTCTGACAGCATTCAGGCTTGAAAATCAAGGAGTCCATAAATAAGGCCCCAGATAGGCCCAAGATAGCCTCCAATAGAAATGATAACTTTTACAGGGCTGGACAGCAGCTTTTCCATAACACCTTTTGATAGGCAAATGCCACCGAGCGAGACGTGATCAGAGGCAATGATAACGTTACAAATGAAAAGTTCAGGTGGTTTGGCTCAAAAAGCATTACCTTGCTCTTGAAACACAGGGGGGAAAGTGGGGAAAGAAGAGAGAGCAAAGATATGAAAAGGTGCAGAGAGAGTGTTTCATCTGATCTGATCCAGATTGCTCTGTCCATTTCCCTTGCACTGCCATTTATTTTTAACCTCACCCGCTCTCCCGATTGTGGATAGCGAAAGAAATTGGTGCGTCCAGTGCTGCAGAAGTGAGAAGGAGAAGATGGAAAGGCTTCAAAGCAGCTGCTGCAGTCCAGGGCCCACTTCCCCTGGAATATAAATGAGAATTAAATGCTTAATTCCTGCTGGTGCTGCTTGAAGTCCATCTCAGCTTCTTGCTCTGTCGCAGAAGAGGAAAGACTGGGCTGTGCCTGTGCTCCGCTAGGATCTCTTGAGTACAGAAGTGGAGGCTATTTGAATGTTTCCTTAATGGGCATCCTTAGCTCTGTGCACTTCAGGGAAACCTATGACACACAAAAAGAATGCTCCCAGGTGACCTTATTGTGGCCTTCCAGTATCTGAAGGGGGCCTACAAGAAGGCTGGGGAGGGACTTCTCAGGATCTCAGGTAGTGATAGGACTAGGGGGAATGGAATGAAGCTGGAGCTGGGGAGATTAAGACTGGACATAAGGAGGAAGTTCTTCCCCATGAGAGTGGTGAAAACTTGGAATGGGTTGTCCAGGGAGGTGGTTGAGGCCCCATCCCTGGAGGTGTTTAAGCCCAGGCTGGAGGAGGCTGTGGCCAGCCTGATCTAGTGTGGGGTGTCCCTGCCCATGGCAGGGGGTTGGAACTAGATGATCCTTGTGGTCCCTTCCAACCCTGACTGATTCTATGATACTACTGTGACACAAGTAGTCCCACAGCACTGGAAGTGATGACAAGCAGAGGTGGGCTGTGTTGTGTTTGTTTTCCTTTCTTGTTTTTTTCTGGCTTCTCTGGATCTGAGCTCCGTCTCAGGCTCTCCATTGATACATTCCTTCATTTATTTGCATCTTTCTGTGCTACTCACTTGTGCCTTTTTATAAATGCAAAATCAATGGCTTTTAGGACTACATCTTCCTGGCTTTCATGTTTTTATTATTTGTATTTTTTTTTACTGGGACACTTCCAAATGATAATCAAAACCACACAACCAAACAATGCTCTCAAGCAAGCTCCAGTTCCTTAGAGAAACAAGCTTTTTAAAGTTTTCTGGTGGCTTTTTGTGTTTGGCTAGTTTTGGGTTTGGTTTGGTTTGTTTCCTACCTATAGGAATTTAAATCTTTATGTTTTGCTCATCCTGGCCAAAAGCTGTTTTCGATGAGGAGGTTAATTCGAATCCTTTCTCAATGATTCCCAAGATTAAATCACTGCCACAAAAGCTGTTCTGCAGCGTTTCCTTAACTGCTGCCTGCACAACAGACCAAAGAAGGGAGATGAGGCTGAGGCTGTGGGAGCTGGGATTATTTAGCCTGAAGAAGAGGAGGCTCAGGGGAGACCTTCTTGCTGTCTACAACTACCTGAAAGGAGATTGTAGCCAGGAGGGGGTTGGTCTCTTCTCTCAGGCAACCAGCACCAGAACAAGAGGACACAGTATCAAGCTGTGCCAGGGGAAGATTAGGCTGGAGGTGAGGAGAAAGTTCTTCATTGGGAGAGTTGTTAGCTGTTGGAATGTGCTGCCCAGGGAGGTGGTGGAGTCACCATCCCTGGAGGTTTTCAAGATGGGATTGGACATGGCACTTGAAGCCATGGTTTAGTCACTAGGTCTGTGGTGACAGTTTGGACTTGATAATCTCTGAGGTCTCTTCCAACCTTGGTGATTCTGTGATTCTCTGAACATTCCTTGTGACACAGTAGGCACTGCTCTAGGTCCTTCCTTCCCTCTATCAGCAAGTCCTTCAGATGGCATAAAATGTCATCACAGGTATGTAGAGATTGTGGTATTTACATTGTGGAGTTTTCTGACATAGCCAGGGCTGACCATGGCTAACAGTCATTGACTGTGCTAGTAACAGCTGAGGGTAGCAGGTCTGAACTTGCTGTCCAACGTGCTCCTGCATGATTCTCAATTCCCACACGTGCAGCACAGATCCAGGCAGCCACTCATTTGCCCTTCATGGTTTAATTAATACCTGAAGAATTCAACAATTCAATTCTTCTTTTGTCCTTTTCATTTAAATGTCACCTCCCAAACCAGTATCTCCTAAGGAGTGAGAGAAAAGGGGAGAATCCTCGAGTGAGAGAATCCTGCCTTGGCTTCTGGATAAACCACCCCTTTCAAATTATCTTTGCCAATCAGATACTGGAATGGGAAGGAACAACCCCAACATGAGATATAAGAAGGGTAAGAGAGAAAGAGAATGGCCATAGCAGAGGGAGAAAGCGCTTGAACGATGTACAGCATAGAGATAGGCAACCTGGTATAATGTGAGACCTCAGGATCCTGGGAGATTTTTACTAATGGTCTCTGCAAGTCTTATTATTTCATACATATTCTCCTATCTCTGACAAAGATACTGCATAAATCACTTCCTCCTGTCCCAGCCTGACCCCTTAACCTCTGAGAGATAATGAGGTACTGCACCTAGCATCTTCTAATGCTGCCAAGATCTTTATCAAAGAACATTAATTCTCCATGATAACATCTCTATTTATTAATGCAAATGCCTTTAATCCTTCCCCAGCCTCTGCTCAGCAAGCCACCTTTACTTTTATGGCTGAAATTTCATTGGAATTAGGTAAATTGACTTAGTGTCCCCAGAAGGTGGATGTCACTGGGAGCTGAAGCCTGATGCGTCCCCCTTGGCACTGACACTCACCTCCTGGACAGATTAGCTCCCAGACTCATTACAGTTGGCAGGAGCTACATGTTGGGTCTTTCTGGAGGTGCTGGAGTGTTTGTATTCTTTCCATGGAGGTCAGGAAATAATTCATAATGAATACTTTCAGGACTTTTACCCTTTTTTGAGGGGCAATATTTGCCAGCTGTCTGGGAGTAGATCGTGATTCTCCCTCCCTCTCAATATCATGTGATGGACAAAGTTAATTTTCAGGTTGTTTCTGAGGATAAACCTTGCAGCACAGGTCAGCTCTTCCTGCTGGGCTGTTTGTTTGCTTAGGACTGGATCAGGGAACTATGCTGATTTATGCTAAATAGCAATCTTTTCCACCTACCTATTCCCAGGAACTAGAAATAAAAGCCTTAAGCTCTCTCAAACATGGAAACAGTGGAAGGCAACTCCTTCTATTTAAGAAAATACAGTAGGAGAAAAAAAAAGTCATAGATCTATAATACTGCCATTGCAAGGTGGTGATCTGATAAGTCAGCTGCAAAGGATCAGGGGAGAGACACTGTAATGCTCTGGACTACAACTCCCTGAAGGGGAGTTGAAGCCAGGTGGGGGTTGGTGTCTTCTCCCAGGCAAGCAGCACCAGAACAAGAGGACACAGTCTCAAGCTGCACCAGGGGAGGTTTAGGCTGGATGTTAGGAAGAAGTTCTTCATAGAAAGAGAGATTGGCCAATAGAATGTGTTGCCCGGGAAGTGATGGAGTCACCATCACTGGAGGTGTTTAGGAAGAGACTTGATGGGGTGCTTGGTGCCATGATTTAGTTGATTAGATGGTGTTGGTTGATAGGTTGGACTCAATGATCTCGACGGTCTCTTCCAACCTGGTTAATGCTATTCTATTCTATTCTATTCTATTCTATTCTATTCTATTCTATTCTACTGTTAATCACTGACTCTTGTCTAAATGTCTTTAACTAGCACATAGAATGGCTTGGAAGAGAATCTAGTTCCAATCCCACTGCTGTGGGCAAGGACACTTCCCATTGGACCAGGCTGCTCAAAGGCACATCCAGCCTGTTCTTAAACATTTCCAGGGATGAGGTGTCCACAGCTTCTCTGGGCAACTTATTCCAGAGTCTCACCACCCTCATAGTAAAGTTCTTCCTAATGTTCAATCTAAATCTATCTTGCTCTGGTTTAAAACCTTTACCCACAGTCCTATCACTACAGACCCTTATAAAAAGTCTTTCCCCAGGTTTTCTGTATCCCCCTTCAGGTACTGGAAGGCTGCCATAAGGTTTTCTTGGAGCCTTCTCATTTTCAGGTTGTGTGTCTGCATGTACAGCCTCTTCCAGGTTCATCTCTACCACATGTGCCTGCAGCCACTTGAGCAACCTCCCTCCATCAAAGTTTTCCTTTGGGCATGCTGGAGAGAGAGTTGTTTTGTGCCTTAGTGCAGCAGATACAAGTGGTATTTCAGCATGTCTTGTGGCAGGAAGGGGAGAAGAATGGAATGGAATGGAATGGAATGGAATGGAATGGAATGGAATGGAATGGAATGGAATGGAATGGAATGGAATGGAATAGAATTAACCAGGTTGGAAGAGACCTTTGAGATCATCGAGTCCAATCAACACCATTTAATCAACTAAACCATATCACCAAGCACCCCATCCAGTCTCTTCCTAAACACCTCCAGTGATGATGACTCCCCCACCTGCCTGGGAAGCATGTTCCAATGGCCAATCACTCTTTCTATGAAGAACTTCTTCCTATGTTTCACCAAGGGAAGGTAGGAGATTGAACACAAACTCAACCAAGCAGTAACCTGGGGTAGACAATCAAGAATGACACAGGAGACCAAAGAGACCAGGAAACTCCACAGTGTGATGTGTTGCCACACTGCTGCACTCCTTGCTCCAAGAAGTAGTGAAGGAAATGACCCTGGAGAACAAGATGCCATGAAGCTGCTGGATCAATTATTTGCTCCTTCCTCCAGCAGGTTCTGGCTGTACAGGCAGGCAGGGTTTAGGCTCTATTACTGCAACATGACCCATGCACATCATGAAAAAATACCTTGCTTTTCTTCTCAGTTTTGTTAAACTTCCCTTCCCACACTCCTTGGCTGGTGGATTTGTCAGGGCAGGCACCCTCTGCTGTTATGCTTCTGTAGAGAGGGCAGCACTGCAGCATTCAGGTCCCAAATTCAGTCTCTGTATGCAGCATCAATATTACTTCCTAATAAGGATCAGACACCAGCCTATAGGCAGGCAAGAACAAATACTTTCTGCTTGTGAACTGCTGTTATTGTCCCATGAGGCAATGACAGTCAAAAGTGGAAAATCAATGTAAGAACCTGAAGATCTGGCCTGAACTCCAATTTGTCCTGTGGTCCAATCTGGCACCTATTCTCCTCTTGCTATTCAAGCCTAAGTCCTGTCAACATCAATGGAAGTTCTTTGCAATTATGGAAGGAGAGGGTAAAAAAACACACCACCACAGTCTGTAAGGCTGCAGTTCTATCACCTTTTCCTTTCTTGGCCATCAAATGCTGAAAGTCTGACCTTGTTTTCATTAAGAGGAACACCTTGTGAATGAATACAGGGTGGCAGATGGAAACAGAGGCAGACAAGGTGAAGAATTCATTAGACAAAGTTTCAGTATGGCAGAGGAAGACATTCATTCTTTCACAACTGGTCCCTAAGAGCTTTAATTAAAGAGCCCAAGTGGTTTGTATATAAACTGTCTAATGTGGTGCCTTAAAATCACACTGAATATGAAGCCAAAGTTTTCCTATTTTGAACATTTTTCCCCCTCTATCACTATTCCACCACATGGCCAATTCCCCCTTGAAAGGTGGGAGACAGAACAGTTTGGAGGGTGCAGGGCCACAGGAAAACCTGTTCTTGGGAGACTCCTGGCCCAGTTTTGCAGCCTCCAGAGATTTCCATGATTCAGAGGAGCCACCAGAGTTTTCGGTGTGTGCATGCGTGGAATTAAATCTGCAAACACTTCAGGCTTCCTGACTTTGTGAGTTGAGAAAATCATGATGAGTAAAGGAGCTCTCTGGAGCTCTGAATTGGATTGTGACACAGATGGCAATTTTTGATGCATTTGGATTGATCCTCCTCCCAGATCCACCACCAACTCCATCTCCTGCGGGGAGAAGTCCACTGACTAACAATGAGCTCCTCTGAAGCCTTTGGGAGGCACTAGGGATATTTTAAAGACCTAGAACAGTCAATGATACTACATAAAGTTATTATTATGGGATCCAAGGACTAGATTTGTCCCTGTGGAAGGAAAACCTGCAGCAAAACATTTGTGCTCACACTGCAGGGGATCACAGAAGAGAATCATAAAATCATAGAATCATGAAGGTTGGAAAAGACCTTTAAGATCATCAAGTCCAACTGTCAATACAACACCACCAGGGGCTGCTAATCCATGTCCTGAATTGCCATGGCTACATGTTTTTGGAGCACTTTCAGGCATGGTGACTCCACCACCTCCCTGGGCAGCCTGTTTCAGTGCCTGACCACTCTTTCAGGAAAGAAATTTTTCCTAATAGCCAAATTAAACCTCCCCTGGTGTAACAAATGGCCATTTCCTCTCATCCTATTACTTCTTGCTTGGGAGAAGAGGCCAACTCCCACCACACCTCCTTTCAAGGCTTTGTAGAGAGAAGGTCTCCTCTCAGACTCCTTTTCTTCGGGCTGAACAAGCCCAGTTCCCTCAGATGCTTCGCACAAGATGTGTGCTCTTGAGCCTTCATCAGCTTTGTTGCACTTGTTTGGACCTGCTCCAGCACCTCAATGTCCTCCTTATAGTGAGAGGAAGACTATTCTGCTGAACAGGCTCAGGCTTATCTGAACCCACACAATTAAACTCCACAGTCACCAACCCCTACAGCACAGGTAAAAGCAGGAAGCCTCTCTGTGTGCAGTGTGTGTAGTGGGTCAGTCACTAGGGAGAAAAAAAAACAACAAATCCAGGACTTCTAGAACCTGAACTAACTGAAGAAACCCACCACTAACCTCCACATATATGACCTAACCACCAGTCAGAGCTGCCTGTGGTTGTTAAGAATAGAATAGAATAGAATAGAATAGAATAGAATAGAATAGAATAGAATAGAATAGAATAGAATAGAATAGAATAATGGCCAAGGTGGTGTTAGGTTAAGGGTTGGACTTTATGATCTTAGAGGTCTTTTCCAACCTTAATGATTCTGGATGCAACCTGCTCATGGCAGGGGGGTTGAACTAGAGAATAGAATAGAATAGAATAGAATAGAATAGAATAGAATAGAATAGAATAGAATAGAATAGAATAGAATAGAATAATGGCCAAGGTGGTGTTAGGTTAAGGGTTGGACTTTATGATCTTAGAGGTCTTTTCCAACCTTAATGATTCTGGATGTGGCTCTCAGCAACCTGCTCATGGCAGGGGGGTTGAACTAGAGAATAGAATCATAGAATCATAGAATCATAGAATCAGTCAGGGTTGGAAGGGACCACAAGGATCATCTAGTTCCAACCCCTGCCATGGGCAGGGACACCCTACACTAGATCACGCTGGCCAGAGCCTCGTCCAGCCTGGTCTTAAACACCTCCAGGGACTGGGCCTCAACCACCTCCCTGGACAACCCATTCCAGGGCTTCACCACTCTCATGGTGAAGAACTTCTTCCTCACATCCAGCCTGAATCTCCCCATTTCCAGCTTCATTCCATTCCCCCTAGTCCTATCACTACCTGAGATCCTGAGCAGTCCCTCCCCAGCCTTCCTGTAGGCCCCCTTCAGATACTGGAAAGCCACAATGAGGTCACCTCGGAGCCTTCTCTTCTCCAGACTGAACAGCCCCAACTCCTTCAGTCTGTCCTCATAGGAGAGGTGCTCCAGCCCTCTGATCATCCTCGTGGCCCTTCTCTGGACACGCTCCAGCACGTCCACATCTCTCCTGTAATATGGGCTCCAGAACTGGACGCAGTACTCCAGGTGGGGTCTCACCAGAGCTGAGTAGAGGGGAGAAGCACCTCCCTTGACCTGCTGGTCACACTTCTCCTGATGCAGCCCAGGATCTGATTGGCTTTCCGGGCTGCAAGCGCACATTGAGAGCTCATGTCGAGCTTCTCGTCCACCAGCAATAGAATAGAATAGAATAGAATAGAATAGAATAGAATAGAATAGAATAGAATAGAATAGAATAGAATAGAATAGAATAGAATAGAATAGAATAGAATAGAATAGAATAGAATTAACCAGGTTGGAAAAGACTTTTGAGATCATTGAGTCCAACCTATCATCCAACACCATCTAATCACAAACTAAACCATGGCACCAAGCACCCCATCCAATCCCCTCTTGAACACTTCCAGGGATGGTGACTCCACCACCTCCCTGGGCAGCACATTCCAATGGCCAATCACTCTTTCTATGAAGAACTTCTTCCTAACATCCAGCCTAAGAGCATTTCCACTTCTCTAACACCTCCTGCATGCACTCATCCATGTTTTCAGGGTACAGGATGTCCAGAAAGAGACTTTGAGAGGACAAAGTCCATGAAGATGTCTACCAATAATCTCCTTCCTTGACATAAAAATGGCCAATCACTCTTTCTATGAAGAAATTCTTCCTAGCATCCAGCCTAAACCTCCCCCGGTGCAGCTTGAGACTGTGTCCTCTTGTTCTGGTGCTGGTTGCCTGGGAGAAGAGACCAACCCCCACCTGGCTACAACCTCCTTCAGGTACTTGTAGACAGCAATGAGGTCTCCTCTGAGCAAGGATTTTCTTTTGTCCTAATGACCAATGCCATGGCAGATAGCCCCCAGCCCTGCCCTTCCAGGATGAGATGTTGACTTGTGGATCACACCAGCAAGCTCAGTGAGGAAGGGACACACAGGCAGGCATCCAGGAACATTTTGTCAACCAAATGCATGAAGGAAGGGTCAGTTGAAGCTGATTCAGCTCTGTGTAATGTGTGTGTGTGTGTGTGAAGAGGGGGGTGGGGGGTGTATTTAAATCTGGGCATGCATATGTGCGTCTGCGCGTTTGCCTTGACTGCATGAATCACTTTACCTACTGTAGCCTGAACCAGCAAACGTTAGTGAAACTGATAATAAGCCTGGTGGTGGTGATTCAACCAAAGCTAGCACATCTGTCACTGAGCAACAGCCTGCCAGTTTTGTCATCAAGGGAAATACAACTGAATAACAATGTAGTAAAGGTAAAGCGGCTTCGACAGAGCTTTCTGCCAAATTAAATACAAGGTGTGCTAAAGAAACAGCAACAACAACAAAGCAATACAAATACATAACCTAACCCCTCTTGAATACAAATCCCTGAGCAGTGGGTACTCCATGGCTAAAGACACACCACATCTGCAGTCTGAGCAGCTTGTTCAGGGGGTGGGGGGCTGGATGTGGGTGGATGGGTGAGCGCTGAGGATGCTGACACGCGTCCAGCTCTGGGAACATGAAATCTTCTCTGTGCCAACAGCCAAATAAGGAATTGCAGGGGAGGAGGAGACAGGCTTTCTGACTAATATTTTGAGGCCTGAGTCTCCAGTGCCATCTGGTCACCTGGCAATGCTCTTGGCAATGCAGAGGAGCTAGAACCCCATTCAAAGTGGTCTCAGAGGGATTTCCCTGTGGAAAATCCTTTGATGGCCAAGGCTTCCTCAGTGCTTGTAGAAGACTCTACCTGGAGAGAAAAGCCAAAACTGCTGGAGGTGCTTAACTTCCCCCAGGCCTTGGCTACTAGGGTACCTTGCTGCAGCCACCAATAGCCAGTGAAGATTCAGCAGCTTTGATCACAGCCCATCCTGGCCAGTGACTGCTGCCACTGCCTCCAAATAGCCACATGAAAAAATTACCCTGAGATACCGAATGCCACTCCTCCTTCCTTCAGTTCACACCCAGCACAGGTCAGACTGGTGGGCAATTCACCACAAAGAATCTTACAACAGCAGAAATTATTTTCATAGGTAGCATCAGAGAGTTCATTTATAGCCTGTGGAGGGATGGAAAATATTTGTCAGTATATGGAGCTCTTCAACTCTGAGGGGGAAATTCTAGGGGGATTTCTGTTAACTTGTGTGGAGAGGTCCTGGGTCCACTCTTATAGAGTAGCTGCATGAATGGACTCCCAAGTCTTCCTAACAAGGTAATGCCAGGACATAAGGCTGTGAACTTAGAGCCTTATCTTACCATATAAAGCCTAAGTAAAGCATGGAGTGAGACATCTGCTGAGATTACTCCTTTTGGGTCTGCTTGGGCAGGTGAGAAAATCCCCAAAGACCTGAGGACCTGAGGGAAGAAAGCAGGACCTATGGAGCCAGAAGTGGGTGGCCCTTCTTCTACTCACACTCAAGGGCTTCAGGACCCAAAGATTATTCATGGGATTACAGAATTATAGAATCAATAAGGTTGGAAAAGACCTCAAAGATTATCAAGTCCAACCTGTCACCCAAGACCTCATGACTACTAAACTGTGGCACCAAGTGCCACATCCAATCCCTTTTTGAACATCTCTAGGGATGGTGACTCCACCACCTTCCTGGGCAGCACATTCCAATGGCTAACAACTCTCTCTGGGAAGAACTTTCTCCTCACCTCCAGCCTGAACTTCCCTTGGTGCAGCTTGAGACTGTGTCCTCTTGCTGTGGTGCCGGTTGCCTGGGAGAGGAGACCAGCCCCCTCCTGGCTACAACCACCCTTCAGGTAGTTGTAGAGAGCAAGAAGGTCTCCCCTGAGCCTCCTCTTCTCCAGGCTAAACAACCCCAGCTCCCTCAGCCTCTCCTCATAGGGCTGTGCTTGAGGCCTCTCCCCAGCCTCATTGCCCTTCTCTGGACACATTCAAGTGTCTCAATGTCCTTCTTAAATTGAGGGGCCCAGAAGCAAACAGGGTACTCAAGGTGTGGCCTAACCAGTGCTGAGTACAGGGGCACAATGACTTCCCTGCTCCTGCTGGCAACACTATTTCTGATGCAAGCCAGGATGCTATTGGCCTTCTTGGTCACCTGGGCACATTGCTGGCTCATGTTCAGCTGTTGTCAACCAGTACCCCCAGGTCCCTTTCTGCCTGGCTGCTCTGCAGCCACTCTATCCCCAGCCTGTAGCATTGCATGAGGTTGCTTCCAACCCTGAGTGATACTATGATACTATGGTACTATGATATTATGTTGTGGCCAAAGTGCAGCACCCTGCACTTGGATTTATTGAATGCCATCATGTTGGACTCCACCCATCTGTCCAGATTGATCAGTCTCAAGGACTGAGGTGGTTCTTGAAAGCAACAATGCTAACTGGCAGGAATGAGCCACCAAAGAGTCCTGTCAGACGCTTTAGGAATGTGTTTTGGAGGCCATGCCACTTCTCAAAGGGGCTGTGAACCAACCTGCATTCCACTGCACCATGTCCTTTTTATACTGCTCTGGATGTAGAGAGAACCTTTAATGGGGGTGTCATCGTAAGTGACCCCAACTCTCTTCTGCCTGAGGGTCAATAAGTCTGATGGACCATCAACCTGTCAGCTACAAACTAAACTCATTTATAAAGAGAATTAAAACCAGAAAGGGGAGAAAAGAGGCTTATAGTTTAGACACTTTTCTGTCTGCAGAGGAGCTGGTTTAGGGCATTTCATTTTCAGCATCCTACTTCTTTGCAGAAAGAAATCCTATTTCTTTGCAGTTTTCTTCTATTATGTTTTCCTTCCCGTTTACCAGAGGGGCATTAAAAAAAAACAACCCATAAATAAACAACCAACAACAAACCCAACGCCTTTTAAACATCTGTGTTTAGCATTTACTTGGCTTTTGAAACTGCTGCAGGGCTGGAGATAAAAACAGAGCCACGTGCACACAGAAATTCTTGGAGCCCTCCTGGCTAGAGCGGGAGGTGAAATAAACCCTTTGGACTATTTCAAGACGAGACAGATTTGCAAGAGCTACAACACAAAACCCACGACAATCAACACAGCGACAGTTCTGCCAGGCTGAAAGGAAGCCCTCCTGCAAATTTCATTTGAAAACATGTCCTGCAATTGCCTCTCCCAAGCATGTAAACAGCCCTGCTAAGCACTTCCAGCTGAGTCACCATTGCAGGCCAGTCAATGCTTCTCCCTCCCCTGTTTCTTTCCTCTTCCCACTGGCTCTTGGCAGAAAGCAAAGAGATCAATGCATTCTGCCCAGGCTACTGAACATGCTGCAAATATTCAGGCTAATGAACGGTGTTAGATGGAAATGGGAGACAATAAAGCCCACGGCGTTAGCGCAGCACAGGGGGGTTGGTTTGCCTCATTCCCTTCCAAAGCTGTATGATAAATAGTGAGCAGTCAGAGGCAAGGGGGCAGAGAAAGGTGCTATGGCAATGTGGCTGGGGTGGGCAGGATGGATAAGGACCCCTGCACCAGTCCTATCAAAAGAGCAAACTCACTGAGAGGTGAGGAAAAGGGTAAAAACAAGAAAGGAGAACCAATACTTTCCAGTGGCGTCACAGAACTGGGTGTTCCCACGAGGAGTTTGCCAGTCTCGTTGGAGCAATGGACACAGCCTGGAGCACAGAATGTTCCATGCAAACATATGGAAAAGTCTCTTCACTGTGGTGATGGCAGAGCACTGGAACAGACTGGCCAGAGGGGATGTGGAGTCTCCTTCTCTGGAGGCATTCAAAACCCACCTGGACAAGTTCCTGGGTGATATACTCTAGGTGATCCTGCTTTAGCAGGGAGGTTGGATGAGGTGAGCTTCAGAGGTCCCTTCCAAGCCCTGCCATTCAGTGATTTATGCATTATGTACACTAATACTTCACATGCACACCAATTCTTTTCTGAACTAAATGATTGTTTCATTCTATGAGGTGATGCTGGACCCACCTTCAGCCAACTACTCTGCAGGGCTATGCTTCTTCAGACCCGTGTCCATTCCTCCCCTTCCCTGGCTGCAGGCAGTGGAATTGATTGCTCAAGAGAGCCTGGTCCTAACACACCTACCTTGTGTTCATCTAAAACCAATAAAAATAAAGGAGAAGGTTTGCAGCAATTCAATCCAATTCCTGAGCCAAAGAACAGTCATGCCTTTGGCTCGTGGGGTTTTCAGCACTGGGTAAGGTCATCGGAGCACGGTGTCTGGTTTTCTGCCTGGGGCACTGGCCTACATCTGACACTTCAGAGAGAAGTGAAAATAAACCCATAATGCACTTAAGTCAGCTGTGTGATGCTGTATTTGGGTTGGGAAGATTTGTCTCTAGTAATATTGCCACAAGAATCACAGCTGTAGGAGAATAAACCTGAGGCAAAAGCAAGCCGTATCCCTGCCTGAGACTATGCTCTAAAATGTGTCCTTCAACTCATGAGTCACTGAGGAGCCCATCAGCAGAAGGTTGCAGAGTAGGATTTTACTTCCCTACCATGAAGACTAAAAATTGTCTAAGGACTTTTAAAACTCTTTTTCTGATCTCTGTTGGTGTGTCTGTGTTTAGAACCATGGAACTGTGGAGGTTGGAAGAGACCTCTGAGACCATCAAGTGCAACCACTCACCTAGAGCTCTCAATCCCATCACTACTACCAAGCCACTACACATAAACCATGTCCCTAAGCACCACATCCACAGGTCTTTTAAATACTTCCAGGAATGGTGACTCTTCCACCTCCCTGGGCAGACTGTTCCAATCTTTCATAACCCTTTCTGTGAAGAGTTTTTTTTCCTGATATCTAACCCAAACCTGTCCTGGAGCAATTAAAGCCATTTCCTTTTTTCCTGTCTCTTGTTGCATGTGAGAAGAGATCAACACCCACCTCCGTTCAACCTCCATTCAGGGAGTTGTGGATCACTGGGGTCTCCACTCACTCCTTTTCTCCAGACTAAACAGCCCTAGTTCTCTCAGCTGCTCCTCACCAGCCCTGTTCTCCAGACCCTTCACCAGCTACACTGCCCTTCTCTGCAGCCACTCCAGCACCTCAATGCCCTTCTTGGAGTGGGGGGTCCAAAACTGAATACAGTCCTCAAGGTGTGGCCGAACCAGTGCCAAGCAGAGGGGGCAATCACGTGAATTAAAATGTCACTGCTTTGTTTCCCTTCCAATTCTTTTCAGTTGGATAATTTTCCAGAATAAATATCTCAGAGTAAAATGGATTCTTGAAGAGACAGGAAAGCCTACAGGTGTTTTCAGAAGAAACAGATGAAGCAAAGCTGTTGTTATAGCAGTTGTTGAAAATAAACCAGTTTGGAAGATGAAAAAGCTGGAGACTCAGTGATAATATTTGAGGTTCCCCTCCCCATCCTAAACCGAATTGTTCTGAGAGAATTCTTAGCTGGATAATATTGTACTGCTTTTGTGCCATGCCTTCCAATTTCATTGATTTTCCCATAGTATTCAGGACTGTTGTCCTGGCATCAGAAGTGTGCCTTCAAGCATTAGGTGTTGAGACCACATCTACCGCTGAGAGGTTGTTTGGGATCCAAACCCTCCAGCTCTTCTCTACCACAAGTGACTTTTCACTGAGCAAGTGAACTGCAGCCCACTGGCTTATGCTAAAACCAGCCAGGTACAGGCAGCGAGCCTAGGTTGGATTTGAACCAGGTGTCTGGAAGAGAAAGGTAAGAAAAGTAGAAAACAGATGCAGCTAAGAGAAAAAGAGCAGCATCTTGTCTCTTGGCTTCGAGCAAGATGATTTGCCTTGAAATATGACTGCTTCAGGACACATCATTGCATCATTCAGCAGAGCTTTCAGACTATTGGCCTCACCCATTTATTCTCACACAGAGAGACTAGACTGTAAACCTCTCGGGGGAATGAAAGAAAAAGGACAAAAAGAGAAAGAAAAAAGAAGAAAGGATGGACTCTGTTTTCCTATCAGTTTCTGCAGATGGATTTTACCTTCTTTTTTCTCACCAAAATACACACACACACACACATATATATATATATATATTATTTTGGGATTATATATATTATTTTGGGATTATATATATATATATATATAAAATCCCAAAATAATATCCTTGACAACCCTTTTGCTTGTATAAACAGACCTGGGTACATCTAGGTGCAAATGAGAGCAAAAAGACAACACTGGAAAAAAATCACAGAATCACAGAATCACCAAGGCTGGCAGAGACCTCAAAGATCATCAAGTCCAACCCATCGCCACAGACCTCCTGACTAAACCCTGGCACCAAGTGGTTTGTATAAACTGATAGTTTTAAGCCAAAGTGCTAAAGGATTTTCTGAACTCTTTTGGAGCAACAATTAAGAGCAACGTTCTAACTCCCCTTTGTGAACTCTTTCATAACAGTAATTAAAAGCAACATTCTAACTCCCCTTTGTTTCAGTAGGAGAACAGGGAAGGGCTTCAAAAGGTAGCTCCTACGTTTCCCAAACCAAGTTTGCCAAACAGAAGCAATCTTCCCTGTGTCATTCATTGTTTTGCTAGGTTTCATTATTCTGCTGTTTTGCACCACGATTTCCAGGGTTGGCAGGGTTACAGTATCACAGTATCACCAAGGTTGGAAGAGACCTCGAAGATCATCGAGTCCAACCTGTCACCACAGACCCCATGACTAGACCATGGCACCAAGTGCCACGTCCAGTCCCCTCTTGAACACCTCCAGGGACGGTGACTCCACCACCTCCCCAGGCAGCCCATTCCAATGATGAATGACTCTCTCAGTGAAGAACTTTCTCCTCACCTCCAGCCTAAACTTCCCCTGGCGCAGCTTGAGACTGTGTCCCCTTGTTCTGTTGCTGGTTGCTAGAGAGGCTGCAGGGATGCACCACTGTCAGCCCAGACCATACAGCCTGGCTTCAGACCACATTGTGGCCCTTTCCTTACTCCAGTGGGATCCACAACTTCATCATCATTCCCTCCCAGACATTCCCTCCCTCCCTCCCAGTGCTGCTGGTTGTGGCAATGCCAGCACGAGCAGTGTGAGCAATCTGGCAGTGTAGGCTTAGAGCCTGACATGGTGGTAGGCCATGCTCAGCATAAGCACAAGAGTTGCTAGCAGTGTAGCAAAACAGTGCTGTGCCTGCACCATGTAACTAAAGCAGGACACTGGTAGCTATCAACACAGCAAGTTATCTGGGAATAACAGGACACGCACCTGCATCAACAACCTCGCATGGTATTAGTAGCTTGACCAGTAATCTATAATAGTGTGATGTGTGGTCACTCGTGGGGAACCAATGAAGCTATGGCAACGATGCTCCCTGAGTTTATATAAGTTGTAGAAGTTCCCTTTTTCCTTTCCTTGCCATTCACTTCACTTTGCTGTGCTATACTCACTATGCTTGCGCTATAGCCGTACGATATTGGAACAATAAAGGATCAATACTAGATCATATTGGTCGCCCGTATTGACTCCAGTCTCCGTCGCCGATAGCTGGTGAATCGGTTCTAGCCAAGTCGGGGATCTGGCTCCTGATGCAAATTGAGCTGCTGGTGGATTTTGTGCAGCACAAGGGCTCTGCCACTGCATCTTACACATCCTGAGTGCATTTTAAATACTAAGCAATAAAAATGTGGATAAGTAAAGAGTACATCCATAAATAAAGCAAATGTGTAACTCAGTGGATTAATTATTATTTCATTTCTAGCAGCCACATTCTCTAGCAAAGTAACTACAAGCAGCATTTTCTCCTGACTTTGCTTCTCATTATTAAAATGCTCCCAACAATTACTTGCAGGACATGCTTTCTTGAGCTAGTCATTTGAGGATTAGGTTTATGTATGCATAAATAACTCATGCTTTGACTCAGGCTCTTTCCAGCAACCTGCCTGACAAAACAGACTCATGTTTGAATAACGTTGGCTGAGTTATTGTATATGCACACCCAACCTGTGCTTATACAAAGGCAGGTGTGTACTAACATCCCTTAGCATCCTTGGGGTTTTCTTCCCGAGGACACCTTTGTACTCCACTACATACTGAGGTTAGTCTTTGCAAAGGGGCTTGCAACTTTCTTGCTCTCAATCCCATTGCTGCTGCTAAGCCACTATGTCTAAACCATGTCCCTGAGCACCACATCTACAGGTCTTTTAAATACATCCAGGGATGGTGACTCTTCCACCTCCCTGGGCAGACTGTTCCAATCTTTCATAACCCTTTCTGTGAAGAGTTTTTTCCTGATACCTAACCTAAACCTGCTCTGGAGCAATTAAGGTAATTTCCTTTTTTCCTGTCCCTTGTTGCATGTGAGAAGAGATCAACACCCACCTCAGTTCAACCTCTATTCAGGGAGTTGTGGATCACTGAGGTCTCCACTCAGCCTCCTTTTCTCCAGACTAAACAACCCCAGTTCCCTCAGCCTCAACATCCTTTTTAATTTCCCTAGGACACCGTTGTACTCCACTATGTACTGGGGTTAGTCTTTGCAAAGGGGCTTGCAGCTTTCTCGCTTACCATCCAGCCATCAAAACCCACCACAAAATCAGAACATATAGAATAAGAAAGAACTTTTAAAACAAGATAGACATTATGGTGCTGCAGCATGTTCAGAGAAGGACAATGAAGCTGGTGAAGGGCCTGGAGAACAGGGCTAGTGAGAAGTGGCTGAGGGGACTGAGGTTGTTTAGTCCAGAGAAAAGGAGGCTGAGGGGAGACCACCTTGAACTCTACAACTCTCTGAAAGGAAGATGGAATGAGGTGGGTTTTGGTCTCTTCCCCCAGGTAACCAGTTATAGGGTGAAAGGAAATGGCCTCAGCTTACACTAGGGGATTTTTGGGTTGGACTTTAGGAACAATGTATTTACTGGAAGAGGCTGCCCAGGGAGGTGCTGGAGTTAGCGTCCCTGAAGGTGTCAAAGCCACCTGTAAATGTGGTACTTCAGGACATGCTTTAATGAGCATGCTGGTGTCGGTTTGACAGTTGGACTTGATGATCTTTGAGGTGTTTTCCAATCTTAATGATTCTTAATGTGATCTTCAGTCAGTTTTGAAACCTACTCACAAATCCTGTTCCATTTTAAAGAGCATCAGTCTCTGACTACGTACACCGGGGGAGTGCTGTCATTGCCAAGACACACAGCAAGGACTTGGGTGACATGAGGACAATCTCTGCTGCAAAGCTGATGAAACTTCAGACCACCACAGTGCTCTACACTGATAACTGTTAAAAGGATTGAACAAGCATGTCCCTAGCACCTCCACAAGGTTGTTATCTCAACACCACTGCAGTGGCTAAAGCCAAAGCTTTCATATCCTTACTGCTGCTACTGGAGATCACAAGCCCACCTTAGCAAAGGTGTCCTAAAGCATGACACAAGCACAACTGCTTTCAGCTAAGCAGCTGTATCTTTCCTTTGCTTCATCCACTGAGGCCCTAAGTCGTGGGAATGTGCAATGTTTAGCCCAGAAGGGGTCTGATCCTGATGTCAAACACTCCAAGTGCTAACATACACGTTTGTTTCATATCCACATGCCCATACCTGGCCTTATCTTAGCACTTAATTTTGCGGAAGAACAAGTTCCATCAGTTCCTAATCTGTTGAATAAGTTATCTCAGAATTGTCAAGTAGGTTATTTTTCACCTCTTCCTCTGAATCAAAATTACCTGAGTAGGAGAATGAATTATGCAGAAAACTGTATTTTTATACCTGAGTCAGGATTTAAAACGTTGAGGGTTGGGTTTGGGGTTTTTAGTGTTTCCCACTGAATTAGAATTTTAGGGAATGATTTGTTACTTAAAATTTCATTTCAACTGTTTTGCAACACTACATTTTAGTGGAATAAAATGGTCCATTTTTGGTTACACTGAAGCAGCATGATGTATTACCAAACAACGGCCACAGACTTTTGTATTCACTGTAGTGTGAGCTGCCATAATAAATGCAGCTGGCACTTTTTAGCTTAGCAAAATAGTGAAGTGATAGCAAAACAAGGCCTAAATTATTTGTTTCAACTATCCCCAGCTGGAACTATCATTGAAGCAGACTCAGTTCAGCAAAATATTTTGCTTGTGACAAAGCCACACAGTTTTTGAAACACATAATACTGGCTCAGGATGTTTGTGGTGTCTGACTTTGCACCACTGATATGGGCCGTGGTCTGAGTTCTGACTGAAAGAAACTACAGCTACCTGAAAGGAGGCTGGAGCCAGGTGGGTGTTGGTGTCTTCTCCCAAGTAATAAGTAATAGGATGAGAGGAAATGGCCTTATGTTGCACCTGGGGGAGGTTTAGGCTGGATATTAGGAGAAGTTTCCTTACTGAAAGAGTGATCAAGCTTTGGAACAGGCTGCCCAGGGAGGTGATGGAGGTGTTCAAAAAACCCATGAAGATGTGGCACTTCTGGATGTAGTTTAATGTCCATGGTAGTGTTAGGTTGACAGTTGGACTTGATCTTGAGGTCTTTTCCAACCTAGATGGCTCTGATTTCCTCCCAGTCACTGCTTTGCAGGGGACCACAAGTGATGCAGCAGCTGCTGTTCTACAGGGCAGAGCTCCCCACATCTCCCAGTGGCACAGGCTACCTCCACACTGCTCTAAGCCATCCTCCCACCAAAGAGTGTTTTATAGCTCTCCTGCAACCTTCATCTCACTGAAGTGGCCTTTTACCTCAGGCTGTAGCAGTTCTTGGATTTAGAAGGAGAGGTCTGCGAGTTCAGTCCGCAGCGCTGGTGACTCACACGTCGCCATCGCGTTATAAATCCTGGTGAACTTTTGAACGCAGAGCTGTTTGTAAACTGCAAAGCAGCTCAGCTAGCCTGGGGCTCTCCCAGCAAATACAGGCAGCTCACTAGGAGCACAGCAACACCAGGACTGGAGAAGCCCTCAGAAACTGGTGACGTGCTGCCTGTTCATCTCTCTCCCTTACTTCTGCTGCAGCAACACCAACTGGTTTTTGATGAGCTCTGAGGTCTTTTCTAACCTGGTTGATTCTATGATTCTGTGATGTTTTCCTTGCTCTTTCTGCCACAAACCAGGGACAATTCCTTTGCTTGCTTATTGCCATTGCCCTAGAGATGATGCTCTCAACAAATACACAGCAAATAGAAACGTTACATGTGAAGGAGGACAGCCAAGACACCACAGAAGAATATCAAAGAGTGAGACAGAGGAGTGAAAAAACAAAAAGGAGGAGAAAGAGAGGAGTCTGGAAACGAATGCTTGCCTTGTCTCAGTGTCCCCATGGTGATGTGAAAAGTCATTAAACACCTCAACAGACTTGCACAGTAGAGTAAACAGGGCCAGCTAATAGGACAAAGGCACCAGCACTTTATCTCTTGCCTCTCTTTCGATTCAGAGCAATGAAGGTTACACATTCTCACAGCATCCTCCTGTGTTTTTAATATTCTCCTATCAGCAAGATAAAATGCTCCTCAGTCCTTTCCTTGAAAATGTTTTATTGGAAGAAAAAAAAAAAACAAAACAAAAAAAAAGCACCTTGCTCCCTCTGCACAGGGAATTTCAAAGGCAGAGTTGTTGTTTTGTTCCCTACTCCCAGTCCCCCCCCCACACACACACACACACACACCCCTTGAGAAGCTTTGCTTGCAAAACAGAGCTTTCAATTTGTTGGTGATTTGACTGTAATTATTTAAAGAAGCAGTATGTGTCTCTTTCCCTGCTTAATTAAACTTGCCAGATCACAGCTAAAAGAATGAGAGAATGGGGGAAAAAAGGCTGCAGGAAACATTTTGCCTTTGGAAGAACTTGGTGGAAATATATTGATATGAGACATGGTTCAAACTACGGTTATGGCCTGAAGTTATGGCAAGGGAGGTTTAGATTGGACATTTAGGGGACATTTCTTTACTGAAAGGGCAATCAGGCACTGGAACAGGTTGCCCCAGAAGGTGGTAGAGTAACCATCATAGAATCAATAAGGTTGGAAAAGACCTCAAAGGTCATCAAGTCCAACCTGTCACCCAACACCTCATGACTACTAAACCATGGCACCAAGTGCCACGTCCAGTCCCCTCTTGAACACCTCCAGGGACGGTGACTCCACCACCTCCCTGGGCAGCACATTCCAATGGCTAACAACTCTCTCTGGGAAGAACTTTCTCCTCACCTCCAGCCTAAACTTCCCCTGGTGCAGCTTGAGACTGTGTCCTGTTGTTCTGGTGTTGATTGCCTGGGAGAAGAGACCAGCCACCGCTTGGCTACAACCTCCCTTCAGGTAGTTGGAGAGAGCAATAAGGTCTCCCCTGAGCCTCCTCTTCTCCCCTGGAGGTGTTCAAGAAAGGTGTGGGCATGGCACTATGGGATATGGTTTAGCAGCCATGGTAGGTTTAGGCTGACTGTTGGACTCAATCTTGGAGGTCTTTCACCACCAGAGCAATTCTATGATTCCATTCTATGAATCCTGCATTCTGTGTTCAGGAAGCATTTGGATGATGCTCTTAGTTACATGATTTAGTTTTAGCTAGTCCTGGCAGGAGCAGAGAGTTGGATCCAACGATCCTTATGGGTCCTATCCTAGAAATAGTCTGCAATTCCCTGTCCTTTCCCTGGACTCCCTGGAAAAAAAGCCAACAGAAGCAAGACTCAATAGGAGAAGAACTTCTTTGAAAACCTACAGTGTAATTCCCTCTGGAATCTTCTGTGAACAATGGTGGGGAACCTGACCAGAGGAGTAGGGAGTGGAATCAGACAGAGCAAAGCTTCACCACAGAGTGTTGTTGTTGTCAATAATGACAATCATATTTTTTTGCTTTGCTTTGGTTTAGTTTTTTAGTCTATTTTTGTTAGAAATCACTAAGAGCAATCAAAAGTGAACCCTCCACTGTGCTACATCCTGCACAAAACTCACTCAGAATCTAAATGGAACAAAAATCCATTTAGAAAAACAAACAAGTAAATACCTGCTGAGAAGGAGGAGCCTTGACAGAACTTGACAGAAAGGGCTGAAGGACTTGAGTCATAGAATCATAGAATCAGTCAGGGTTGGAAGGGACCACAAGGATCATCTAGTTCCAACCCCCTGCCATGGACAGGGACACCCCACACTAGATCAGGCTGGCCAGAGCCTCATCCAGCCTGGGCTTAAACACCTCCAGGGACGGGACCCCAACCACCTCCCTGGACAACCCATTCCAGGGCTTCACCACTCTAACGGTGAAGAACTTCTTCCTCATGTCCAGCCTGAATCTCCCCACCTCCAGCTTCATTCCATTCCCCCTAGTCTTATCACTACCTGATATCCTGAGAAGTCCCTCCCCAGCCTTCTTGTAGACCCCCTTCAGATACTGGAAGGCCACAATTAGGTCACCTTGGAGCCTTATTATAGAATCATAGAATCATAGAATGGTCTAGGTTGGAAGAGACCTCCAAAGGTCATCTAGTCCAACCCCCTCTGGAGTGAGCAGTGGCATCCTCAACTAAATCAGGTTGTCCAGAGCCCTGTCAAGCTTGATCTTGAATATCTCCAGGGATGGGGTCTTGACCACCTCCCTGGGCGACCTGTTCCAGTGTTCCACTACCCTCATGGTAAAGAACTTGTTCCTAACACCCAGTATAAATCTAATCCTCTCTGGTTTGAAGCCGTTGCCCCTTGTCCTATCTCTACAGACCTTTGTAAATAGTCCCTCTCCAGCCTTCTTGTAGGTCCCCTTCAGGTACTGGAATGTAGTTATTAGGTCTCCCTGGAACCTTCTCTTCTCCAGGCTGAACAACTCCAGTTCCCTCAGCCTGTCCTCATAGCAGAGGTGCTCCAACCCCCTGATCATTTTCTTTTCTCCAGACTGAACAGCCCCAACTCTTTCAGCCTGTCCTCATAGGAGAGGTGCTCCAGCCCTCTGATCATCCTCGTGGCCCTTCTCTAGACACCTTCCAGCACCTCCAGATCCCTCTTGTAACAGGGGCTCCAGAACTGGAGGCAGTACTCCAGGTGGGGTCTCACTAGAGCTGAGTAGAGGTGGAGAATCACCTCCCTTGACCTGCTGGCCACACTTCTCTTGATGCAGCCCAGGATCTGATTGTCCAGCAACACAGAGCTCTAGCTTCCAGGTATAAATACTTCTTTCTGTGAGAGAAAGTGGATATAAATCTCCCCTCAAATCCTTCACAATGAGAATATAATGTCACTTGCCCCTGCAACACTCCAGAGAACACTGAGGTAACCCTCAGTCCATTCTGTCCTTCCTTTCTACTTACAGATCTCCTGTTTCAACTCCAGTTCTCCTTTAATGTGGATTTTTAGACAATTCCTTCTTACACACTCCCTTTGTACCAGTGGAAAGCCACCTCTAACATACTTCCTGCTGAGAGGACCTTTGAATTACAGGGGAATATTTTTCCATTGCTGTACTGCATAAATCAGGTTAGATTACAGCCAGTTGTGAAAGGCTTGTTCCCAGAAAATTAAGAAAGTTTGCCTTCCACATAGGACTTCTGGTTGTCATGAAAGCAGAGTTTATCAAATAAAAAATCCAATATCTTACCCCAAAACACAAATGCTGCTGGAAGCTCTTCTGCATTCGTTTCTCTCCCATTGAGTGTGGGAATGATTGTCCACCTGGGAAGGCTGACTACTAAGCAAGGTCTGAGAACAACAGTGCTTTAGAGCTGCTACCTGCTCATTCCCCATCACACCTGACCACTGCTGCTTCCAGAAAATAGCAGAGACTCACAGAGCTGGCATTTCAAACCTCCTTCTTTCTCACTGCTTGCTTTAATGCTGCTTTTTAAGGCACTGTTGCCAGCAGGGAAATAATTTCATCTCCGAGGATGTATTTCAGCTCTGCCTTCAATGCAACTGTCCCTCAGCTGCCCAGAAAGCTGACTCTGAGTGAGTTCTGCTTCCATTCCCTACCAAGGACAACGGAGGTTTAGAAGATGCTGATGGTCCTTGACCAGCGGTATTAAGACACTAAATTACGCTGACATGGGCCATAAATCGCTGAATGAGGGACTCCCAGACACTGAAGTGGCGTGAGGCGAATGACTACAAGAGCTGCCCGTTTGCTGAGGCAGTGGCTGGAAAACTCAGCAGATGAAGGATGAACGGAGTGCCTTGCACATCACTGAGCCTTCTTTGGAAGAAGAAAACGCTGCTGTGGAAATGTCCCAGGTGTGGGCAGGATTTGGGAGGCTTTGTTGTATTTTCATAGTGCTGGTTGCTCTTTCGTAGAATCCTGGAATGGCTTGAGTTGGAAGGGACCTTGCCTACACCAGGTTGCTCAAAGACTCAGTCAGCCTGGTGTCAAACATTTCCAGAGATGAGGCATCCTCAACTTCTATGGTGCCACAACTTCTGTTTCAGTGCATCATCACCCTCATAGTAAAGAACGTCTTCCTACTGTCCTATCTATCTATATCTGCTCTGCACTAGTTTAAAATCACTGTCCCTGCAGAAGGATCATTAAATCTACCAGCTGGACAGATGGGCAGAGTCCAACAGGATGGCATTCAACAGCTCCAAGTGCCAGGTGCTGCACTTTGCCCACAACAACCCCATGCAGTGCTACAGGCTGGAGTCAGAATGGCTGGAGAGCAGCCAGACAGAAAGGGACCTGGGGGTACTGGTTGACAGTAGATGGAACATGAGCCAGCAGTGTGCCCAGGTGGCCAAGAAGGCCAATGACATCCTGGCCTGCATCAAAAATAGTGTGGCCAGCAGGAGCAGGGAAGTCATTGTGCCCCTGTACTCAGCACTGGTTAGGCCACACCTGGAGTGCTGTGTCCATTTCTGGGCCCCTCAATTTAAGAAGGACATTGAGACACTTGAACATGTCCAGAGAAGGGCAACAAGGATGGGGACAGGCCTTGAGGAGAGGCTGAGGGAGCTGGGATTGTTTAGCCTGGAGAAGAGGAGGCTCAGGGGAGACCTTACTGCTCTCTACAACTACCTGAAGGGAGGTTGTAGCCAGGAGGGGGTTGGTCTCTTCTCCCAGGCAATCAGCACCAGAACAAGAGGACACAGTCTCAAGCTGTGGCAGGGGAGGTTTAGGCTGGAGGTGAGGAGAAAGTTCTTCCCAGAGAGAGTTGTAAGCCATTGGAATGTGCTGCCCAGGGAGGTGGTGGAGTCACTATACCTGGAGGTATTCAAGAGGGGACTGGATGTGGCACTTGGTGCCACAGTTTAGTCATGAGGTCTGTTGTGACAGGTTGGACTTAATGATCCTTGAGGTGTTTTCCAACCATATTGATTCTATGATTCTATGATTTATATTTGTTGGACAAACAACAGCTCTAGGTAGATACAAACCACAGCCTCCACCTCTAGAAACAGTAATTTCATTCTGGTTATGAAGACGAGGGAAAAGTCTTTAATCTCCTTAAGATTGTGCTCTCTGTCTGCTAGTAGGCAGGAAAAATTAGGATATTTCTATTTTTATTTGGATTTATAGGTGAATTAAAAGACCCTGAGACAGCATGAGTAACATTTCCTGGTGTGAGAGGGAATGCAAACACAGTCCTAATTTCCGGAAGGATACCATGCAAGACTTGCAGGCAAAGATGAGGCAGAACTCAGCCTAGATTCTAGTTCAGATTTTGTTTTCTAGTTCAGTTCTTGCCTCTTCTCCCAGGCAACCAGCACCAGAACAAGAGGACACAGTCTCAAGTTGTGCCAGGGGAGGTTTAGACTGGATGTTAGTAAGAAATTCTTCATAGAGAGAGTGATTGCCCATTGGGATGGGCTGCCCAGGGAGGTGGTGGAGTCACCATCACTGGGGGTGTTTAGGAAGAGACTGGATGGGGTGCTTGGTGCCATGGTTTAGTTGATCAGATGGTAGTGGATGATAGGTTGGAATCGATGATCTCAAAGGTCTCTTCCAACCTGGTTAATTCCATTCCATTCCATTCCATTCCATTCCATTCCATTCCATTCCATTCCATTCCATTCCATTCCATTCCATGCCATGCCATGCCATGCTATGCTATGCTATGCTATGCTATTCTGTAGTTCAGTCCCAGTGACTGAAGTAAAAGCAATAGAGTTTGAAGCCCAAACAGCTATGACACAAGCTAAGAAACACCCTGTTCTCGTTGGGAGCACCCCTCATTTAATAACTTCTGGGGCTGTGTGATTAAGAGGCCACTAACTGACCTTGATGAATTTTCTCTCTAATTGGTATCAGCAAAGCAACAACCACACAGTAAGGCCATCAGGCTCTGCTTGCTAGGAGAGCATGCTGTGCTCTGAGTATGGTGTGCTCAGGAACCTTTTCTCTACAAGGAAAGCAGCTTTCTAAAGTTACTTTCAAATAAAGACAAGCACAGCATCTTTTCTCCCTTCAGTCCATGCCAGGGTCTTACCCTTTGATGCTAGAGTGAGGCAATGCAGAGGCTTGCTGCTGTCCCAGGGTTTTAAGGCATCTAGAGTTGATCAGAAGGTGAGGAGTTTCAGTGATGACATGGTACTAGGTGAACACCAATCACTATTTATGTCCAATAGTTCGGTAAGACTTCACGTGATGAGCAGCCCTTCACCTTCTACCTCTGTCTAAGAAATCAAGTGAGTTAAACTGTATTTTTTAGGATCTCTGATTTGCTTTCTGTCACAGCTAGAGAACACCCTGGAGAGACAAAAGACAAATGTTGCTTGCCCTGACCTGTCCAGCTGACATCTCATTACTATTTATAATAGCCACAACTCCCAGGCCCTGCTCAGGACTGAGTTGAGCATGGTTTAGAATAAAACAGATGCTATGAACAACCCCATTGTCAGGAGTCACAGCAAAGACATAAGGAATGGGGGTGGGGGAAGACCCTACGAGATGAGCTAAGCAAAACAATCATGCTTCTCATTCAAATTTAGAAGAAAATAGAGAATAGAATAGAATAGAATAGAATAGAATAGAATAGAATAGAATAGAATAGAATAGAATAGAATAGAATAGAATAGAATAGAATAGAATAGAATAGAATAGAATAGGAGTAGAGTAGAATAAACCAGGTTGGAAGAGACCTTTGAGATCATCAAGTCCAACCCATCATCCAACATCACCTAATCAACAAAACCATGCAATCAAGCACCCTGTCAAGTCTCCTCCTGAACACCTCCAATGATGGTGACTCCACCACCTCCCTGGGCAGCACATTCCAATGGGCAATCACTCCCTCTGTGTAGAATTTCTTCCTAACATCAGTCTGAACCTCCCCTGCTGCAGCTTGAGACTGTGTCCTCTTGTTCTGGTGCTGGCTGCCTGGGAGAAGAGACCAACCCCCACCTGGCTACAACCTCCCTTCAGGTAGTTGTAGAGAGCAATAAGGTCTCTCCTGAGCCTCCTCTTCTCCAGGCTAATCAACCCCAGCTCCCTCAGCCTCTCTTCATAGGGCTTGTGTTCCAAACCCCTCTTCCTTCCTCCCTGCAAGGCTTTCAGATGAAGTTTTTGTGCTTTACCTGCATTTTAGGCTGCTAAATGATCCTTTGACAACAAACCTAAGTGTGAAGGGAAAATAAGCAGCCTCAATGACAGTGAAGTGATGCTTTCTCCCTCTGAGGCATGTAAAATTCAGATGACCCTTATTGCTTTCTCATAGGCAATTGTTTTCTTCTGTAGTGTTTAAAGTGAGGCAAATAACTTCCTCCTCCTCTCCCTCCAGCCAAGACTGAAAAAGGTATGGGAAAGATGTCCAGATAGCTGATAGAGTCTGGCATAATTTACTCTGGATACAGAGTGTGAGGAGGAATAAAAATGCAGACTCAACAGTTTCAGAAAAGTACCAGCACAGCAAGAAAGGCAGGCAGACAGATTGCTTGGGTAGACTCCTTTTTAGTAACAAGATCTATAGCAGCACAGGGTTTCTGTTTGTTGTAGGGTTTTAAGAAGGATGTGGTTTTGCTATGGGATTAAATAATAATAATACCCCCCCCCCCCAAAAAAAAACCAAAACCATTTAAAAAGGTGTATTTTGATTTCCCTAATCCTCCATTCCCCTCCAGCTGCAGAGGTTTGTGTTAGGCTTGAGTAGAAAGAGGAAGATTTTTGTTATTGCTCCATTGGAATGGGCTGCTCAGGGAGGTGGTGGAGGAGATGGTGGTTCAGCAAATGTAAATACAATATTTAACTTCTCAAATAACCAAGAGTCTATACCAGACTTTATGAAGGACTTGCCACACTAGTCACCATCACTGAAGGTGTTTAGGAAGAGACTGGATGGGGTGCTTGGTGCCATGGTTTAGTTGATTAGATGGTGTTGGATGATAGGTTGGACATGATGATCTCGAAGGTCTCTTCCAACCTGGTTTATTCTACTCTACTCCTATTCTATTCTATTCTATTCTATTCTATTCTATTCTATTCTATTCTATTCTATTCTATTCTATTCTATTCTATTCTATTCTATTCTATTCTATTCTATGCTATGCTATTCTATTCCAATTCTATTCTATTTCTATTCTATTCTAGTCTAGTCTAGTCTAGTCTAGTCTAGTCTATTCTAGTCTATTCTATTCTATTCCATTCAATTCCAATTCTAGTCTATTCTATTCTATTTCTATTCTATTTCTATTCTATTCTATTCTATTCCATTCAATTCCAATTCTATTCTATTCTATTTCTATTCTATTCTATTCTATTCTATTCTATTCTATTCTATTCTATTCTATTCTATTCTATTCTATGCTATTCTATTCCAATTCTATTCTATTTCTATTCTATTCTATTCTAGTCTAGTCTAGTCTAGTCTAGTCTAGTCTATTCTATTCTATTCCATTCAATTCCAATTCTAGTCTATTCTATTCTATTTCTATTCTATTTCTATTCTATTCTATTCTATTCCATTCAATTCCAATTCTATTCTATTCTATTCTATTTCTATTCTATTCTATTCTATTCTATTCTATTCTATTCTATTCTATTCTATTCTATTCTATTCTATTCTATTCTATTCTATTCTATGTTGGGGTGCTTGGGTACAAAGTAGAACGTTGTTTTCCCCAGCTACTGGTGAGAACACCTGCAGTCACTGCTTGCAAACTGCCCTTCAAGTCCTGTGAACCAGAGCAGAGTATTCCATCTTTCAGGACCATGGACAACACATGTGATCTCAGCTAGAGAGTGTCCTTCCTTTTACACATCCCTCATAATAGTCTGATTTATCCCAGACAGCCTCTTCCATAGGACATATCTCATGCTGCCTCTCACATTCTCTTTTGAAGGAGAAAAAAAAAAAAAAAAAAAAAAAAAAAAAAAAAAAAAAAAAAAAAAGAAGTCATATTGCACCTGTTATGAAATACTCCTTTGATCTAAGGGAAATCATGAGTAATTTGTGTGTGACATTTACTAACTAATGTGCTGAGAGAATATTACTCCTGGAAAAACACTATTTTCTGGTAGTTTCAATACACTGAATAATGCTATGGCAGTGATGATTCATCTGGAAAAGGTAACTATTTCAGCATGATGAGCAATATTAATAACAACACATTATACCCAGTGCTTCTGGAGCAGACAGATCCTAGAGCCCACTGCAAACCTTTTACAGAAGGACCACTTCAGCCCTTCAGTGAATTGCAGGCACCTGTGAGCAGAACAGGAACCCCAGGTCTGTACCAGCTGCAATACAGAGCTCACAGCAAAGGGGAAAGGATCTTGTGATTTCAGTTGAAATATTAGTAGAAGTGGAATGTGCCAGCAGTGTGCCCAAGTGGCCAAGAAGGCCAATGGCATCCTGGCATGCATCAAGAATAGTGTGGCCAGCAGGAGCAGGGAAGTCATTGTGCCCCTGTACTCTGCACTGGTTAGGCCACACCTTGAGTCCTGTGTCCAGTTCTGGGCCCCTGAGTTTAAGAAGGACATTGAGACACTTGAAAGTGTCAGAGAAGGGCAATGAGGCTGGGGAGAGGCCTTGAGCACAAGCCCTATGAGGAGGGCTGAGGGAGCTGGGGTTGTTTAGCCTGGAGGAGGCTCAGGGGATACCTTATTGCTGTCTACAACTACCTGAAGGGTGGTTGTAGCCAGGATGGACTTGGTCTCTTCTCCCAGGCAGCCACCACCAGAACAAGAGGACACAGTCTGAAGCTGCACCAGGGGAAGTTTAGGCTGGAGGTGAGGAGAAAGTTCTTCCCAGAAAGAGTTGTTGGCCATTGGAATATGCTGCCCAGGGAGGTGGTGGAGTCACCATCCCTGGAGGTGTTGAAGAGGGGATTGGATGTGGCACTTGGTGCCATGGTTTAGTCATGAAGTCTGAGGTTGGACTTGCCGATCTTTGAGGTCTCTTCCAACCTTGGTGATTCTGTGAATGAAACAAATGGCCCAAGCTGAAATCTGACATGGAGTATGATGCTCCTGCAGCCTTTAATAAAAAAAGAAAAATTGGATTGGATGATTAGTTGTCCAAACTGATCAGTGTGGTGTCTGTCAAGGCAGAGAAGGACAGGGCTGAACAGTGATGAATGCAAAGAAAGTTTTGCATTGAAGCTGCTGGACGCAGGCAGTCCTTGCTCTCCTGGCTCCCAGGATGGCTGCCACAACCTGCTGTGCATGAGCTCTTCAACCCTGGCTTGGGTCTGGCAGCTACAAAATGGGCTCAAAGCCACCTTACACCAGTCAGCATCTCACCTCCAAGGACCTGTTAACCCCTACCATGCAGTGACACAGATGATAAGTACTGCTCCATGGGGGGGGAAAAACCCAAACCATCTCTTTCCCCATTCCCTGGCCACAGTGTCATTTGGGCATGCTCTTCTGGCCTGGCTCACTCTTGCTCTGAGAGATGACAACAGGACAGCCTGTGGGGCCTGCAGGAAATATAAATGTGAGGTAGCTTTTAATTATCACTTGCTTAAAATTTAAGTTATAGATGTGTTCCTTAGTGACATCAGTGCTGGCATACAAGACATTCCAGATCCTTAGCAACTGCACTAGAACACCACAACACCCAACACAAATCTGTTGCCATTTATTTGAGAAAACATGTGAATGCATTAAGCTATTGTGCAGAGATAAAAATATGGGCACAATCCTTGCCTGCAGTAATGATTGAAGCTTTGATTCAGCCAAGTGCTTAATCACACGTTTAGCATTCAGCCAGGCACTGAGGCACTTCCTTTGGGGCTTGGCTACACCACGGAGAAAATCTTCCCCCATTACCTTTCCCCCCAAGACTTAGCAAAGCCAAACAGCCTGTGCTCCCATGCTTGTAATCCTTCTGCAGTCAGCAGCTGCTTCTCCCACTAATTAGATGAACCACCCCAGAGGTGGATTTAGTTCACTTTGGAATGAGATGGTGATAGAATAGAATAGAATAGAATAGAATAGAATAGAATAGAATAGAGTAGAGTAGAGTAGAATAGTAGAATAGAATAGAATAGAATAGAATAGAATAGAATAGAAATAGAATAGAATAGAATAGAATAGAATAGAATAGAATAGAATAGAAGTAGAGTAGAATAGAATAGACCAGGTTGGAAGTGACCCTCAAGATCATCGAGTCCAACCCATCATCCAACACCATCTAATCAACTAAACCATGACACCAAGCACCCCATCCAGTCTCCTCCTAAACACCTCCAGTGATAGGGACTCCACCACCTCCCTGGGCAGCACATTCCAATGGCCAATCTCTCTCTCTGTGTAAAACTTCCTCCTAACCTCCAGCCTAAACGTCCCCTGGTGCAGCCTGAGACTGTGTCCTCTTGTCCTGGTGCTGGCTGCCTGGGAGAAGAGACCAACCTCTGCCTGTCTACAACCTCCCTTAACATAGTTGTAGAGAGCAATAAGGTCACCCCTCAGTCTCCTCTTCTCCAGGCTAAGCAACCCCAGCTCCCTCAGCCTCTCCTCATAGGGCTTGTGTTCCAAGCCCCTCACCAACCTTGTTGCCCTTCTCTGGACACACTCCAGCAAGTCAACCTCCTTCCTAAACTGAGGGGCCCGGAACTGGACACAGGACTCAGGGTGCGGCCTAACCAGTGCAGTGTACAGGAGCAGAATGACCTCCCTGCTCCTGTTGGCCACACTGTTCCTGATGCAGGCCAGGACCAAGATGAACTTCCACAGGCATTCCACATGCAGGCACCACCCAAAGTGCTCTCTCCTTTCCACGGTGTCACAGAATCACAGGATTGTCAGGGCTGGAAGGGACCTCAAGGATCATCTAGTTCCAACCCCCCTGGCATGGGCAGAGACACCTTACCCTAGATCAGATTGCCCAGAGCCACATCCAGCCTAGTCTTAAAAACTTCCAGGGACAGATCTTCCACCACCTCCCTGGTCAACACATTTCACTTCTCACCACCCTTACAGTGAAGAACTTCTTTCTAATATCTAATCCAAATCTCCTCTCCTCTAGTTTGGATCCATTCTTCCAAGTCCTATCACTACCTGACACCCTAAAAAGTTCCTCAACAGCTATTTTGTAGCCCCCTTCAGGTACTGGAAGACCACAAAAAGGTCTCCTCAGAGCCTTGACTTCTCCAGACCAAATAACCCCCAACTGGCTCAATCTGTCCTCATAGGAGAGGTGCACCAGCCCTCTGACCTTCCTCATGGCCTTTCCCTGGACACACTCCAACATTTCTGTATTCCAGGTTTTACAAATTCCAAGCTGCTTGTACCTATTTTGGGGAGGAAAAGAAAAAAGGCTGATGAGGAAAAATGAAGGTGCTAATGCAAGATACTAGTTTGGGTAGGACAACTAATCCTGTGTGTTTTAGCAGTCCTATTCTGAACCAGTGTGAAGAAATCTTCTTTGAAAGCCAATCTTTTTGAGCCATTTCCCACTTTCCCCTCAGATAATTTTTAGCATTAAGAAAACTGCTTTTTATAAATGCTTAAGCACCAGAAAAAAAAAACGTCAGGTGGGGTTGCAGAGATATTTTAAGTACCATCTTTTGGGGCTTGATTTTGCTTCCATGAAACCACCAGAACCCCAGTAAATGTCAGTGGAAATTAGGCATTTGTATTAATGGAGGTTCCCCTCCCTCCCCTCTCTGCTCTTAAAGGTGGGATTTTTTTGCCTTGCACCAGTGCTTCAGGAGCGAGGCTGAATTTCATCAGCATTTCCTCTGAAGGAGGTTTTGCTTGTTTGAGAGATCTGCTGGCACGCAGCAATTGTTTGGAGGGGCTCTTTAGAATCTCATTTACAATGAAACTAATTCAAATAATATGCAAAAGTAAAATTAAAAAGTGTATCAATTAACATACAAAAAGTAGAACTGCAACACATGTTCAGTTTAACAGCTCCTCGGAGGGTGCAGCAGCCCAAAGATGGGAAACAACACTAAAGCATGCAAAGTGAACAGCTCCTCGGGGGCAAGGAGTGGGAAAATCAACTCAGGGCTCCTGCTAGAGAATGAAAAGCAAACAGGATTTCAGAGCTGAGCTTTCTGGGTGAGGGGCAAAACCAACCCAACACTCTTTCCTAACTAGCCTGGACATGAAAACCAGCTTGCCTTGAGATTGCTTTGGGCTGGATAAAGAGAATGTGCTATTGGATGTCTGGGGTTATTACCAGGGATCAGTATCATGCTAGGAGCTGAAGATCATTGCTGAGTGCAGATCCTGTTATGCTTGGTCTTGTATCATAGTATCACGGTATCAGTCAGGGTTGGAAGGGACCACAAGGATCACCTAATTCCAACCCACCTGCCATGGGCAGGGACAACCCCACACTAGATCAGGCTGGCCAGAGCCTCATCCAGCCTGGGCTTAAACAGTTCCAGGGACGGGGCCTCAACCACCTCCCTGGACAACCCATTCCAGGGCTTCACCACTCTCATGGGGAAGAACTTCCTCCTCACATCCAGTCTGAATCTCCTCACCTCCAGCTTCATTCCACTCCCCCTAGTCCTGTCACTACCTGATATCCTGAGAAGTCCCTCCCCAGCCTTCTTGTAGGCCCCCTTCAGATACTGGAAGGCCACAATTAGGTCACCTCTGAGCCTTCTCTTCTCCAGACTGAACAGCAGGTCCAGAGAAGGACAATGAAGCCAGTGGAAAAGAAGTTTCAAGATACGTCATTGCTATAAAACAGTCCTGGACTGAAGAACAACTTGTCAGGTCCGTGGTTCACATACTGTCAGGTCCATGGTTCGCATACTGTCAGGTCTGTGGTTCATATACTGTCAGGTCCATGGTTCACATACTGTCAGGTCTATGGTTCACATACTGTCAGGTCTGTCATAGAATGGTTTGGGTTGGAAGAGGCCTCCAGAGGTCATCTAGTCTAACCCCCTGCAGTCAGCAGGAACATCCCTAAGTAGGTCAGGTTGCCTTGAGCCTTGTTGAGCCTGACTTTGAATGCCCCCCGGGGATGGAGCCTCCACTACCTCCCTGGGAAACCTCTTCAGTTGTTCACCACCCTCATGGTAAAGAACTTCCTCCTAACATTCAGTCTAAATCTGCTCTTCTCTAATTTCAAACCATTGCCCCCCATCCTGTCACTGCAGGCTTTTGTGAGCAGTCCCTCTGCATCTTCAGGGACCAGAAGGCTGCTCTAAGGGCTCCCCAGAATCTTCTCTTCTCCAGGCTGAACAACCTCAGCTCCCTCAGACTGTCCTTGTAGAAGAGATGCTCCAGCCCTCTGATCATTTTTTTCTCCTCTAGACCCTCTCCATCAGGTCCATGTCCTTCCTGTGTTGAGGGCTCCAGAGGTAGACACAGTACTCCAGGTGAGATCTCAGCAGAGCAGACTGGCGGAATCAACTTGTTTTGATGCACCCCAAGAGGCCATTTGCCTTCTGGGCTGCAAGTGCACACTGTTGGCTTATGTCCAGCTTCTCATCCACCAGCACCCCAAATTCCTTTCCTGCAGGGCTTCTCTTAATTTCATCCTCCTCCAGCCTGGACTGGTATCTAGGATTGCCCTATGGTTCACGTACTGTCAGGTCCATGAAGGCTGTGTGCCAAGCCGAAACACAAAGCCAGTCTTCTGAGGTAGGCTGAAGCTGGTGCTTAACCACAATGCACCTTGGCTAAAACCCCTCAAAGCCATGATATATGCAGACTTGAGATGTGATGAAACTGCAGCTAGTGGTGGGCAGTGTTCTGGATGACAGATTGAATTAACCTGAGTAAGGGAGTGAGGGGGAAGACTGCTCCAAGAGGAACACAAGGAGCAAGATTTCCAACACAGCCTCCCTGTCAGACTTGCAACAGTATTAAACATGTAAAAGGCTGAAGCTTCCCCTGCAAACATGTCCTTCACTTCCTTAATGGATGCTGTGCACTCTGCAGGGAGCAATGGTACAGGCAAGCTCTAGCCAAGAGGGCTGCCTTCCAGCAGACCTAGCAAAGGCACTGATTTACTCTGACAAGTACAAAAATAAGAACACAGACAGGACAAACTTTGTGATTAGCAGTTATTTCCTTCCCTTCCCCACCATGACTTCCTCTTGCATTGCTCTACTCAAGCTCTCAGCCAGCAGAGTTGGGGAAGTTGTCCTCAATGCTGGGTTTGGGTTTTTTTTGGTGGCTTGGTTTGTTTGGTTGGTCTCTTTCCTTTAATTTTATATTAAATTTTGGTGGAACTCAAAGTCAGTAGAGCCTGAAGGAGAGGAGGCACAACTAGAAAATGTTTTGACATTTAAAACCCAACATCTTGTCTGGGTGCACATACCCAGTCCTCCATGAAACCATCTGAACTGTCACTTGTTTCATTCTAGTTTAAGCTATATCATGCAGTCATTGAATCATAGTACTGCTCCAGTTGGAAAAGACCTTTAAGAGCCATTGTTTTGTCTCCCACTAAGACAGATGCCAGAGAGAAATTCTTGAAGTACTCTATATATAGAATCATAGAAAACATTGGGTTGGAAGGGACCTTTAAAGGTCATCTAGTCCGACTGCCCTGCAGTCTCCAGGGACATCCCTGACTAGATCAGATTGCTCAGAGCCACATCAAGCCTGACTTAGAATGTCTCCAGGGATGGGACCTTCACCACCTCTCTGGGCAACCTGTTCCAGCGTCCAACCACCCTCATGATAAAGAGCATCTTCCTAATGTCCAATTTGTAAATCTACCCTGCTCCAGTTTAAAACCTTTGCTCCTTGTCCTAGTGCTACCTGCCCTTGTAAACAGCCCTCTCCATCCTTCTTGTAGACCCTCTTCAGGTACCAGAAGGCTGCTCTAAAGTCTCCCAGAACCTTCTTTTCTCCAGGCTGAACAACCACAACTCTCTGAGCCTGTCCCCACAGGGGAGGTGCTCCAGCCATCTTCGTGGCCCTCCTCAGGACCTTCCTGTACTGAGAGCCCCAGAGCTGGACACAGTACTCCAAGTGAGGTCTCACCAGAGCACAGTGGCAGAATCACCTCTCTCAAGCTACCAGCCACACTTCTTTTGATGCAGCCCAGGATGTGATTTGTCCTCTGGGCTGCAAGTTCACATTGCTGACTCATGTCCAGCTTCTCAACCACCAGCACCCCCAAGTTCTTTTCTGCAAGGCTGCTCTCTAACACATCCTCCCTCCAGCCTGTACTGACAATGGGGATTGTCCCAAGCTACATTCAGGACCTTACACTTAGCCTTGTTGAACCTCATGGGGATCACCTGGGCTGACTTCTCCAGCTTGTGCAGGTCCCTCTGAATGACATGCCCTCCTTCTGGCATATCGACTGCGCCGCTCAGCAGAGTGCTGGATGCAGTAAATTCAAGAAAAGAACAATTGGTCAAGCAATTATTGAACTCAATTTGTGTCTGAAATAAGCCAGAGGCTTTGGCTCGCTTCTCTGCAGTGAGCCACAGTAACTCTGAGCCAGGGAGTGGTGTCAGGTCAGGCTGGGCTTCAGTTTGGGAGTGAAGAAGCTGGGTCCTCTTGATGCTCATCAATGTACAACGTTGTTTGCAGATGCAATTAGACTTTACTCTGTTACAGTCTGTTGGCAGCCAGCTTAGCTCTATAAATCTGACTTAAGTCTTTAGCTCCCCGAACCATTTTCAGGTCTTGTTCTCTCTCAGATGGAAGAGTAACTTGAACGATTTCCAGCACCCATATCATTAAGAGATAACTGGCTTTTCCTCAGCCACTTTTCCTTGAGCTCCTTTTCCTTTACTCCATTTGTAAAAATTTTATGGCTGGACAGACTGAGGCTAACAGCATCTCAAAACTAGCTGCAAAGAAACATGCAGTGAGTGAAGATCTTATCTGCTGCAGGGCCATGTTTTCTCTGTATTGGATTATCACAGGAGGATGACTCCCTGGGATCCAAAAAGCCATACTGACTAGAGCTGAGGAGTGGGGGGAAAAGGATGACAAAGCAAACTAGAGTGGAGATTCTTCTAGAGCTTTGCATTCTTGTGATGGGTTAAAGCCCATCCTGGAAGCAGGGGTGGGGAGGGCCAGCAAGGCTATAAACTTTAGATTTGAGGTCAGATGCCTTATCCATTAGGCCACAGGGTCCTCCCTTTTATAGCCTTGCCGGGCAGGGAGGGAGTGGAACAGACTAATTTAGTTTCCCAGGGGAAAACCCCCTGCAGGGAGGGCAAGGCTCTTACAAGCCCTTCCCCGCTCCCTGCTCCCAGGATGGGCATTAACCCATCATATTACTAACCAAGATCCCTTCCCCTCTGAGGCAGTTGAGCCAATAGATTTCTTTGCATTTCGCTCCCCAGATTGATAGGCAAGCTTTAACTAGCTCACAAATGGGACAGAAAACTGCTTTCTAAGGAATATATTCTTCTCAGCACTTAACGGGTAGTTCCTTCACCAGAGACTTCACTGAAGAGGACAAGCAGCAGCCTCACATGTTGCTCACTCACTTGGGCTCCTTTTCCCTTTTAATTGCACTTCTCCTCAAATCCATTTTTGAGTGACAACTGGAGACAAATCCCAAACAATTCTTTCCATCCAGCTGAACTTCAAACCAGACACATACTTCCTCTTCAGGAGGCTTACATGGCAGCAACAAAAGTGTTCCTCTGAGGTCTCTAGGCAAGGATTTTTGCCAGCATTATCAGTTCACTCGGAGCACACAATTGTTTCCACACTCCTTTTCTGCTTCTGTTGTGATCAACAGAGGAAGACAGACTACTGTCTTTCTCCAGGTGTTCACACAAAAATAGAACAAGAACCTTGTATTGGAACCCATAAGTAGCTGCAAGTGTGGAGAGAGGTGAGTTTCTCTCTCCCTAGGTAACATTTTCAGTGCTGGTTTTGACTCTAATTTTCAATGCAAAGCCAATAAGCTGCTGCAATTTCTGCTATTTGATCAACTCTGTCTCTAATGCCATGTTCCACGTCCATGCTTTTTTTGTCATAGGATCAATACACCACACCACAAATCAATTCTTTCCCATGGAGGCTACAAATATCATAATCAAACCATTATTTTCGAGCTCGTCCTTAACTTCTTGAATGTCTGAAGACCACTACTGAAACTTCAGACAGAGGTTCCACTGCAAACTCTTCAGTAAGGTAGTGATGAATATGATGAAGTAACCTAAGGAAAAAAGCTCTACCACACGTGGTACACCACAGCATGACACAAGTCCCAAACACCAGAGACTAACCCAGGAGCACGTGCATCTTGTAATGGAGCTGAACATTCTGCCCCTGCACTCAGCACTGGTTAGGCCACACCTGGAGTACTGTGTCCAGTTCTGGGCCCCTCAGTTTAAGAAGGACATTGAGAGACTTGAACGTGTTCAGAGAAGGACAACAAGGCTGGGGAGAGGCCTTGAGCACAAGGCCCATGAGGAGAGGCTGAGGGAGCTGGGATTGTTTAGCCTGGAGAAAAGGAGGCTCAGGGGATACCTTCTTGCTCTCTACAACTACCTGAAGGGAGGTTGTAGCCAGGAGGGGGTTGGTCTCTTCTCCCAGGTAGCCAGCAGCAGAACAAGAGGACACAGTCTCAAGCTGTGCCAGGGGAAGTTTAGGCTGGATGTTAGGAAGAAGTTCTTCCCAGAGAGAGTTGTTAGCTTTTGGAATGTGCTGCCCAGGGAGGTGGTGGAGTCCCCATCCCTGGAGGTGTTCAAGAGGGGATTGGACGTGGCACTTGGTGCCATGGTTTAGTAGTCATGAGGTGTTGGGTGACAGGTTGGACTTGATGATCTCTGAGGCCTTTTCCAATCTTATCAATTCTATGATGCTATGCTTGCTTGAATCCCATCTCTATCTTCCAACCACGCTGGGTTATAGGATACTTCCACCTGGGGCAGCAAGTTGAAGCCCTTCCATTGCTTTTGGCTTTTGGGTTGTGGTTTTTTTTTTTTTTTTTGAATGATGCATTTCTATCTTTGGCTATGAATAAGCCAGATCAATGACACCAGCATGTTTTATTGGACCTCCTGTGCAATGAATTGGTAGTGAGACAGCCAGGGAGATGGAGTCGACATGCAGATGAGATTTGTAAGTGAGGACATATTGATTATTTCCATCTCAGTTCAGGCAGTAATTCCGCACGACGCCTCTTCCCCTGTTTCAGCTCATTATTTATGCCATAAAAACACTATCTCAATGATAATAACAGGCTTCATTTACAAGGCAGAGCGTAAACCATCGATGCTTAAGATTTCAGGAAGTGGGTTAAAGGAAGTGAGAGAGATTTAACAAGTCCTGGAGATGCGCAAAACTGCTGAGGCTGATCTTGTGGCTTTTTATGCCCTCAGAAAGGAAGATTGAGAGCAGGTGTTAGATTACCAGGCTTTTTATTAATAACTCATGGCTTGTATGAGGGCTGATTGATAGCACAGTCAGCACTTTCCCAGCGAACAAGGCTCTCCTCACTTTGTGCCATCAGTAGACTGTCTAAGAGAAAGTAGCAGGCATACTCCTGATCTCTAAAAGGCAGAAGGCAGATCCATTGCCAAGAGGAGATTCCCCAGGAGACTCTTCATTGAAGAAGATCCCATGTAATCTCTGCAATACAGCTAGGGTTTATGGCTGTGTTTTATTCCCAGAGGTTTTAGGTTTTTTATCCATTGCAACCATCACCAATGAGCTACCAGAAGACTTTTCCAGCAACAGCCTCACACTCCAAACCAGTATAGGTAATTCTAGGGTGGGTCCATGATGACTCAATGCTTCAGCCTATGCTGCATGCTTCCACATATTACAGAAGAAACCCAACATTTTAGGAGACACAATTATTCATTCTAATTGTTTTAGCACATCTGTCCTTTGGAGCTGTGTTAAAATACCAAGAGCACCAACCTCAGCCTGCTTCCAAAATAGCCAAAGGGCAGCTGTGGTTAACAGACTGTAGGAAAAGTCTCATGCCTTCAGTTCTCCCCCTTAATTGCTAGGAAATGTTCCTTGAGCACTAAAACATGTCTGATACTTCTGTGTTTAAATCTCTATAGAGCTATCATGTGCAGAAAAAGAATAGAGCTGGTTACCCAGCCAGATAGCCCAAAAGCCTTTGTTAAGCTGTAGTTATGGTTGTGCATGTGTCAGATAAAAGGAACTGCAGAAAATCCTTTGAAGGCAGCAAGAAATTGTTCACTAAAGCAAGATCTAATTAAACACAGAAACAGAGTTAAGATGTTCTAAACACTCCTCAACCACTGCCATCTCCACACCCAGGCAAAACATTTTACCAGTGCTGTAGTGCAGCACAGTTTGGCTGCTCTGCAGAGCATGGGGGTCTGTTTCCATCTCTGCTGCTTCAGTTCTGAGCCTTTAAGTGCTTAATGAACCTAGGGAAGAGCAACAGGGCTGAAATATTTATAGATGCAGGACCGAGTAAGCTGAATGCACATGAGTGATTAGAGCACTACTAGAAGACATTGTTTGCAGAAAGTCACTGCCCAAGTTCTCTCATATTCCAAGACAAAGCATAATGTCTGGCAGCATCAGCACATTACTGGACAGTATGTGTAGGTATTCAAATTCTTAATGGATTTATGTTTCTGATACATTATGTTTATGAAGTCTTCTTCTGTGATACATCAAGGGATGCCCTTTTAACCTGGCTGTTTCCAAGTAGAACCACCACAGGGGTCCCAAGATGATCTTAAGAGTTCTAAGTTGCCCTTGTCTCAGGGGTGACGTTATTGCTCTCTACAAGTACCTGAAGGGAGGATGTAGACAGGCAGAGATTGGTCTCTTCTCCCAGGCAGCCAGCACCAGAACAAGAGGACACAGTCTCAAGCTGCACCAGGGGAGGTTTAGACTGGATGTTAGGAAGAAGTTCTATACAGAGAGAGTGATTGCCCATTGGAATGGTCTGCCCAGGGAGGTGGTGGAGTCACCATCATTGGAGGTGTTCAGGAGGAGACTTGATGGGGTGCTTGGTGTTTGGGTGGGTTGGATTGGTTGATAGGTTGGACGCGATGATCTTGAAGGTCTCTTCCAACCTGGTTTATTGTATTCTATTGTATTGTATTGTATTGTACATGACACAGTCTCAAGATGCAGCAGGGGAGGTTTAGGCTGGATGTTAGGAGGGAGTTCTTCACAGAAAAGAGATTGGCCATTGGAATGTGCTGCTCAGAGAGGTGGTGGAGTCACCATCACTGGAGGTGTTTAGGAAGTGACTGGATGGGCCACTTGGTGCCATGGTGTAGTTGATTAGATGGTGTTGGGTGATAGGTTGGACTCGATGACCTCAAAGGTCTCTTCCAACCTGGTTAATTCTATTCTATTCCATTCCATTCCATTCCATTCCATTCCATTCCATTCCATTCCATTCCATTCCATTCCATTCCATTCCATTCCATTCCATTCCATTCACTGAATGGTCCATCCATGGAACCCATCCTGCACCAGCTTGGAGACCAGGATGTGGTGCGGGACAGTGTTGAAGGCTTTGCTCAGCTCCAGGTCAATGACTTTAGGGCTGAGATTCTGCTCAGAAGGTCTCGAAAGTTAACCAGCCACAGTAGTCCCAGCACAGCCTAGCAAACTGCAACAGAAGAGGAAGACTTTTCTTAAAAGCATTTAGAGCAACACAGGAGAAAATCATCCCCCAGCATCAGCTGCTGATTTGTTCAGGGCAAGCTCTGACAGCAGAGGCCAGCCGCAGCTACAGCGAACGGGATGGCTTTGGCTTTGTCGCTTTTTAGGCTTGAATGACAATCTTTGTAATGAAGTAAAGATAAAAGCTGTCCCAAAACTTGTCTAGGAACCAGAGATTAATCCAATCTCCGATATTCAGGAGGCAAATATCCCATTTCCCCAAAGTCAGGGAAGCAGGTAGAAATATATTATTGATGAAGCCCTGCAGAAAGTGCAGTGGGTTATAAATGCAGGTGGTCTTATTTAAAACCTTGGTGAAGATAAGGGATTTGAGGAAGGCAACTGAAAACTGCTAGGGTTTGTGCCTGTGCTAGTCACCTGGGGACACGACCTTGCCACAAAGTTAATAAGAAACAAAGGCTCAAAACATCTTTGCCCTTCCCTGGTCTCTAAAACATCTCAGGTCAGCAAGGTTCTTCAGGACATGTCGCCAGCCATGCTGCTAGGCAGAATGCTGTAATTATTCAGCTTCTGTGAATTTTTAGATATGCAACCTGTGTGCATGTTATTACAGCACATCAGCTGGAAATCTGCCATCCACAAAGGCCAAGCACAGCTATGAGCTGAATTATGAGAGTGAGAGCAACAGAAAGGAGCAGCTCACTGTCAGCTTCTTCACTTACTGCAAGCTTATGCAAATTGGCCAAATAAAAGCCAGCAGAACTGACCCCAGCCACGGGATAAATCCATCACGTATGGGGAAAGGAGGGGGTGGTGAGGAAGGAGCTGTGCAGCCTGTAGAGAAGCATACACAGTACTAGCACACCCTGAGAATCCTTCCTCTCTCTACACCAAGGTTTTCTGATTCATTAAACTTCCCAATCTGCATCACGTTTAACTTCTGTGAACTTCACCGCAATCAGCAGCGAGAGGGAAAACATCTCTGGGGAAAGGCAGAGAGTCAGCAGAAAGAGTCTGCAGCTCTGCCAATTGACATTCCCCTCTCTAAAGGAGGGGCCAGGAGAGGTGAGACTCACAGACAGGAAATGAAAAGAAAGAAAAGGAGGGATAGGAGGCATAGCTATGACTAATTGCCCTTCTGAGTCATCATCAGCAAGAGCATGCTGGTGTTGCTGTGCTGTCCCACAGAATCACAGTTTAGGTTGCAAAAGACCTTTAAGATCATCAAGTCCAACTGCTAACCCAGCACTACCAGGTCACCACTAAACCATTTCCTTCAGCACCACATCTCCAATTCTTTGAAAGCCCTCCAGGGATTGGGAGAGGGGTGTGGGGGTGTGTGTGTCTACCACCACCCTGGGCATCCTGTTGTAGACCTCCGGCCCACAGCCAGGGCTCAAAGACACATTGGTGGCTGCTGTCTCTGTGCTCCTGTGCATCTAGGAGACCACTGGCTGCTTGCAACATTTCCCAGCATGTTTTGCCCCCTGATGGATCACTGCACGGGCTGAGGGTGCCACAAGGACTTGTGCTGGCCATTGCCAGGACACCAGGAGTGAGCACAGAGGCTGGAGGAGAGGAGAGGTGGCTCTCACGCTCACTCAGCATAGGAGCTAGAGGAGCACTTCTACACCTTCAATATCTCCTGTGGCATTGGCAGCACAGTGGCGTTGTCTCCAAGTGGCCTTTGTGCTGTCTAGGGACGGGCAGAGGAGCAGCCAGACCAAGCAGGTTTGGTTCTTGCTCTCCACCAGGGACTGGTGGGAGGAACATGAGTCAAGAGGATGGAGGCTGCTGCCAATCTCAGACCCACGTGTTCCCCAGGTGTCTCAGAGGAACACAAGCATGTTGATGAGGATGACCAACCTCCCCTCCTGAAGAACTGGGGGAGGACACTTTTGTCTCACCTGTGAAAATAGAACAAAAAGGAAACCAAAGTATCTGAAATCACAACATTGTGGCTTCCCTTTATTTCATGAGCCAGGCACATTCAAAGCAGAAAGGAGGCATCCCATTTTTATTTGCATGCTTCCAAAGATCATTGGAACAAACCAAAGAAGTAGAGACAAGCTCTCCATTCCCTGCTTGTCCACAAATGCAGGAGAACTTGCCTTTCTCCCTACCTGTGCCCCAGGTTTGGGCAAGGAGAAATGATGTTCAAAAAGGCTCCAGGGGAGAAAAGTGATTTTGATGTGGTTTATGACATCTTTGCTACCTTTCAGTAGCAGCCAAGGTGCACCTTCTCCAGTAATTACTGGAGTCTGCCTTTTTGATTAGGCTATATTTAACAGTTTGTCAAGGACACACAGGCCTTGGGATGGGTAGTTTGTGTACTGCAATGTACAGTTGATTGTGATTAATACACACCTACTAAACACATGAGCAATGCAAGGACAAGCAAAGGGTCTTCTTTGGCTTCCTCTGTTCCATACCATAAGACTTTTAAGAAGCAAAGTTACATTGTTCTTTTCACCTTTCTAAACACTTGTGCAGCAGCTATCTCACTTCCTTTCCTCCTCCTCTCCCTTCCTCTTCTTCCTCTCTCTTCCTCTCCTTCCTCTCTCTTCCTCTGCTTAGCTGTCTTCCCTGTTGAAAATGAAATTGAGAGCCAGGCTGCCACAAGAATACAGAAATGGTATTATTAGTTTCTCCTCTGGCCTCTGATCTCAGCCAAATCACTGAATAAAAGCTAAATACCCAGTTTGCAGAGCAGGATGCCAAACCACAGTGCTCCTCAATTCAGAAAGGGCTTCCATGGAGTGACAGCTAGCACAATATTTGTGGTCTGCTTTGTTGCTACCCAATGGCAGATCCAGCCCCAATTAGACAAGTACAAGTGAGCACATTAGCTGCAAGAGTGCTTCTTTTATTTTGGTTCTCTCATGCCTGCAATCACAGCACACCACCACAAACTTCTGGGTGCAAATTTATCCTGCAGCACTCCCACTGGATCCAGTCAGTTTGGGCCTGTTCTAATTAACTTGTGTGAAACCATCTTCATTCTTACACTATCTAGAGCAAGAGAGAGGCCACTCAGAGCTAGGCTTTGCTTTCTTGAGCTTTAAGCAACAGATGATTAACTTCTTCATTGCTGCAGAATATTTGCTTTGCATAATGCTTTGTAAGTATTCCTACCTGTAATGGCCCTCACACAACACTGCATGTGGGCACTCAACTGAAGATGAGTCCTGTGCACACAAGCTCCTTCTCCACATGGAGATGAGGGTTTTGAACAAAGGGAGCAGCCCCAGTTCACATCCTACTTGCAAACAAGTCTCCAAGTTGTCCCTAATCTTAGCGATCCTCCAGTAGACTTGGTCTTGTAGGCAACAAGTCAGAACATTTTGGGAGGTGCCAGTAAATTTTCACTCCACAGTCATCACAGAATCCCACCATGGTAGGGGTTGGAGAGGACCTCTGGGGACCATCTAGTCCAACACCCAGGGCAGGTTGCACAGGACAGTGTCCAGGCAGGTTTTGAACAACTCCAGAGATAAGTCTCACCTCCCTCTCTGGGCAACCCGTTCCTGTGCACTACCACCCTCTAAGAAGTTCCTTCTCATGCTTAGATGGAACTTCCTGTGTTTAAGTTTGTGCTCATCATCTCATTTTGTCACTGGGCACTGCTGAAAGCCCGGCCCCATCCTGCTGACACCCACCTCTCAAGTATTTACAAGCATTGAGAAATCTCCTCGGTGTCTCCTCTTCTCCAGACTAAGAAGCCCCACAAACTCCCTCTGTGCTTTCCAATTTTTACATTAACTGCTCATATCTGTAACCCACTACCCTGCCTGGCCTTTATCAGCACAGAAGAAAAGGAAGCCTTGTATCTGCTGCCTGCTGACTTCCATCTACCTCCTCTCCTGCAAGCCCGAACAAACTTTTCTTCACCTCATTTCTATGCAGCGGTGTCAAAGGGACTTCTGCTCAGAATGACAAAACCGGTCCACAAATCACTTGGGAATCTTCTCCACTCAATTTGCTCCAGCTCTGCCTGGCAAACAAGAGACAGGAGGCACATATACATTACTGCTGATTAGTCCGTGTCTCCAGTATCAGCAGCCATGCACACCGGCTGACCGGAACTTTAAATATTGATAACCAAACTCATCTATCATAGGGCCTGGGCGAGTGACAGTTGCAGTGCATAACAGCAAAGGTTTTCTACAATAATCAAATACTCAATAATTCATGAAGAGATATCCCTCCCCCAAATCAAACTGGAAACTATTTGGTGCTAATGTATTATTTAAAATTCAATATGATAATGCACACAACTCCTGCTCCCACCACAGAGGACCTCTTCCAAATGTGATTACGTGCGGACTCTATTTAAAAGTGACAATTCTGCTTTTCATTTGTTTAACAGCTTAAATGGAAGAGCTCAGCTGGAACTAAGTCGTCTGACAGTGAAACCAAAGCAGACACAAGCAACTCTGCAAACTTCAAGACGACTAAAAAGCAGTATGGATCTTCCCCAGCGGGAGGAGAGATGAATTCTCAGCGCTGCTTAGGCCGCACCTTGAGTCCTGTGTCCAGTTCTGGTCCCCTCAATTTAAGAAGGACATTGAGATCATAGTATCATAGTATCATAGTTGCATAGTAGAAGTCAGGGTTGGAAGGGACCACAAAGATCAGCTAGTTCCAATCCACCTGCCATGGGCAGGGACACCCCACACTAGATCAGGCTGGCCAAAGCCTCATCCAGCCTGGGCTTAAACACTTCCAGGATGGGGCCTCAACCACCTCCCTGGACAACCCATTCCAGGGCTTCACCACTCTCATGGGGAAGAACTTCCTCCTCACATCTAGTCTGAATCTCCCCACCTCCAGCTTCATTCCATTCCCCCTAGTCCTATCACTACCTGAGATCCTGAGAAGTCCCTCCCCAGCCTTCTTGTAGCCCCCTTCAGATACTGGAAGGCCACAATTAGGTCACCTCTGAGCCTTCTCTTCTCCAGACTGAACAGCCCCAATTCCTTCAGTCTGTCCTCATAGGAGAGGTGCTCCAGCCCTCTGCTCATCCTCGTGGCCCTTCTCTGGACACCTTCCAGCACCTCCATATCCCTCTTGTAATAGGGGCTCCAGAACTGGATGCAGTACAGATACTTGAACATGTCCACAGAACGGCAATGAGGATGGAGAGAAGCCTTGAGTGCAAGACCTGTGAGGAGAGGCTGAGGGAGCTGGGGTTGTTGAGCCTGGAGAAGAGGAAGCTCAGGGGAGACCTTATTGCTGCCTACATCTACCTGAAGGGAGGCTGTAGCCAGGAGGAGGTTGGTCTCTTCTCCCAGGCAACCAGCAACAGAACAAGAGGGCACAGTCTCAAGCTGTGCCAGGGGAAGTTTAGGCTGGAGGTGAGGAGAAAGTTCTTCATAGAGAGAGGAATTGGCCATTGGAATGTGCTGCCCAGGGAGGTGGTGGAGTCACCATCCCTGAAGATGTTCAAAAAATGATTGGATGTGGCACTTGAAGCCATGGTTTAGTTGTCATGAGGCATTAAGTATTAGTAATAGGCTGGACTCGAAGATCTCTGAGTTCTTTTCCAACCTGGGTGATTCCATGATTTTATGAATTCCTCACCTTGCACAAAGCAGGGGGCAGGGGGATTGGGGAGTGGGGGGGGGGAGGAACAAATATTGTAAAAGCAATGTTGTGCAAAAACTCTCTGGCAAGCATTCTCACAGTTCTGCTGGGCTGGTCAAATAGTGAGGAAAAAAAGATATATATATATATTTACTTGCATTCCAAGGACTCTTGCATAGAAAACAACTTTTGCTTTGCATCTGTTTATGCCTGTTAGAAAAGCCATTTGTGTTAGGGAGGGCTGCCTGGAGTAAAGTGCCAAGAGAAGAGGCTTTTGCCCTTGTAAACAGAAGGCGGTGGAGCATAAAATACAATCAAGATTTGTGACAAAATTCATCCCGGGCAGACGTCACTCCTCAGCGGCAGCTGGGAGCAGGGTGAAATGGCAGCGTGTGATTGAGGGGACCAATCTTGCAAAGTGATCACAGAGGGAAGCTTGGCAGCCAGCAGCCTGGGCAGCCGTGGCTGAAGGGAGCTGACTCCAAGTGCACGGAGCAGCTGTGAAGGATAAAACTACTTTGCGAAGAGAACAATCGCAGCCGACTCACTCACGGAGCGTTCACAAGAGCGAGGCGTCAAACAGTGGCCAGCTCTTCAGTCAGCCCGAATGCCAATCTGCAGTTGCACATCTACTGCAGATTAAATCTTTATTCTGTTCTCTCAAACTGTGGGGTTTAATGAAAGCAATGTTGAGGGAACAAACACTCAATTCTCTCAAGTTATTACCCTTAAGGTGAAAGATGCTGTCTTGAATTTTCTCTTCCCCCGCATTGCTTTTGATTGCTTACTTTCCACTCATTTGGCCACCTCTGGTATCCTTTGGGCTGTCTTACTTCTTTTGCCCTACAGTCCTAGGTTAGAACAAAGTCAAATCCAAGTCCAGATAATGCTTCCTTCCCACAGCTGCAGTGGGGCACTGAGTGGGGCTGTACCTCACATAGGTGTGACAGCTTCAATCTGTGTCTTTGGAAGAATTCTGAGGAAATCACAGAATCACCAAGGTTGGAAGAGACCTCAAAGATCATCAATTCTATCCTGTCCACAGACCTCCTGACTAAACCATGGCTAAAGGTGAGGAGAAAGTTCTTCACTGAGAGAGTTGTTAGCCATTGGAATGTGCTGCCCAGGGAGATGGTGGAGTAACCATCCCTGGAGGTGTTCAAGAGGCAATTGGATGGGGCAGTTGGTGCCATGGTTTATAGAATAGAATAGAATAGAATAGAATAGAATAGAATAGAATAGAATAGAATAGAATAGAATAGAATAGAATAGAATAGACCAGACCAGGTTGGAAGAGACCTTCAAGATCATCGTGTCCAACCCATCAACCAATCCAACCCACCTAAACAACTAAACCATGCAGCCAAGCACCCCATCAAGTCTCCTCCTGAACACCTCCAATGAAAGTGACTCCACCACCTCCACGGGCAGTCCATTCCAATGGGCAATCACTCTCTCTGTACAGAACTTCTTCCTAACATCCAGCCTAAACCTCCCCTGATGCAGCCTGAGTCTGTGTCCTCTTGTTCTGGTACTGGCTGCCTGGGAGAAGAGACCAACCTCTGCCTGTCTACAACCTCCCTTCAGGTAGTTGTAGAGAGCACTAAGGTCACCCCTGAGTCTCCTCTTCTCCAGGCTAAGCAACCCCAGCTCCCTCAGCCTTTCCTCATAGGGCTGGTGTTCCAAACCCCTCACCAACTTCATTGCCCTTCTCTGGACACGTTCCAGCAAGTCAACATCCTTCCTAAACTGAGGACTGTGGTGACAGGTTGGACTTGGTGATCTTTGAGGTCTATTCCAGCCTTTGTGATTCTGTGATTCTGTAACCTACCTGTCCAGATGGCATATCTCAATTGAGGCTCTGCTCCCATCCCTCAAGCTCTCAAATATTTCTAAGCTAAAATCTATCTGCAACTCAACTGAGGTGCTGCTTTCCCGCACAGCACCCTAAGAGTCAAGCTGGTGTTCTAGGACCAGCCCTTCCACATGCTGCAGAAATTGTACATGTTTTCTTGCTCTCAGAATGCTGGTTTCTGCTCCCCTCTGGTTAGCAGTTCCCTCGACTCCATTTGTCATTAGAAATCACCAATTTAAAATGCTTTGGCTCGGCCTTTTGTTTCTGTTCACCCCTGCCCTCTTCAGAGGTTCTCAACCTTGTATCACAGACACCCAGTGCTTTGCCACTGACAGATGCAGACATCATGCTAATGCCCAGCAGCAAATAGAGAAAGCACAGAGGGGTCACAGTGCTCACTTAAAGGACTATTTTCAGAGCAGCTAAAGACACTTAATATGTTAAGCTGGAAGGTGAAGAGGTGTTGCCGTGACAGTGAATGAAGGCTCATAATAGGAAAACACCAGGTATGAAAGAATTTCTCTGGCAGGGAAAGGCAAAACAGGAACAGTGACTTGAAGCTAAAACCTCAAATTCTCCCCCTAAATAAGTAGTTTTGAAAGATGATGTACATCACCACCTGAAAAGAGTTGAGCTATTTGGTACTCTGATCTCCATGTGGATGCTTTGACAGCAGCACTGAGTTAACAGAGGGAAAGATAGAGGGGAAATGCCAGGGACACACACTCCTGGGAAATAATATTACAAGTTCAATTCATATCTTGGAGGGTAGAGGGCTTCACAAGCATGCAGGAGGTGTGAATTCTTAATAAATGAACCTCCAGACTTCCCATGCTCTAACCAGCAGCTGGCTCTGGGTTTGCCACATGAACCACTAGCTGAATTTCCTGCCAACATGCTTTATAAATGACCTAAAACACAGCCACAAACCCATGCCTCAAGTGCCACAACCACAAGAACTGTCTGTTGTAAGAGCACTTTGCATAGGCACATGTGTGGCTAGAAACAGGAGAATGAACAACTCTTCTCTGGAGTTCCTAACACCTAGAGAATGCTCCTAGGAAATGGCAATAGATAAATATGCAAAGGAATTTGGAATCTTGGTCTTTATAGCAGAGTGCAGGTCTAAAGAACAGGCTGTAGACGTGACAGCATGCTTGCAAATCTCCTGTGCCCAACCAAGATGAAACAACTGGGCCACGAGGATGAGCAGAGGGCTGGAGCACCTCTCCTATGAGGACAGACTGAAGGAGTTGGGGCTGTTCAGTCTGGAGAAGAGAAGGCTCTGAGGTGACCTTACTGTGGCCTTCCAGTATCTGAAGGGGGCTGCAAGAAGGCTGGGGAGGGACTTCTCAGGATCTCAGGTAGATAGGACTAGGGGGAATGGAATGAAGCTGGAGGTGGGGAGGTTCAGACTGGAGGTGAGGAGGAAGTTCTTCCCCATGAGAGTGGTGAAGCCCTGGAATGGGTTGTGCAGGGAGGTGGTTGAGGCCCCATCCCTGGAGGTGTTTAAGCCCAGGCTGGATGAGGCTCTGGCCAGCGTGATCTAGTGTAGGGTGTCCCTGCCCATGGCAGGGGGATTGGAACTAGCTGATCCTTGTGGTCCCTTCCAACCCTGACTGATTCTATGGTTCTAAGAGACAGTTGATGTGGATACTAATAACAGCCCGGATGACGCAGTCAGTGTGGGTGAGTGAAGAGCCTGGTCTCTGAAGGGATGACCACAGATACCTCCACAAACTTGAAAGGAAAACCAAAAAAAGGCTTCTTCTGAAAAAAATAAATCAATCCAGAATCTGCAGCAAAGTCACCATGTGAGATGTTGAAATTCTCCACTGCTATGGCACTTTGGTATATATGCAGCATTCACACATGGCTGCATCTCACTTTCAAATGTCTCTCAAGAGTTGTATATTAAACAGAAGGATTTTTTTCCAGGAACTAACACAGTTGGCAGCCTTTTGTCTCTATTTTTTAAAGTAATTTATGAAAGAAGAAAAGTAGCAGAGTCAATTTCCAAAAGGCTGCAGTCTGGACTTTGATAGATGAACAGATCTGCTAACAAAACCTCTCACTTTTCACTGAGCACTCCATCTTCTTATCTGCTAATCCTGGTGAGAAAAGAATAAGGAAGGAAGGAAAGCAGCTGAATAGAGGAAAGGCCTAGCAAATGTTTGAACCAGTGAACAATAAACCAAGAGATCAACCTCCCTGTTTTTTTTTCTAGATCCTGCCAGATAATCAGCTAAGCTTTTCCTCTTGCATTTCACTCCCCTTTCAGGAGGAACCTGAATAAGATGACAGTGATTCACACTACAACCTGTTGGAAAAAACACCTATATAATGCCTTGAAGAACAGCCTTAGAGCTCTGGAGGAGTGGTCCCTCTTTGACAATCTAGGACATTGTACTGGGGAGTAATAACAGTTCCAGCAGCAATATCAAGCAGATGATAGCAAATAACAGCACTTTTCCCAGCTGGCTATGTAGGCCTGCTCTCAGGCAGCATGTAGGTTTGCTTCTGAGGATGTTACTTTGAGTAAAGTTATATCTGTGTTGATTTCTGATGAAAGTATGCCATTGTGGCTGGAAATCTGCCCAATGACCTGAGGGTGCAGGTCAACAGCTGTCTGAACATGAGCCACTGTGTGCCCAGTAGGCAAAGATAATCAACAGCATCCTAGTTTGGATCAGGAATAGTGTGACCAGCAGCACCAGGAAAGTTATAATGTACTTGCCACTGGTGAGGCTGCACCTAAAATACTGGGCTCAGTTTTGGGCCTATTACTACAAGAAAAGCATTGAGGTGTGTCCAGAGTTGAGTTGTGCCAGGGGAGGTTTGGATGTCATTCAACAAGTCCAAGGGCAGGGTGCTGCACTTTGGCCACAACAACCCCAGGCAGTGCTACAGGCTGGGGTCAGAGTGGCTGGAGAGCAGCCAGGCAGAAAGCGACCTGGGGGTGCTGGCTGACAGCAGCTGAACATGAGCCAACAGTGTGCCCAGGTGGCCAAGAAGGCAAATGGCATCCTGGCCTGCATCAGAAATAATGTGGCCAGCAGGAGCAGGGAGGTCATTGTGCCCCTGTACTCAGCACTTTGAGTCCTGTGTCCAGTTCTGGGCTCCTCAATTTAAGAAGGACATTTAAGACTCTTGAATGTGTCCAGAGGAAGGGTGACGAGTCTGGGAAGGGGTCTGGAGCACAGCCCTGTGAGGAGTGGCTGAGGGACCTGGGGATGTTTAGCCTGGAGAAGAGGAGGCTCAGGGGAGACCTTCTTGCTCTCTCCAACTACCTGAAGGGAGGCTGTAGCCAGGTGGGGGTTGGTCTCTTCTCCCAGGCAACCAGCACCAAAACAAGAGGACACAGTCTCAAGCTGCACCAGGGGAGGTTTAGCCTCGAGATGAGGAGAATGTTCTTCCCAGAAAGAGTAATTGGCCATTGGAATGTGCTGCCCAGGGAGGTTGGTGGAGTCCCCATCCCTGGAGGTGTTCAAAAAAGGATTGGGCACAGCACTTGGTGCCATGGTTTAGTAGTCATGAGGTCTGTGGTGACAGGTTGGACTTGATGACCTTGGAGGTCTCTTCCAACCTTGGTGATTCTATGATTCCATGCTACTGTGATTCTATCAGGCCATGTGGAAAAGCTAACAGTCTTTTCAGTGAATTCACCTGCCACTCTGAAAGTGATGTTCACAGCCCCAGCTCCACCACCACTTCTTGTCTTTCTGTATCCTCGGTGGAGCTCCTACCCACCACACAACCAGACATCCTCACCCTCATCTCTGATGTGATATTTTTAAATGCACTGCTTGTTCCTCTTCCAAGTTTAAAATGAAAAAGTAACTTCCAAGGCTCAGCAATTTTTGTTCAGTGAATTTCTTGATTTGTGACAAGTGCTATAGGAGGAAGCAACACCCTTGTGCTTCATCTGTTCCTGTCCCTCAAGCACAGCCTCCCTCTCCTAAACTGCAATTTGTAACCCATTAGTCTTCAATGCAGAAAAAAATAAAGTCTGGAGTCTTAAAAGGAAACAGAAACCAAATGAAAAAGAATAATTGCATTCTCCTGACTTCAAGCAGGTTTACTGCAAGTTCTGCTGGAGTTCCTCACAGGCATTATTAGCAGCAGCAGACATATAACAAGCAAAACAAATACACTGGGGAAAAAAAAAAAAAAAAAAAATCAAAAGAACCTGCTTGACAAAAGCCTGGTGTACTTCTGTAGCAAAACCATGGTCACAGAATCACACAATCAGCAAGGTTGGAAGAGACCTCAAAGATTATCAAGTCCAACCTGTCACCACAGACCTCATGACTAAACCATGGCACCAAGTGCCACGTCCAATCCCCTCTTGAACACCTCCAGGGATGGTGACTCCACCACCTCCCTGGGCAGCACATTCCAATGGCTAACAACTCTTTCAGTAAAGAATTTTCTCCTCACCTCCAGCCTAAACTTTCCCTGGTGCAGCTTGAGACTGTGTCCTCTTGTTCTGGTGCTGGTTGCCTGGGAGAAGAGACCAAGCCCCTCCTGGCTACAACCTCCCTTCAGGTAGTTGTAGACATTAATAAGGTCTCTCTTGAGGTTCCTCTTCTCCAGGCTAAGCAACCCCAGCTCCCTCAGCCTCTCCTCACAGGGCTTGTGCTTGAGGCCTCTCCCCAGCCTTGTTGCCCTTCTCTGGACATGCTCAAGAGTCTCAATGTCCTTCTTAAACTGAGGGGCCCAGAAGTGGACACAGGTGTGGTCTAACCAGTGCTGAGTGCAGGGGCACAATGACTTCCCTGAGGGGATTGAGTCAGTCATCAGTAAATTTGCAGATGACACCAAGTTGGGAGCAGGTGTTGATCTGTTAGAGGGTAGAAGGGCTCTGCAGAGGGACCTCGACTGACTGGAGAGATGGGCAGAGTCCAACAAGATGACATTTAACAAGTCCAAGTGCCAGGTGCTGCAGTTTGGCCACAACAACCCCATGCAGAGCTACAGGCTGGGGTTGGAGTGGCTGTAGAGCAGCTAAACAGAAAGGGATCTGGGGGTGCTGATTGACAGCTGGCTGAACAAGAGCCAGCAGTGTGCCTAGGTGGCCAAGAAGGCCAATGGCATCCTGGCCTGCATCAAGAACAGTGGCCATTTCCTCATCCAGTACCTCCGTTACGTCACCACACAAAGAGAGGGATCGAATGCAAGACTGGAGAAAAGCAATTTTAAACGAAAGAGAGGAGTTCCTTGAGCAAAACATGCAATGCAAGTGGACACAGATCAAAACCCACAAAAAAGTCACTCGGGTATCAAATGAGCACACTTCTGCCTCTGCTGCTGCTGTGACTCTGCTGCCTAAGCTCACATCTGCAGATCCCATCATTCATTGTTTTCCTAACGCCCCAGAGCCTGGAGTCACACGGTGACATGAGAGTCACCTGCCAAATTAGATTTCACCCTCTCAGGGATGAAAAAGCTCAGAAAGCAATCCTTGAAAATCTCCAAAATAAAAGCTAACTTATAAACAAACCATTTGTGAGCCTGCCCTAAAAAAAATGCCACCTCCCTCCTGCTCTGAATGGAAGAGACAAGTGAATGCCCACAGCTCTCGCACTGCTGCATTACAGCATGAGGCAGTCCTTGCTCTTCCCCCAGATCCTACCTGAGCTGTAGGATCTGCAGCACAGCTTTCCCTCTTCCTTTCTCTGTGCTGCATCATTACACAGAGCTCCCTGCATTCCCTCCCCCGTCTCTGCACAACTCCTCTGCACTGCAGCACTACCAGAAACCAGCATCGCCAGAAGCCTCTTTTCCCAACTCCTTCCCCTGCTTTCTTCTACATGGCAGCCCTCAGGTTGGAGCACTGCAGCTTGCTCTGCTGCCTGGCCCTGTGCTGCAGCAGCAGCTGGGCTCCCACATTTCTGCTCAGGGGTTCAGCTTTCTTACTGCAGCAATGCAGAAATCCTCTGGCTCTGCCACCTCCCTCTAGTGCTCTGTGGCACAGCCCAACCCAGCCCTGGAGCATCAAAACCTCCCATTTTCTTCTCTGCTCAATATCAGGTTGCAACCAGGCTGAAGCATCCTCCAGATCTTTCTGACCACTCTTTAGTCTGTACCTTCAGTGTCCTCCCAGCCCAACACACCCCTTCATACTCAACCAGATGCTGCTTTGCAGTCCCATAATAAAGTTTACCTCTCCCACCACCACTTGAGCACAACTTTATAGCTTCAATGTCTGTGCAGAACTCTGCATTCACTGCTTGGGGACAGCATCAGAGCACTCTTGCCAAGTACAGATTGTTTAGAGAGTCATCCTGGATTTACTAAAGGGAGGTCATGCCTAACAAACTTGATTAATTTCTTTGAGGAGGTGACAATGACAAGGGACAGGGTGAAGAAATAAAGCATAATTCAATTGGACTTCCAGAGTCTTTTGATACAGTACCACATAAAGGCTAATTTATAAGGTTAATATGTATGATACTGATAGCAAAATACTTGGCCAAGTGAACAGCTCTTTCTTTTTCTGTTTTTAATTACCATGCAAAGAAAGTGGGAGACAAAGAAAACAGGGCTGATGACAAGGACTTCGGGTATTTGTGCTCTCACACCCCTGACTTGTAAGCACTTTTTTCCAGTACCTTCCAAAAGGGTGTCCATGATTCACTATGGGGACCAAACAGGCTGCACATGGTGAAGGGTCAAGGTAACTTCCTTATTGTGCCTTTAAAGGAAATCTGTTACAATACCATCTAGAGCTGCACAGTGACACTTACTGCAAGGTACCCTGTGAGATGAACTGGTGATGTTACAAGCACATGAAATTATCCAGATATGCAGAGGATGCTAAAAGCAGCCAAAGAGGAAGAAACAGAAAGACCCAGAAGCCAGAATACAGCCTTCAGGCTACAAAGACAATCATACCTTTTTTGTGGCTCCACAGAAAGCAGGGTGATGCTACCATCAGCTGTCTTGCTCCAAGCATTATCAGAAGTTGATGATCACAGCAGCAGAGCTGATTGCTCTCCTTCACCTACAGTCTCTGCTCTTCTTGGGCATTAGAAGTTCATCCAACAGAATAAGCTTACCCTTCCTATTCAGAAACTACCAAAGAAGGCATTTCTGCCTTTTGACAAGGTTCAGCTGGCAATCACAAGGCCACTGGGAGGTCTCTCCACAGACCCCAGCACCACCGTCCAGTTTCTTCACAAGAAGTCTACCACCTGACTGCCATTCTGCCAGCACAGCACAGCACAGCACAGCACAGCACAGCACAGCACAGCACAGCACAGCACAGCACAGCACACACAGCACAGCACAGCACAGCACAGGCAGTGTTTCCCTCTTTTCCCCAGGAAGAAAAAAAAAAAAAAAAAAAAAAGAAAACAACCCTGCATCTGTTTGCAGTAAATGCTGTAAATTAGTTAATGTTTGTAAAGTGCTCTGATCATGTGAAGTGCTCTATAATTGCTATGTATTATCAATATAATTTGGCTAGATTGTGCCACAGCCGCCTCCTCTCTTCATTGCAGCTCTGAGAGAGTTTTCTTAAACATCAGCTCTTTGGGGCAGGGCCATTGTGTGCCATTCGTCTCCAAACAACCTCGACCTTTCTTGAAGGGCCCCAGAAAATAAACAAACCACAGCACTGAAGCACAGCTCTGGAGTCAGGCACCTACCCACGTTTCTATCTGCAAGCATAGATAGAAAGGATAGAAAGACAGATGCCTCCAAAGGAGGAGGAGCTGCTCTCTGGGAAGTGCTTGCAGTGCACAACTTGATGACCCTAAGAACACAGAACACATACTAAAAATATCTCAAATGCTAGGAAGAGCAGCAGCCACTACTAGTGACAAGCAAAGAGCAAATACTCAGTGTCTAGTCTAGCAGAACTCTTGAGAGGGGCTGCCTATAGCAGCGCTAACAAAATTCTCTACTCATCATATTGCAGCCTCAAGACCTTCCACCTAAAGAAAACAAGAACAAACATGAATTGCTTTTCCTAGCTGCCTGCTCCCTAGCATCTTCTTAGGAAGGCTGTGCAGAGAGATCTGGACAGGTTAAATTTATGGACTGAAGTCAGTGGAATGAGGTTTAACAAGACCAAGCACTGAGTCCTGCACTTTGGTCACAGCAAAGCCAAGCAATGCTCCAGGCTTGGGGCAGAGTGGGTGGAAAGAAGCCTGGTAGAAAAAAGATCTTGGGATGCTGGTGCATGGCTGGCTGAGCCAGCCATGTGTGTCCAGGTGGACAAAAAGGCCAATGGCATTCTGTGATTCTGTATGATACTGTGTCCAGTTCTGGGCACAGTTTAAGAAGGACATTTTGATACTTGAACATGTCCAGAGAAGGCAGATGAGGATGGGGAGAAGCCTTGAGCACAAGCCCCATGAGGAGAGACTGAAGGAGCTGGGGTTGTTTAGCCTGGAGAAAAGGAGGCTCAAGGAAGACCTTACTGCTCTCTACAGCTACCTGAAGGGAGGATGTAGCCAGGAGGGGCTTGGTCTCTTCTCCCAGGCAACCAGCACCACAACAAGAGGACACAGCATCAAGCTGTGCCAGGGGAAGTTTAGGCTGGAGGTGAGGGGAAAGTTCTTCCCAGAGAGAGTTGTTAATCATTGGAATGTGCTGCCCAGGGAGGTGGTGGAGTCACCATCCCTGGAGGTGTTCAAGAGGGGACTGGATGTGGCGCTTGGTGCTGTGGTTTAGTCATGAGGTCTGTGGTGACAGGTGGGGCTTTGTGATCTTTGAGGTCTCTTCCAACCTTGGTGATTCTGTGATTCTGTGACAGACTGCTCTCAATAAAACCATGACCCAGCAGCAGCCACCTTTCTTAGTGGGACCAAGGTGTGCCTGGCTCTTTCCAGCTGGGCAAGGTGGAAGCAGTTCTTCCTAAAGACAGCCGCTCTATTCTGTAGGCAGCTTGTGTAGTCTATTATCAGCATTTTTCCACTAGAAATGTCTGTTGCAACATTCTAGGCAGCTTATAATTTCTTGTAGTCTAGGGTGTAAGTAATGCTGTACAGCAATCTCATGGTAAACCTGTATTAGCTCTTATCTGGAGGCTTTTGGCTACCATTAATATGGTATAAGGTTAGCCTTAGAGCACGCTAAGACGTGTGGCTGGAAATGAAGCTTTGAGTACTTCGGTGAAGTAAACCTTCATGTATCTGGAAGCAAAAAGCTCATTTTGTTTCAAAGTGTTTTCTACTTTCTTTTTCTCACTCTTATGACTCAGGAAGGGGGAAGGAAAAAAAAAAAAAAAAAGTAGCTTTGTTTAAAGGTGCTTCTGAGTTCCTTTTTTCTCATTCCTAGGACAAATAATCTAACTTGAGGGCAAAAATCCCTCCAGCACCTGTCAAATTATTGAAGGAGTAGAATGTGGGAAATATTTGGCCTGTGACAAGATGTATTTAAAATTGCTGAAGTGAGGAAAAGAAAAGGGGGGGGGGAGGGAGGGGAATGTTACCAGAATATCATTCTTTTTTTAAAAAACATGAAAACTATCAGCCTATGAAAAAGGTGTGATTGGAAAGCTGGAAGACTCGTGGAATACATAAAACATCTCACAAAGCACTGGAAAAGAAAGAAAAGATCTTGCAAAGGCTTTCTCAAGTCAGTGCTTCCTAGAAGTGTTATCTGAGAAAAAAAAAAAAACACACCTTTCTGAGCTGGGTCTCTATTTGTGTGTCATAGGAAGCTGTCCTAGATGCAGACTCTCCTGGAGAGAGAAGAGCTAATCATTTACAGGTAAGCATGCACACTGATCTAAGTCAGCCCAATGTTGCCCGGGAAACCTATGTTCAGAATGAAATGTCTGAACTAAGCCTTTAAAAATCATGGAGAAGCTTATTTCTAATCCATGGCTCACATGCTATGGATTTGTCTCTTAGGAGTTTTCTATTTCAGAGGCTTTTACCTCTGGACTTCCAGTTTCTGAGAGCCTTCTCTCTATCCTCTAATGGGATGGATGGGAGGCCTGGAATCAGTTCTAATGTAAAAATGAAGCAAATCAGACCCATGACTAGTTCTTCTGGTTAAATTAACAGCTAACAAACCAACATTAGAAGGTCCAGCAAATGCAAATACAATACTTAAACAATTTCTCAAAGAGCCATGAGACTATACCAGAGTTTTTGAAGGACTTGCCACACTACTCACCATCACTGAAGGTGTTTAGGAAGAGACTGGATGGGGTGCTTGGTGCCATGGTTCAGTTGATTAGATGGTGCTGTGTGATAGGTTGGACTCGATGATCTCAAAGGTCTTTTCCAACCTGGTCAATTCAATTCAGTTCAATTCAAGTCAAGTCAAGTCAAGTCACGTCACATCACATCACGTCACATCACGTCTATTCTATTCTATTCTATTCTATTCTATTCTATTCTATTCTATTCTATTCTATTCTATTCTATTCTATTCTATTCTATTCTATTCCATTTGGCCCCTCAGTTTAAGAAGGACATCGAGACACTTGAACGTGTCCAGAGAAGGGCAACAAGGCTGGGGAGAGGCCTTGAGCACAAGCCCTATGAGGAGAGGCTGAGGGAGCTGGGGTTGCTTAGCCTGCAGAAGAGAAGGATCAGGGGTGACCTCACTGCCCTCTACAACTACCTGAAAGGTGGTTGTAGACAGGAAGGGGTTGGTCTCTTCTCCCAGGCAACCAGCACCAGAACAAGGGGACACAGTCTCAAGCTGTGCCAAGGGAGGTTTAGACTCGAGGTGAGGAAAAAGTTCTTCACTGAGCGAATCATTCGTCATTGAATGTGCTGCCCAGGGAGGCGGTGGAGTCGCCATCCCTGGAGGTGTTCAGGGGAGATTGGACGTGGCACTTGGTACCATGGTCTAGTTGTGAGGTCTGTTGGGACAGGTTGGACTTGATGATCCTTGGGGTCTCTTCCAACCTTGGTTATACTGTGATACTGTTCATTCCATTCCATTCCATTCCATTCCATTCCATTCCATTCCATTCCATTCCATTCCATTCCATTCCATTCCATTCTATTCTATTCTATTCTATTCTATTCTATTCTATTCTATTCTATTCTATTCTATTCTATTCCCTGGAAGGTCCATGCCTGTTCCTTCCATTGCCACAGATTCATTGCTGTAGCCCAGACCTTTTCATCTTCTGTCCCTTTTCTTAGTGTCAAAGGTGCGAAATGGAGGAGGGTTGGTGCACTCAAATCTTTCTGAGATAGACTGAGAGACTAAAATATTTTGGGCATGGGTGTGATTATAAAGCAATTGAGGGGAAAAATGGGTATATATAAAACAGTGGACCAGATCTGCAAGTGCAAATGGCTTTAGCTTTGCTGAAATCAATGGAGCGGTGTCAATTTACAGCTTCCGAGGCTCTTGCTTAGTTTGCAGACCTGGGCCAGAAATCAAAGCACAGGAACTGAAGCACCTGGCTTGCAAATCCAAAGGAATAGTCTTCATTGTAAGCTCTTGCTTGTTGAGACAGAAGGAAAGATATCTGCTTGACCAGGCTTCACACTGTTAGACTAAGTTTCTATTTAAAACCCAGGAGTCTGGGGACCTCTTTGAGGTGGTCTACACCAGATTTTCCTAGTCTCTTGCATGCTGTCCAACACTGGGTGTCAGCTGCTGGTTAAGGTTGTTCCTCTTCCAAATATATTCCTTGATTTTCACTTTGCCAAGTGAGAGGAATTGCTTTAAGAAACAAGCAAACAAGTAGTTCCAGTGGTTAAGATTATAAATATATCCTATTATGGTTTCTTTTTCTTTCCTTCCAGACAAAAGCATTTCTGCCTCCAAGCTTCATAGACCTCCTGACCTTGCTGATGTGGGTGGATGGCTCTGCATGTTCCAAATCATTTACTTCCTTTTCAAGTGTTACTTTCTCCTTATTTCAATTACCCTTCCTTTATAATTGCATGGGCTGCTCCAGTGAACAGGAGAGCTCTGGAGCTGACAGACCGTCTAACAACAGGGCATGCTGCACACACAATCTACATCCTTAGCCACCCTGGGCAGTAGGGAAGGTGTTTGTTCAATAGCACAGGAGAAATTTTGATGCTGTTCATACTCAAGCACTTTGTAGTGGGTTCACTTCCCAGGCTCACACCAGGCTGGACTCTGTGTAATTGCTCTCCGTGTCCCTTGGAGAGTTATAAACCACACGTACTAGGATCACCTCCCTTCATTCCTGCTGAGTGATTGCCTCTGTGACAGCTGGACTCAATGAAGCTTGATCTGATACCCATTTGAACTCAATGGGAGTCTTTTAAGTCAACTTGAAAGGGATTAGTTTAGCCAACAAAAGGTACAACCAGCTCTGTTGTGGGTTGGGATGGAAGAGAAAGTGGGAGACTGCAAATTATTACCTGGCTGTGCAGATGCAGGTGGCTTGTAGGTCAGCTGTGATGTGACATCTGGGGCCTGGGATAAATCTACATAAAATGCAGAGTTTTATTCTATATGGTGTTGGTTTTTTTTTCCAAAAGTGGTGGTGGTGTTCTGATTTTCATCTTATTTGCAACCCAGATCAAATACTTGGCTTTGCATAGGAATCTTGCAAAGTGGCACATCAGAGAATAATCCAGGTTGGAAGAGATCTCCAAGATCATCAAGTCCAACTGATCACCCAACCTGAACTAATCAACCAGACCATGGCACGAAGAGAAGAGAAGAGAAGAGAAGAGAGAGAGAAGAGAAGAGAAGAGAAGAGAAGAGAGAAGAGAGAGAAGAGAAGAGAAGAGAGAGAAGAGAGAGAAGAGAAGAGAAGAGAAGAGAAGAGAAGAGAAGAGAGGAGAGAGAGAGGAGTGGAGTGGAGTGGAGTGGAGTGGAGTGGAGTGGAGTGGTGGTGGAATGGAATGGAATGGAATGGAATGGAATGGAATAGAATAGAATAGAATAGAATAGAATAGAATAGAATAGAATAGAATAGAATAGAATAGAAAAGAAATAGAATTAAATTGAATTGCATTGAAATGAATTGAATTGAATTGAAATGAATTGAATTGAATTGAATTGAATTGAATTGAATTGAATTGAATTGAATTGAATTGAATTGAATTGAATTGAATTGAATTGAATTGAATTGAATTGACCAGGTTGGAAGAGAACTTTGAGATCATCAATTTCAACCTATAACCCAACACTACCTAATCAGCTAAACCATGGCACCAAGCACCCCATCCAGTCTCTTCCTAAACACCTTCAGTGATGGTGACTAGTGTGGCAAGTCCTTCATAAAGTCTGGTATAGTCTCTTGGTTATTTGAGAAGTTAAATATTTTATTTACATTTGCTGAACCACCACCTCCGCCACCTCCCTGAGCAGCCCATTCCAATGGCCAGTCTCTCTTTCTATGAAGAACTTCTTCCTAACATCCAGCCTAAACCTCCCCTGGTGCAGCTTGAGACTGTGTCCTCTTGTTCTCGTGCTGCTTGCCTGGGAGAAGAGACCAACCCCTCCTGGGGATAGAGACCAGCACTATTTTTACAGAAGATGAAGCTTTATTTGAAAGAGAGGCAGAGGCTTAACTTCTGTGTTACAAGTTTCCAGTGCAGCTGTGTCCTATCTAGTCTAAGAAAAAAGCATTATTAGGTGGTTTCGCATATTTAATATTCCCGAGGCCTCCTCCTGACTTGCTCTAAATAGCACTTTGAATAACCCATCCAAACAGGGAGCTAATGGTGTGATGCCTGTTATTAGCACATAGGGATAGTGGAAAAAATGTTTTCAAATGTCCCAAAGCCTATCCCAACACAAAGGCAGAAGAGTTCTGGCAGCAGTTCCAGAAAAGGCACACCCAGTGAGGGGCCTGGAGCTGCCTGGTGCTCATTGTAGAGGAAGGGATTTTTTAGCCAGGTAATTGCACATTTCAAATCTAATCCTCAACAGACATTCCAGGAGGGATGTGTGTGGGAACAGGCTGCGGAGAGGGTGGTAAAAGCATTCTTTAGCAGCAAGGTTCCCCCCTTGAGTGGTGAAGAAGGGGCCATAATTGCTGCCATTGTTCTGTATGCTGTAGCACAGCTACCTGTTGGGTGTTCGCGAACACAACCTTACCACTTGCATTATTTTGGCTCAGTATGGAAAAGATTAAGCTGCTGGGGTTGAGTAGCTGAGCAGCACCACAGCACCAGAGGATAAGAACACAGGACTAAGGGTGGCTTTTCCTAAATCTTGATGCTTCTAGGAATTCAAAGTGTACTAAATAACTTGTGAGACTTTAGCTTGTACCACAAAGCAATTTTTTTTGTACCACCTTTACATACAGATTTCCACCCCTATGCTTCTGCTTATTCTCTGTCCAGCCAACAGGTTGAAAAAGCAAAAGAGGTTTATATGTTTGCTGTCTTCAAAGAGTCAAGGCCACTGTTTGGTTACTGGGCACAGAGAAGCAGGAGGGCAGCCTTCCCTTGCATTCAGTGGGGACCAGAAAGTCAGTAGTGCACGTGATCATGCCAGTGCTACTGCAGGGTGCATAAGAACCTATTCTCCAATCACTCTTACCTTGATTTCAGCTGAAGCTACCAAGTGCAATCTTGTATTGTATTGTATGGTGACTACCATCTCCTTTCACTCACCCAGAGCCCACTACACCAGAAGCAGATGGTGCTGCTCCATTCACACGGATCACCTGCTGAAATATCACTCCCTTTGCAGACAGAGCTTGTGGAAAAAGGAACAGAGAAAAAAGAGCAATGCAGCTGACAAGATAAACCACAGAGCCAGATGACAGCCCTGATTTTATTCTTTTTAAATTTATTTTTACAGAAACATTTCTAAATAAAGCAAGGAATGGTGAGGGGAGCAGTTGCACTCTAGAATGACTGAGACTCATTTCACACAGAATCAGCCAGGTTGGAAAAGACCTCAGAGATCATCAAGTCCAACCTGTTACCTAATACCTAACACCCCCTGACAACTAAACCATGGCTCCAAGTGCCACGTCCAATCCCCTCTTGAACACCTCCTATGATGGTGACTCCACCACCTCCCTGGGCAGCACATTCCAATGGCAAATTACTCTTTCTGGGAAGAACTTTCTCCTTATCTCCAGCCTAAACCTCCCCTGGCACAGCTTGAGACTGTGTCCTCTTGTTGTGGTGCTGCTTGCCTGGGAGAAGAGACCAACCCCCATCTACAACTTCCTTTCAGGTAGTTGTAGGGAGCTATAAGGTTTCCCCTGAGCCTCCTGTTCTTGAGGCTAAACACCCCCAGTTCCTTCAGCCTCTCCTCATGGGGCTTGCGCTCAAGATCCTATTTGACTTTTAAATTGCAACTTAGATGGCATATTTCTGAGCTCTGAAATGATCTGGCAGCTGCAGGAAGCAATGGGAAATAGTACCCAGGCCTCTCATAAATGGTCCTGGATCTCAACACCTTTCTGAAAGCTAAAATAGCCCTTTTGGATCAGTATCAAAAATTAGATCCAAGCAAGTCCACCTCAAGGAAGTCATTGTGCCCCTGTGCTCAGCACTGGTTAGGCCACACTTTGAGTCCTGAGTTCTGGGACCCTCAGTTTAAGAAGGACATTGAGACACTTGAACGTGCCTGGAGAAGGGCAAAGAGGCTGGGGAGAGACATCAAGCATAAGCCCTACAAGGAGAGGTTGAGGGAGCTGGGATTGTTTAGCCTGAAGAAGAGAAGGCTCAGGGGAGACCTGAGACAAGGAATGTGCTGCCCAGGGAGGTGGTGGAGTCACCATCCCTGGAGGTGTTGAAGAGGGGATTGGATGTGGCACTTGGTGCCATGGTCTAGTCATGATGTCTGTGGTGACAGGTTGGACTTGATGATCTTTGAGGTCTCTTCCAACCTTGGTGATGAAAATGCTTCCATCTTGCTCTATAATCTTTCAGAGCCTGCAGGTCATATATGCAAAGTAATCAAATGATGTATCAGATGAAGGGAAATAAACTAGCATTTCCCTTATTGAAGGAACCTTCAAGTTATGGCAAGAGTGACATCTCTGTAAATGGTGTGATGAGAAGGGAAAGAAATCATCAGTGCTTCTGAGAAAAGAGAATCACATCTCATTAGAGACTCACCAAGGGAGGGTAGAAGAGGGCTGCTGCCTTGGGAAAGGGTCAGTGGTCTGAGGTCTGCAAAAACTTTGGCTTGCTTAGGGGATTTCAGGCAAAACTCAGCTCCTCAGCTCCCTTGCTGAGTGACTAGGACAAAGGTTTTACAGCAATTGTATCTGCCAGAGAGAAACTGCTTGTATCAAACCATATTTCTTTTATCACCTGTGTCCAGGCAGAAGGTTGGTGTTACAAGCTCAAAATAATGAAACAATTTAGAGTTGTCTCTATATCTTAGTTTCTACTGAAGATTCTCCTGTCACATGGCTGGGAGGGGTGTGTGGTCTTTTTTCCTCAGAGCAGTCATACTCTGCCCTGACTCAGTCCCTCTCTGAGGAGTTTCTGGCTTCACCTGACCTTGAGAAAGAGAAAATGGGCTGCAAGTGAAATGTGATCGCTCCTTCTGGGCCTTTGCTGATTCCTGCTGCTCAGTTCTGTCCTTCCATGCCTTTTCAGCCTCATATTCTTTAGCTTTTTGCAGTTGTCAATTCTTCAAAATCCAAGATTAGATTGAACTAAACCCTTGAGCTAACAGTGGAGTGCCAGACCAGAATACATTTTTCTCCCAATTAGATTGGATGAAAAGCTGGGGAGAATATTCGTGGGGTCTGTGCCACTTGTATTTACACCACAAAATCACTGTGCAGGTCTTCACCCCACGAATTGCCTTGGCTTTCCCTCACCTTTACTCAAACATCAGAAACTCATGAATTGCAAACTCAGGTAGCTTTGAATGCTAAACCACATGAGATGTTTGCTCTTCAACTGGACAAACTTTCTTTTTCTACAGTCAGGATTCAGGTGCAAGTGTTTGCTAGGTGGTATTCTCTTTGCTGTACACACTGTGCTCTCTGCTGCTAGGGACTGGGAAATCAGAGAGGATCACAGGATGTCAGGAGTTGGAAGGGACCCAAAGAGATCACCAAGTCCACACACCCCCTGCCAGAGCAGGACCATACAGTCTAGCTCAGGTCACAGAGGAGCACATCCAGACAGGCTTTGAAAGTCTCCAGAGAAGGAGACTCCACAACCTCTCTGGGCAGCCTGGTCCAGTGCTCTGTGACCCTCACAGTAAAGAAGTTCCCTCTTGTGTTGAGGTGGAACCTCCTGTGCTGCAGCTTACATCCATTGCTCCTTGTCCTATCCCAGGGAGCAAGTGAGCAGAGCCTGTCCCCTCCCTCCTGACCCCCAGCCCTCAGATATTTATAAGCATTTATTAAATCCTATGTCTTCTCTTTTCCAGACCAAAAAGCCCCAGGTCCCTCAGCCTCTCCTCATCAGGCAGTGCTCCAGTCCCCTAATCATCCTTGTAGCCTTCCACTGGACCCTCTCCAGCAGATCCCTGTCCCTCTTGAACTGGGGAACCCAAGACTGAATGCAGCACTCAAGATGAGGTCTCACCAGGGCAGAGAGAGCTCACTGGTTGGATTTGATGATCTTAAAGGTCTTTTCCAACCTGGTTAATTCTATCCTATCCTATCCTATCCTATCCTATCCTATCCTATCCTATCCTATCCTATCCTATCCTATCCTATCCTATCCTATCCTATCCTATCCTTCCCTACCCTACCCTACCCTACCCTACCCTACCCTACCCTACCCTACCCTACCCTACCCTACCCTACCCTATTCTATTCTATTCTATTCTATTCTATTCTATTCTATTCTATTCTATTCTATTCTATTCTATTCCATTCCATTCCATTCCATTCCATTCCATTCCATTCCATTCCATTCCATTCCATTCCATTCCATTCCATTCTATTGAAGGTCTCTTCCAACCTGGTCTATTCTAATGGAATGAAGCTGGAGGTGGGGAGATTCAGGCTAGATGTGAGGAGGAAGTTCTTCACCATGAGAGTGGTGAAGCCATGGAATGGGTTATCCAGGGAGGTGGTTGAGGCCCCATCCCTGGAGGTGTTTAAGCCCAGGCTGGATGAGGTTCTGGCCAGCCTGATCTAGTGTGAGGTGTCCCTGCCCATGGCATGGGGGTTGGAACTAGATGACCCTTGTGGTCCCTTCCAACACTGACTGATTCTATGATTCTATGATTCTATGATTCTACTCCTATTCTATTCTATTCCATTCTATTCTATTCTATTCTATTCTATTCTATTCTATTCTATTCTATTCTATTCTATTCTATTCCATTCCATTCTATTCTATTCTCTCTTTGCTGGCAAGTGTGTAGTGCCCCTGAAACAAGTTCTGGTGTGAACTCAGAGATCTAGAAGAATAATGTAATAAAAATAACCTCAAGAGGTGCCAAAAGATTTTTTTCCTCCCTCATTTTGGAAAGCTTTGCCCCAGTGAATCAGTTCACCATGTACCAAAGATAATTAGGGCATCTTATTTAAAACTTATGATCTAATTAGTGGCTTAAAAGGTAGTTAATTACACAGAGAGCAACAAAGCAGTGATATTTCCTACCAGGCTTCTTCTAAGTCAAGGTGCAGGTACTTAGTGAGGGCCATAAAGGAGAGTGGCTACCACACTTAACATCTAATTACACAAAATTGTCCACAGTAATTATGAGCAATGTGATTTTATTTATCTGGCTTAATTACTGGGGCTATGCACAATCTCTGACCTGGCACGGTGATAGGGAGGACAAAGGGAAGAAAAAGTTCCCTCCCTTGCATGAGCATCCTGATGGAGATTCAAACTCCTAATCCTGCACACAAAGAGCCTGGTCACAGACCAGTACTACCCCCGAGGACTCAGGTTACCCTCTGATCCCCAAGACTCACTGGAACTGTGCATGCACATGGTATGGACAAAGGAGTGTGGGTACAGATCCCCATGAGATACCTGAGATGGATGCCTCATACCATCAGGAACCCACTGTTGACAGTGGATATAAAAAGGACAATCCATCTCTGTATTCAGCAGAAGGGATGTTCCATCCCCACCATCAACATCTTAAATCACAGAATCAATAAGGTTGGAAGAGACCTCAAAGATCATCAAGTCCAACCTGTCACCACAGACCTCATGACTACTAAACCATGGCTTTAAGTGCCATGTCCAATCCCTTTTTGAACACCTCCAGGGATGGTGACTCCACCACCTCCCTGGGCAGCACATTCCAATGGCCAATTACTCTTTCTGAGAAGAACTTTCTCCTCACCCCGAGCCTAAACTTCCCCTGGCACAGCTTGAGACTGTGTCCTCTTGTTCTGGTGCTGGTTGCCTGGAAGAAGAGACCACCCCACCCCCATCTACAACTTCCTTTCAGGTAGTTGCAGACAGCAATAAGGTTTCCCCTGAGCCTCCTCTTCTCTGGGCTAAACGCCCCCAGCTCCCTCAGCCTTTCCTCACAGGGCTTGAGAAGCATCCCTGCCTATGGTGGGGATGTTGGAGTAGATCTCTAAGGTCCCTTCCAGCCTAAGCCATTTTATGATTCTAAGTCCCTCCAGCTTGTTACACAACTTGTGGCAATAAACAAATGCTTAATCTGGAGTATAAGAAGGAGGGATTGCCCTGTTTAGCATCTTCTGTAATGTCTCAGCCTCTATCCTCTCATTAATTAATTATCCCCTGATGAGAGGGGTACCATTGAGATGTAAGGTTTAAAGATATATATAATTTACATGCTTCCCCCCTCCCAAATAGCTGGCCTTCTGCTCACAGCCTTGAGAGCCAGCATTTTCACATCATTCCACTTTATGGAACTGCAAGCAGTGGCATGTATAGCTCTGCTTCTCAGCTCAAACCCCCAGGACATTTCCATGTTAGAGCAAATGACTTGCTCAGTGGCCCACTAAGATTTTGTGAATTAGTGGTAAATACATTTTGGCCTTATTTTTTTTCTCCTGATAATTGCTCAATTTATAGAGAAGTCACTGAGTCTCAGGCTAATTTCTTCCTTCAAGGATTAGGCTGTCTCCATTAGAAGGAACCTGGGGTATATCCCCACAACAAACCCACCCAAAGCAAAAACAAAAACACCCAGCAAACAAACAAACAAACAAACAAAAATCAACCAACAAACAAACAGACAAGCAAAAAGGAAAGGAGGGGGGAAACGCAAAAGAGGAAGCTGTCATATTGTTCTTGCTCTCTTTTTTTAAGTGAAAGCATAGAATAGAATAGAATAGAATAGAATAGAATAGAATAGAATAGAATAGAATAGAATAGAATAGAATAGAATAGAATAGACCAGGTTGGAAGAGACCTTCAAGATCATTGCATCCAACCCATCATCCAACACCACCTAATCAACTAAACCATGGCACCCAGCACCCCATCCAGTCACTTCCTAAACACTTCCAATGATGGAGACTCCACCACCTCCTCGGGCAGCCCATTCCAATGGGCAATCACTCTCTCTCTGTAGAATTTCTTCCTAGCATCCACTCAGAACCTCCACTGGTGCAGCTTGAGACTGTGTCCTCTTGTTCTGGTGCTGGCTGCCTGGGAGAAGAGACCAACCTCCACCTGGCTACAACCTCCCTTCAGGTAGCTGTAGAGAGCAATAAGGTCTCCTCTGAGCCTCCTCTTCTCCAGGCTAAGCAACCCCAGCTCCCTCAGCCTCTCTTCATAGGGCTTGTGTTCCAAACCCCTCCCCAGCTTTGTTGCCCTTCTCTGGACACATTCCAGCAAGTCAACATCTTTCCTAAACTGAGGGGCCCAGAACTGAACACAGGACTCAAGGTGTGGCCTAAGCAGTGCAGTGTACAGGGGCAGAATGACCTCCCTGCTCCTTCTGGCCACACTGTTCCTGATACAGGCCAGGATGCCATTGGCCCTCTTGGCTGCCTGGGCACACTGCAGGTTCATGTTCAGCCTACCAGCTAGAGAGAAAAAAAAAGCTTTGGTGAAAAAAATCCCAATGCTGACTTCCACTAATTCAAGTCATTCTCCTTCTTTAGACATCAGCTAATTTTAATGCCTTAGTTTTCTAGAAAGTGTCTGAGCATCAAGAGTAGAATGGTTTAGCATTTGAGAATCTTCACATAACCTGTGAAAATCATTATAAAAACCCCAACCAAACCGAGGCTGATTTCTTAGTACTCATGGCCAAAGTTCATATCCGAGCAAGGGCAGGGCTTTGTGTGTTTTAAGGAATCCAGCCACCAGTGCTGCTTGATTTTCTTTGCTCAGATGGGCACAATCATTTTGAGAGACCTGAGCAAGGAGTTTTTAAAGCACCCAACCTTGCTCAGCACACAGAGCACATCTGCAGTGCTCTCCTTTCCTTTCTAGTCACGCAGCACCACGAGTACACGCGCTACTTGGGGCCCCTTTGCCCCCTGTCACAGTGAATCGTGACACAGGTTGGTGGCCACTGTCTGGGAGGTCCGTTGGTGACAGCCTGGTGGCCTGAGCTGCTAGTTCCTGTGGACACAGCAGCTGGGGTCAGTTGTAAATCTGGGAGGTTTCGTTCTGAGAGCGATCAACTGGCCCGCAGTCTGAAGAGTGATGGAGGGACCTTGATCTCACTATGGCTAGTCACCACCGCCCCCATCACTGGGAGGGTGCTGGGGCTTGAGTCACTGCCGGTTTTCTGGTTCAGTAGCACCAAGCAATTAACAGCAAGTGAGTGAGCGTTCCCAACCTTTGCTAAAACTCGTGGCTGTTTATCAATGTGTCAGGCTGCTGGCAGATTCAAGAAATCTAAATTTAACAGTTGACTGGTTCCTCCATGCGTGGCTGCAGCCAATGGATCTTCAGGATACGGTGTCCCAACTGGGCAGCCAGAGCAAGATGGGGAGGAGAAATGAATGAATGGGGCCAGCTCCAGAGTTCAGTGCAGGGGAAGCTGTTTTACACCACAGCTGCTTAATGACTTTTTCAATTGATTTCAGCAGCGCTGCTTTTCGATTACTGATTCCATCCCAGCCATTGGGCAGGAAAAATGGGCTCAGGAAAATAATGGGAAGGAAAGAGAGAGGATTAAAAAAAAAAAAAAAAAGGTAGTCAAACCCTCAGCACCCACTGTAGTGCAGTGACATTTGTCCAGATATTTTATGCTGAATTGGAAAAAAGAGAGAGAAAAGGCAATTCCTCCCATCGCTCAGCCCGTGTCATGGAGTGCAGTGCGCATGTACTCCCTTGCTTTCAAGCCCCAGTTCATCCATGCTCACTGACCTGCTCCTTGGTTTGGAACCAGCTGCAGAAAGCAGCTGTCATCCTCTGTTACTCTGCCAGCCCTATTCTTAAGGCAGCAATCAAAGTCTGGCACTGACTGAAGGCAATTCAATTAGCTGTGACGGTCAAACAGAAACCGAGGGTCAGTCAAAATCTCTCCTTTTTTTCTGCCCCCTCCTCCAGCTCTCTCTGTTTTCATCTTGAATCCTGGAGACACAGAAGTCCACCCCCAAAGTGGGAAGTTTCTGTGGGCTAAGAAACTGAGAAGCTTACTGCAACGTGGAATAAAGGACACAAGAAGGTGGCACATCAGGGAGAAGGGTGCCCCTTCCCTCAGACTTGTGCAGCTCCTGTGCTGCCTGCTTAAGACGCAACGAGCTTAGGAAGAGGCTCCTCGGTAGTTGGCTTGTGATGTGCTTTGGCTAAATTCAATAGTAATAATGAAATCTCCCTCAGCCTTCCTGCTGCCATCTGCTCTGTGCCAACCACAGTGGCCATTTCACACTTTAATCAGACCTGTGGGCTTATTCTCAGCATGCCCAGAGGGAGGAGGAGGAGGTGAAGAAGACGGGAAGGTAGAAAGCCAGAGCTGGGTAGCGGTGCCAAGCACAGCTGCTCTCACAACCCCTCTTTGCAGTCAGCCTCCACAGCTCCTCACTAGCATGCACAGAGTTGTAAAAATAAAGGTCAAACAGATAATCTTGATAAATATTTAATAGTTACTGTTTTTACGTCTCCCTCATTGTTATAGATTGAATGTCTAACACTGGTGACATCTGGCACACACCGAGCTGGAAGAGAGCTCCTGCAGCCTTGCCTGGTACAGGGGGAGCAGCCAGCAGGGTATGGAGGGCACAGCCTGCACCGAGCCTGCTGCTACTGGGCCACCAGCTCAGCCACCTCCAGAACCTGGCTGGTGTTTGCTCAGGGATATCTTCCTGGCAGCACTGCCCCATCCCTTCTGAATCAGTGAGCTCTCACATGGGGTTCAGTTAATCAAAGCATTTGGACCCTGGTTTCCTTCATCCAACTCTGGGTTAATTCTCGTTAAGAACCATCTGCCCACAGTTAAATTGGATGTGCCATGGCCCTGAGTAGTGGCTTCAGGGTCACTGTGGGCCTTCATTCTCTAGAGGTGCAGGTTGTATTTGGCTCAGTGGGTTTATCACAGGACTGGAGACAGATTTCCGCCACGGTGGGTTCTCTCTGGACTCTTTCCAAGCTGATGTAAGTCATAGGGAGATTAAATGAGACTTGTGGTGATAACACTGTTGACCTCAGAGTCCTATCAACTAGCCAAGTAGTTACAGCAGCGCAAAGGCAAGCTGGGCTTTTAAGGGATTGCTTGGCAATTAAGCAAGCTGTACATTTCCATGTAGTAGCTGGTAAGAAATCATCCATCTTTGTGCAGCAGATGAATACTTAATGTATTGTGGGAGTTTTACAGTTGTCCATGAGTGAATTTGTTGCAATCAATAGGAAACTTAGGGTGCCTTGAGAAAGAGGAACGTGTTTTAGACACTTTAGGAATGTGGTTTAGACACTCTCAAGACTGTGAAGCACAAGGTCTCAATGGAGAATTAGGAATTACTTTCTGGAGATCCCATATGAAGCATTTTTCCTGTGCTTTGGAAATCACTAGCCATAATGGATCTCCATAGGTAAGAACTAATGACCCTAGGAGACAAATGAATCAAGGAGACAAAAAGAAGAGAATCCAGGTCCACACTCTTTGCTTTGTGTGACCTGAGTCTTTGTGTAGCAGATGAGAAATGCCAGCAGAGTGGCCTGACTATATATCACAACCACTTCTGTACTGGAACAATCAGTCCTGCTTGGACAGGGTAGTCCAGGGAATTAGATTTCCATTTCAACAGCCTAAAGACCCTTTAAGATGCTGGTTTTGTCCTGACTAGAAACTGGTCCTGGAACAAATAACTTTCCTGTATTCTTTCAGCTGGAAGATGAGAGATTTTTATATATTTTTATATATATATATATATCAACCTGTACTTCTTAAAATTCAGCTAATCCCAGGGCTGTGTCTGCCTCCCTCCTCCGTCCTCCCCCTCCCCACTACCCTAACTAATCTTTGGCTCATTCACATTGCAAGAACATCTCATTAACATTTGACAGTGACACCTTTCCCTCTCCATTACTGCAGTCTTTTCTTATTATATTTTCCCCCCTTTATTAAAGTTTTCCCACCATATTTTACAGACTATACAATGTAAAAGTTGGCAGAAAACCAGGTTCAGACAGAATTCAGAACTGACTCTACATACGAGTATAAGAGCTGCCAGCACTGGGGGAATGTATCATGCTCCTGGCACAAAGAGAGTAAGTGTCAATGGTAGTTGAGGACTCCCTTCAAGTGCCATGTCCAATCTCCTCTTGAACATCTCCAGGGACAGTGACTCCACCACTTCCCTGGGCAGCACATTCCAATGGCCAGCAACTCCTTCTGTGAAGAACTTTCTCCTCACCTTGAGCTGCTACCGTTCTGTGATTCTAGGATCATCTGCTGCTCAATGGCATCCTGGCCTGGATCAGGAACGGTGTGGCCAGCAGGGGCAGAGAAATCATTCTGCCCCTGTACTCAGTACTGGTTAGGCCACACCTTGAGTACTGTGTCCAGTTTGGGGGCCCCCAGCATAGGAAAGATGTTAACTGGCTGGAAGGTGTCCAGAGAAGGGCAACAAAGCTGGGGAGGGGTTTGGAGCACAAGCCCTATGAGGAGAGGCTGAGGGAGCTGGGGTTGCTTAGCCTGGAGAAGAGGAGGCTCAGGGGAGACATTCTTGCTCTCTACAACTACCTGAAGGAGGCTGTAGCCAGGTGAGGGTTGGTCTCTTCTCCCAGGCAACTACCAACAGAACAAGAGGACACAGTCTCAAGCTGTGCCAAGGGAAGATTAGGCTGGATGTTAGGAAGGAGTTCTTTATAGAAAGAGAGATTTGCCATTGGAATCTGCTGCCCAGGGAGGTGGTGAAGTCACCATCACTGGAGGTGTTTAAGAAGAGACTGGATGAGGCATTTAGTGCCATGGTTTAGTGGATTAGATGGTGCTGGGTGATAGGTTGGATGGTCTCAAAGGTCTTTTCCAACCTGGTTAATTCTATTCTATTCTATTCTATTCTATTCTATTCTATTCTATCCTATCCTATCCTATCCTATCCTATCCTATCCTATCCTATTCTATTCTATCCTATTCTATTCTATTCTATTCTATTCTATTCTATTCTATTCTATTCTATTCTATTCTATTCTATTCTATTCTCTCTGTACCACATCCTCACTGCTGGTCCTGTTCAAGAGTTTTGAAGTCTAAACCATCACACTGATCTACGTATGCACTTTGTCATTCTACATCACCTGAAGATATTAAACAAAACCCCCACAAAACCTACCCAAACTTTGCCTTTCTTTCTCCTTTGGTCCCCATGGCCTCCTGCAGTGGCTGGCTCTGTGCAGCGGCTGCTTGCTCTGCCAGAGAGAAGAGTAGTGGCTGAGGAGCTCACACTGACTCCTTGTCTACGACTCCCTCCGAGCTTGCTGGCTTTTCACTTATTGAATTAGGATAAATTGGAACTTTCATAAAGGGTGATATAAATCATTATCTCAAGTTAGCAGATGCGGACTCACCAGGGTAGAGCTCTGTTAATAACTCCTTTGGATTAGGGCTGATTGGTACAATTTGAAACTTGTTTCTCTCAGCTTGATCAGCCTAGTTGTAACTGTGGCAATTATCCCATTTCACTTTCAATAGCTCAGCACAGAGGAGCTGCTGCCTCCAATCCATCCCTCCCTAATGAATCCAATGTGATATGTTCGGCCCCATGGACAAATACGCCCTGTCTGTCACCCCTGCTCCAAAAGAAGCATCAGAATAAATGCATCCCACATCCAAATGACACAGAGGAATGTGTCTTTTAGGGAGTGAGATACTGAGTGTCCCTGGAAGCATCATTTAGGTTTTTGGCCACTGAAAAGCCTCTCTTCATTCTTACAGCATCATTTGCACTTTTTTGGCAGTCTTCCTGCCTGAGAAATGAGACACAGAAAAAAAAAAAACCCAGGGTTTTGTCCAAGCACTGAATCTGCCTAAATGGATTCTGATGAATGTGTTACATGCTGAATTTGTGGGGGTTTTGTTAAGTAACTTTTCTGATGATTTTTTTTACCCCCTCCAGGAGTCATTAATAAGTGATTTAATGAGTGAACACAGGACTCTCAGACTAATGCATTTGACAAGTACTTTCTTTGGCTCCTCTGACTCCAACAAGAAGTCTGTGTCAATTGAACAGACCCTTGAAGAACAGACTCAACTTTGACCACAGTTTTAAATTCATCTCTTTTCAGAAATACATTTGAACAAGAGTTGGCGCTAAGCCTATGTTTAGATCTTCCCTCAGATCTGTTGCTGGCCCATGGGCTTTGGCATTAAGGTTATCCTTCTGCTTAAATGATTGGAGTAGTGGTTTACAGAATAAGAGAATCACAGAATCACCAAGGTTGGAAGGGACCTCAAAGATCATCAAGTCCAACCTGTCACAACAGACCTCATGACTAAACCATGGCACCAAGAGCCACATCCAAACCCCTCTTGAACACCTCCAGGGATGGTGACTGCACCACTTCCCTGAGCAGCACATTCCAATGGCTAACAACTCTCTCTGGGAAGAACTTTCTCCTCACCTCCAGCCCAAAACTTCCCCTGGCACAGCTTGAGACTGTGTCCTCTTGTTGTGGTGCTGGTTGCCTGGGAGAAGAGACCAACCCCCTCCTGGCTACAACCTCCCTTCAGGTTGTTGTAGACAGCAAGAAGGTCTCTCCTGAGCCTCCTCTTCTCCAGGCTAAACAATCCCATCTCCCTCAGCCTCTCCTTGCAGGGCTTGTGCTCAAGGCCTCTCCCCAGCCTTGTTGCCCTTCTCTGGACACGTTCAAGTGTCTCAATGTCCTTCTTAAATTGAGGGGCCCAGAACTGGACACAGGACTCAAGGTGTGGCCTAACCAGTGCTGAGTACAGGGGCAGAATAACTTCCCTGCTCCTGCTGGCCACACTATTCTTGATGCACACCAGGATGTTTACTTGCAGTTCCCAGCTTTGCTGCTGACTCCGTGCTAGAAGCACAAGCTGCATGGTACTGGATTGGGCTGCTGATTGGGTCGCCATCACTGGAGGTCTTTAAGAAAAGCTTGGATGTGGCACTTGGTGGCATGTTTTAGCTGATGTTGTGGTGTTAGGGTCATAGGCTGGACTTGATGATCTCAGAGGTCTTTTCCAGCCTCAATAATTCTGTGAGTCTGTGGTTCATCATACAGTCTTCATTCCTAGGGGCTGCAAAAGTGTCTTTAAACCATCCCCAGCCAGCCTCACTCCTCAATTTATAGAAGAAGTACTTCCTTTCCTTCCCACTGTTGTCTTATCTTTCTGGCTGTAAATTCTTTAAACCAGGACTGTTGTTCACTTCTTGTTCATACAGCACCTCATACCATGTTTTATGAAGCCAATAAAATGTTAGAGATTAAAATACATGGACTGGTTTGTCTCCCACTTACAGCACCAAAACTGTACATCTAAAGGAACATTGCTGATGCCCATGGAAACCTGCCAGTGAAAGCAGCAGCAGGATCCCACCCAAGCTTTGATTTCTAACAGTGGGAAGACAAGAGCTTTCCCATTTTTAATTCAGATCCAATGCACATCTGTTCCTGGAAATTGTTTGAGGGTTACAGAGTAAATAAGTGGTGGTGTCCCAAAGTTTTGGAGGAGCAGCTACTCCCTTGTCCCTGCTCTTGCCAGCTGCCTCCTGCTCGGCTCCGAGTGCTCAGCCTCTTGCAGGGGCTTGGACAGCTCTGAATCATGCTGCTTACAATATGTTTCTGCTAAAAATAATGGTAGCAATTAATGCTCTTAGTTTTAGTGCTGCCATCTGCCTTGATGCCCGCCACGATGGCTATATTCCTCTGTGTTTCCCAAAGCAGGAAGGAGGAGAAAAGAAGAGACAGAGGCAGCTGCTTGTGCCTTTCCCCAGCACCTCTGCTTCAACTGGCAGTCATTTGCCTGCTCTGTGGGTAGTCCATTCTTGCCAAGACAGCAAGAGGCACTGAACTTCCTCAGAGCTGCAGGTAGTATGGCTCAAAGAGAGACATGCATGGAAGAAAATGCTCACATGGAGGTGTAACTTTTCCTGAGGGGGTGAAGGCATACAACTAAATAGCCCAACATTTATAGGAGAGGGCTTTTTAAGAGAGGTATCCCCATAGCATCACTTTTGGGGCTATAGACCACATGAGATACTGATGAGGAAAGCAAAGCTGTTGGCAGTTTGCTTTAGCTCAGGCACTAGGCTGGGATGAGGAGAGGTGAGCGCAAGAAGTCTGTTTCTCCTCTTTATGCCTGGAAAGCAGTTGTCTTACCTTGGCCACACAGATGTCAGGAGCACACAGCTTGGGGAATTGAACAAAAGGAAGTGGCAGAATTTAACAAACAGCATCACAAAAGGCATCTGCCACAATGAATCACCTTCTGTTCCTCTGAAGTTCCTGCCAGAGCCTTTCCTTTTGTCTCACCTGATTCCCTTAATTACAGTCTTTACTTACAGTTCCACCGGGGAACAGTTGGGCTACTTGAGGTTTGCAGGAAAGGAAGAGTTTATAGAGGAAAAAGCACTCACCTGCATCAGACAGTCACCCAGCAATAAGTGGAATCAATGGAATCTTCACCCATGGTAGCAAGATGTGGGGGATGGTGATGGCAGCAAAACAGAAGGCAGCCAGAACCTCTGTAGTCCTCAAGACAGGGAACTTGTAAAGGCTGTACAAAACCACTTCTCCCTGATCCTTGCTTATCAAGCTGGCAAGGCCTTTTTCTCCTATCAGAGGAGAAGAGCCATCACAAGTCAGCCAGTCACATCTCCTCTTCACAGTGAATGACACTTCAGAAGGCAACATGTTGGTCCAAGTCCTGTCTGCCACGAGTGTGCTTTCAGAGGCTTATTTTGACTACAGTAAGCAGGCAGTGGTTGTTAGGTGTTAGGGAAAACATGGGAGGAACTGCACCAGCCTGGATTTTTGTGTGGCTGGCTAAAAGGAGTAGTTCTGATAATCTAAAACCCACACTGCTCCCCCCGGGTGCAAACCTCCTGCAGCCCTTAGATCTGGTTCCTCCACAGGCCAGAATTTTTATCTGTCATGCACTACTGGTAATGATCTGACAGATTGCAGGGGGTTGAGCAGTTCGTATACATAGGGCTGGAATTCCTTGCTTACCTTCTTCCTTGGATCTAAGCCTGGTGTCTTTAATAGGAACCCATTTCCACCTCCCATCTTCCTCCCCTTCTCTAAAGGGTGCTGAAGTGTTACAAGGTGAGAGTTTCAGCCCAAAGTCATTTGATGCATCCCAGCAGTCATCTCCAGACAGACTTGAGGTGGGGGAATTACTGGAAGGACCTAATGGATCTGTAATCCTTTGATCTATTCCCTATGGTATACACTTGCTTACACAGGAAGGTGTCTTCTCCAGTTGCTTCAAAACTCAATCTAACCCTGTGAGCCTAAACTGAAGAGCTCTGATATAAATTCAGATAACCATCTTATCAAGAGATGAGGTCCCTGCTAAGGCTGCTCTCTTTTGTGCAACTAGCTAAGCACTCTCCTTTAATCCAAGTATTTGAGATTGGCAAGAGTTTTCCTGTATTTTTTCCCAGAAAATATACAGGTTGTCATAGAATCATTGAACTGGAATTGATTGGAAAAGACCTCCAAGATCATTGAGTCCAGCTGTCAACCTAACACCACCATGGACATTAAATCATGCCACAAAGTGCCATGTCTACACAATTTTTTACCACCTCCAGGGGTGGTGACTCAAGCACCTCCCTGGGCAGCCTGTCCCAAAGTCTGACCACTACTGAAGCACAGAATTTTTTCCTAATATTCAACCTAAACCTCTCCTGGCACAATCTGGGGCCTTCTCCTCTTGTTCTACCACTTGATACTAGGGAGAAGAGATCAACACCCACCTCACTCTAACATCTTTTCAGGTAGTTGTAGACAGCAATTAGGTCTCCCCTCAGCCTCTTCTTCTTCAGACTTTCAAGGTGACACGCTAGTGCTCACAGTCTGCCAGTCTTGGGTTGTGTGGTGGGGGAGTTTGTGTTGCTTCCATGTATTTTGCAAGGAGTCATTAGCCATTGGAATGTGCTGCCCAGAGAGATGGTGGAGTCACCATCCCTGGAGGTGTTCAAGAGGGGATTGGACGTGGCACTTGGTGCCATGGTTTAGTTTAGGTCTGTGGTGACAGGTTGGACTTGATGATCTTAGAGGTCTCTTCCAACCTTGGTGATTCTGTGATTCCTCACCCAGAAGCAGAGCAGACCGTGACACTTCCAAGGGGATTTGAACACAAGGAGCAGCCCCTCTACGGACAGGCTGTGGCTGCGGAGAACACAATGAGTATTCACGGGAGAAGAGATTCCAGGAGGTCAATATTTGCTATTCATTATTCACTTAAAATATTTGCCATGCAATCTGGGGACTGAGACAAATTCCCATGGCAAAGGTGACCAGCCACACAATCTAACTAAACTCCCATGCTGTTAGCATAAGCAAGGACTGAGCCAGCTTCAGAAAAACAGAGGGGAGAACATTATTCATTCACTTCTTTGCCAGGGTTTTGGGGATTTTGTGTTTTTTTTTTTTAACTTTAAAAAAGGCTGTATCAAAATCTGGATCAGATAATAAATTGCAGCTTTTTAATAATAATAATAATGATTAATTAAGTAAATAAATAAATTAATGGGAAGAAAACTTGTATGAAATGTCAATTGTGATCAATACTTCAGCCAGGAGAACTGACATTATCATGACCCTTGCGTGGAATTGTCCAGACATCACCTGGCATTTCCCAGCATGGCTTGGCAGCTGTCCAGATAGGTGGCTACTTATCTTTCAAGGCAGCAAAGATGTTTGGGTTTCAAAGCTCTTTTAGGTGGGTGGGGTGTTTTTTTTGTGGTTTGTGTTGGGGTTTTTTTTTCCCCCTTCCAATTTTGGGAAAAAAAAAAAAATAAAATACATCAAATCAAAGCCAAACTCTGCTGTGAAACAAAATTCCAGACCAAAAAAAGAAACCATAAAATAAACCCCACAAACCCCCCACCCAGTATATTAAAAAGAAAAAAGAAATTAAATGAAATTAAACAAATTGCTGTCTGCAGCTACCTGAAGGGAGGTTGTAGCCAGGAGGGGGTTGGTCTCTTCTCCCAGGCTACCAGCTCCAGAACAAGAGGACACAGTCTCAAGCTGCACCAGGGGAGGTTTTGGCTGGATGTTAGGAAGAAGTTCTTCATAGAAAGAGAGATTGGCCATTGGAATGGGATGGCCAGGGAGGTGGTGGAGTCACCATCACTGGAGGTGTTTAGGAAGAGACTGGATGGGGTGCTTGGTGCCATGGTTTAGATGATTAGATAGTGTTGGATGATAGGTTGGACTTGATGATCTCGAAGGTCTCTTCCAACCTGGTTTATTCTACTCTACTCCTATTCTATTCTATTCTATTCTATTCTATTCTATTCTATTCTATTCTATTCTATTCTATTCTATTCTATTCTATTCTATTCTATTCTATTCTATTCTATTCTATTCCATTCCATTCCATTCCATTCCATTCCATTCCATTCCATTCCATTCCATTCCATAGCAAGTCCATCTCAACTTGAAGTTAGAACTTTTTTGTGTGTGGATGCTACTTCTAGAGCGTCTATTTTCCAGCTGCTGAAGGATGTGACTTTCTTGCTTAAATGGAGCACGGCTGTCATCCAGCTGCAGTGGCCCTCACAGCTGGTAGCCAGGAGACCCAAATCTTCTCAATCTATATCCGACTCAGAGAGAAAAGGCATGAGAAAGTACAGAAGTGCTGTGGTAGGACAACCATGAAGAAAACATGTCAAGGAGCAGCACCTTCAAGAATGCAGTGAGCTTGTGGAGAAAGAGCTTATTTTTTGAGGATAAAGGATATCTTAGAAGAAACAGAAGGACATTAGGACACCTCCAGGGTCAGATTGCATCATTGTGGACCACAAAACTTCATAGGGATGTAAGGCTAGAAACATGGCCCAGAAAAGTATCTTTCCTTGGTTTGTGGCTAGCAGTGGTGGCTACGGGAAGCATATGGCTGTAAGTGATGCATGAGGATTTGTCGTTCAGACAGTCACCAGTCTAATTCCCACCATCACAGCATATTCTAGAGATTCTTGTTTGAGGCCAAGAAAGACATTTTATCAGAATACCCTAGGACAAATATCAGACATCAGACCTTTTGATCCTCAGAGCAAGGAAGAGTTGTGTATTTTGTTGGTGAAGATGTATTTTCCCCGTGAAGATGCATTTTCCCACTATCCAGCACAGGGAATGGTGGAGCAGGAAATATGGAGCTGCTTGGCTGGGAATGTGGAAGACCCATGTCCCCATGCCTCACACTCCTTGGTGCTATTGTACTTCCCAGAATTTTCTACTCCCCCAGCCTTATTATGTTGTATTATCCTTATACATCTTTTGTCCTGCAAACAAGAGAATAAAAGCAGTGAAAACAACAGAAATAGGTATTATTACTTCTTGATCCCTCCAGTGTCCCTCTGTCTTTGTACTTAGAAACAAATCATGAGGTCCATGGGAACACTGAGCTAGCCCAAATTCCTTGTCTTCAAACCCACCTTCATCTCCCCCTGCCTTGGCCCTGGAAACAAGAGGAAGTGTAAACAACCATCACAACCTCCGAAGTATTTCAATAGCAAAATAACTAAAGCACTTCTCCTGGGGGCTACTAAATAGCAGGCAAGCTATCAGAGCCCAGAGGGGGAAAAGTTCAGCTGAAACTGGTTACAGAATCTGAAGATGCAGTGTGACAAACTCCAGCCTGCTCCTGCTCTTGCACAGCATTGCCATTCTCCTGCAGAATGACAGTTTTCAATTACTGGACTGTAGCTAAGAGCAAATTGTGCACTTCAGCAGCTGGAGTTCTCTCTCCTGATTTTCAGTCGTGGCTGGGTAAAATGTACAGGGGCAATGAAAGTGGCTTTCTCTGCACGGCTAACTGAGCAAGGACAAGCTCAGAGACTGTCAGAGAAAGTGGAAAGGCCTAGCAAATAGGGAGGGGGAATAGCTGATGGCTTGATTTACCAACTTCTCCTCCCCTAGACTTCAAATAAGACTTCAGCTGCACATCCTACAAGAGTGAGCCTGTGTCTGTCTGCCTAAACTTTCAATGTGATTTAGATTTTCTTTTCCCCACACAACTCAGTTTAGGAAGGATGTTGTCTTGCTGGAACGTGTCCAGAGAAGGACAACAAAGTTGGTGAGGGGTTTGGAACACAAGCCCTATGAGGAAAGGCTGAGGGAGCTGGGGTTGCTTAGCCTGGAGAAGAGGAAACTGAGGGGTGACCTTATTGCTCTCTACAACTCCCTGAAGGGAGGTTGTAGCCAGGCAGAGGTTGGTCTCTTCTCCCAGGCAGCCAGTACCAGAACAAGAGGACACAGTCTCAGGCTGCACCAGGGCAGGTTTAGGCTGGATGTTAGGAAGAAGTTCTGCACAGAGAGAGTGATTGCCCATTGGAATCAGCTACCCGTGGAGGTGGTGGAGTCACTTTGATTGGAGGTGTTCAGGAGGAGACTTGATGGGGTGCTTGGCTGCATGGTTTAGTTGTTGGGTGGGTTGGATTGGTTGATGGGTTGGACGTGATGATCTTGAAGGTCTCTTCCAACCTGGTGTATTGTATTGTATTGAACTAATTCTCTCAATAGTCTGATACCTGGATCGTGTTATCCTCATTCTTACACAGGTAGGAAATTTCTCCTTTCCCCCTGTTAGATTCTCCCATTGGACCAAAGCCTGGATGTCTGGATATAAGGATGTACTTGAGGTAAAATACATCCATAGAGGGTCAGTCCTCTTTGTTTAACCCAGGCAGGAGAAGCATAGAAGCAAAGAATGGTAGAGACTGCAGGGGAACTCTTGACATCATTAAGTCCAACTCTCCTGTCAAAGCAGGATCACCTAGGGCAGGTCACATACAACTGTGTCCAGGTGAGTTGTCTGAGTCCAGGAAAGTTGTCCTAGTAAAATATATGTCCTAGTAAAATAGTCACAGGGAGGGAGAGGAGAGGTTCGGAGAGGAGAGGTTCGGAGAGGAGAGGTTTGGAGAGGTGAGGTTCGGAGAGGTTCGGAGAGGTTTGGAGAGGTTAGGAGAGGTTCGGGGAGGAGAGGAGAGGTTCGGAGAGGAGAGGTTCGGAGAGGAGAGGTTCGGAGAGGAGAGGTTCGGAGAGGAGAGGTTCGGTGAGGAGAGGAGAGGAGAGGGAGAGGGGAGAGGGAGGAGAGGAGAGGAGAGGAGAGGAGAGGAGAGGGAGGTTTGGAGAGGAGAGGAGAGGAGAGGAGAGGAGAGGAGAGGAGAGGAGAGGAGAGGAGAGGAGGTTCGGAGAGGAGAGGTTCGGAGAGGAGAGGAGAGGAGAGGAGAGGAGAGGAGGTTCGGAGAGGAGAGGTTCGGAGAGGGAGAGGAGAGGAGAGAGGAGAGGAGAGGGAGAGGAGAGGAGAGAGGAGAGGAGAGGAGAGGAGAGGAGAGGAGAGGAGAGGAGAGGAGAGGAGAGGAGAGGTTTGGAGAGGAGAGGTTCGGAGAGAAGAGGTTCGGAGAGGAGAGGAGAGGTTTGGCGAGGAGAGGTTTGGCGAGGAGAGGAGAGGAGAGGTTTGGCGAGGAGAGGAGAGGTTTGGAGAGGAGAGGTTCGGAGAGGAGAGGTTCGGAGAGGAGAGAGGAGAGGAGAGGGAGAGGAGAGGAGAGGTTCGGAGAGGAGAGGTTCGGAGAGGAGAGGTTCGGAGAGGAGAGGTTCGGAGAGGAGAGGAGAGGAGAGGAGAGGTTCGGAGAGGAGAGGGAGAGGAGAGGAGAGGGAGAGGAGAGGAGAGGAGAGGAGAGGAGAGGAGAGGAGAGGAGAGGAGAGGAGAGGAGAGGAGAGGAGAGGAGAGGAGAGGAGAGGAGAGGGAGAGGAGAGGAGAGGAGAGGAGAGGAGAGGAGAGGAGAGGAGAGGAGAGGAGAGGAGAGGAGAGGAGAGGAGAGGAGAGGAGAGGTTTGGAAGGGACCTCTGAAGATCATCTAGTCCAACCCCCATGCTAGAGCACCATCACCCAGAGTAAATCACACAGGAACACATCCAGGTGAACACGGGTCTGTAACCAGCTGCAGATCATAGAATCATTGAATCTTAGAATCACTGAATCTTAGAATCATTTAGGTTGGAAAAGACCCTTAAGATAGTCAGAAACACAACAGCATGAAGGAATAAACAGGGCTGGGTGGAGACCAGGCTGGCAGCACCCTGAGCTTGTTGATAGCTGTCTGAATGTTGTCCACAAAGTGGACTTAATGAAACCTTTCCTGCCGGGCACCTCTGGATCAGTCATTTTGATTTGTTTCTTTTTCTTTGCAGTAAACAAATGTTTTAGCATGACTGCATAAATTCTCCTGCAGAAACCTTTGCCCCGTGAAAGGGGACTCCTCTGCTCAGGGCTGCCGTAACTGCACTTGCTGGAGAAGACAGCGAGTCCCACTGCAGGGCTCAGCCATAGGCTGAAAGGCTGCTCTGCGCTTCTCCAGCGTCACCTTCTTTCATCCCCAATCAGCATAAGCAACATGGCTTGGTAAAAACAAACGTTACAAGCACTCTGCTGTTTCAGGTACTCTAAGGAGATCGAGTTCGTGGCTGAGCCCTGTGCCATCCCTCATTACCATCCTGCAGCGGGCCACCTTCATGCTTCGGACAGCCACCGCCTGCGTGCAGACCCCTGATGCAAGGCAAGACGACTGAGAGTTCACGTTGGGAGCTCGCCATCTCCCTGCCCCCAGCCAGCCAAGCTGATGCTCTTGTCTGAACAGCACGGGATGCGTCTGACAAAGCCGGAGAACCTGGAGGAATTTCCAGTCACGTATGACGGCGTCTAGCGACGCATTCCTGCCGAACGGGGGAGAGGGAAGCAGAGGCTAGGGCTGGATGAGCACACTGAGTGGTGACATGCCATTTTTAGACATAATTATGTAAATTACATAATTCATCTTGAAATATTGAGTTGTTGGGTTTGCTTTTTCCCCCCCTGTATTTACTGCAATTACGTCAATTGACCTATTTGTGTTATCTGACGTGCTTATCATTAAAATGGGACAATATATCCCATTAGATCCTCTTACTCTGTTGAATGGAATGGTGATTAATTATAGCATAAAAAGGAGCTGTGCTATGCATCTCTGAACGTGGGATTTGAAGCTTAAAATAAAACAACCACCTAGCATCATCGTTTCCTGCCTCAAACTTCCTCTCACCCAGCTGAGAGCCGTGCTCAGGGTTCCCCACGTGGGATTATTCTGGTCCTCATTTATATCATTCCCCACATGGGATTATTCTGGTCCTCATTTCTGTCAATTAAATACTTAGAAAGCCAAACATGTTTCATTTTTTGGTAGGACCTACTGCTATATATTATTATTTATATATATATATATATATATATATATATATATATAAAATTGTATTTGAGGTCTGTGGTGACAGGTTGGACTCGATGATCTTTGAGGTCTCTTCCAACCTTGGCGATACTGTGATACTGTGATACTGTGATATTATGCAGAGGCAACATGTCTAGTGAAAGAAATCTAGCAAGTTGGCTCATGTGTGTGATGTCATGGCTCTGAGGATCTCACAGAATCACCAAGGTTGGAAGAGACCTCAAAGATCATCAAGTCCAACCAGTCACCACAGACCTCATGACTAAGCCATGGCACCAAGTGCCACACCCAATCCCCTCTTGAACACCTTTCAGAAGGGTTTTCCTAACTACAGTTATAACTTCTTGGAAAACAGCTTCTGCCTTTCTCAAGTGTTTGAGATCTCAGAAGAATCTCAAAGCAAGTAGAACAGCACACCTATGGACAAGTTGGAAACAATCCCAGCTTAAACACCAGTCTTATTCTCCCAACTGGAGCCTGCTGATCACATCGCTGATGGGGTCAGCATACACAAAAAAGAAAACCAGCTCAACAAGAAGAAATGCAGGAGGGAAGGGTCATCAGTGTGACCAAATGGAAAATGGCAAAATAAGAAGGGGAAGAGCAGTGTGTCTGCAGGATCCTTGGGCAGAAGCCTAAGACCAGAGTGAAGTCAACTATGAGAGCCTGTCCTGGTTCACCTGGGATGTGATTAACTTTCACCAAAAGCTGGGACAGGCCACGCCCAGAAGAGAAGAAACAAACCAGCCAATGGGATGTGCAATACAAGTCAGACATCATGTCCTGTATGTAAGGAGATGACTGTTGGAGAGCAGCTTGGCTGGATGAATTCTGGTGGTCAGGTGTGCTCTACACCATTCCAGTTCTATCTTATTCCATTTGTATTATTATTGTTGTTGTTGTTTCTTCTTTATTTCTGCTGTTCCATTCAATTCTCTTCATCTTGGTTCAGGGATCTTTACCTTTTTCTCCCAATTTTCCTCCCATCCTGTGGGTGAGGAGCAGTGACAGAGCTGCTGTGGTGCTCAGGGGCTATGAGGTTAAACCAGGACAAAGCAGAGCAGAGCAGCATCAGGGTGCTATAAACTCTGCTCCCCCTAGCCCCACCCCCAACCCGCCCAGCCCTAACACAGTTCATCCATAATAACAGAATAACAGAGGGACCTAGGACAAGCAGAGCTTTCTAACATGAAAGCTGAGTGTCTCAGCCTAGGGCTGGGTGAAACCAGCTTCAACTCCCCACCAGAACATTTCACAGAGAAAGAACCCACAGCTAAACTGCTTCTTAAAATCCTCTTTCTGAGTTTATTCCACCAACTTCTCTTCCCATGTGCTGGACCATCACCTAAGTTGATGTGGTGATGCCAGCCACCCTGCACTGCAAACTAAGCCTTGCTTGAGCCAAGTTCTGCCTAATTCTGTTCCTCTAAACCTTGTCCTCCTTCAGCCTATACTGCTCTTCAGCAATGTCTCTTTTCAACGTGGGCATAAAAGTATAAAACTGAGCACAAACTGGGCCAGAAAGAAGTCAATGTGTGCTGTGTGCAGGGGTCCAAGGTGGCCACCCAAATACAAAAGTCCCTTTCTCCCAGTTGTTTGCTTTGTTGGACAATTACAAAACTTCCTCAGTTCTTCATTTTCTGGCCAGTAACTCAGGCTGGTATAGACACAGGTTTTTAGTTACTAACATGAAAGTCCCCATTCACTGCTATCACATAGTACTTCAGGAAGAATAATGACCATCTGTCCTTAGGGGACTCAAAGCTATGGGAAGAAGGACTTTCAGAAAGAGCATGAAAGGGATTCATCATGTGCCTGATACTGGAGCTTGGTGCCGGTAAGGACTTTCTCCTCAGAGATGTCTGTTAAGTTTCTTGGTACTGTTCCTACTCAATCCCTAACCATCTGCTGCTCCTTTGAACAGGCAGAGGTGATGGAAAGAAAAAGAGGATTACTGCAATATGCCCCTTCTTAGCTGATCTCACCTTCCCTCACTAGCCAGCACAGGGGCCCAAAGGAAAAAGGTTTCAGCTCATTTTAATCCAAGGGAAAGGGCTCGAGTGCATCTAAAGAGGGTTTCGGCGCCGTTTGTTTTACTCAATTAAAAACCTGCAGACACAGATTAGCTCCCTGCTGCTCAGTGCAGGAATTCCTCTAGCACTCCAGTGATTTACGATCTACCAGGCAGTGTTTAACGAATGTCATCCAGAACCCAGAGATGCTTAACACCAGGACTGGTCACTCGTGTTAATGAAAAATGGATCTGAGGCGACAGCCGCTTGAGTGGCTGCATTTTGATAACAAACGACTTGGCAGGGCCAGGGCAGAGGAAGGCTTTGTAATTAATATTACAGTGGGATCAGGTATGTAACAGAGAGCTTGCCTTAGAATTAAAATCAATACAACAGCTGTTGGGACGTGTCACTCCTAGTCCCTAGGCCCTGAGATATTATGCCAGACAGAGGAAGGGCTGATGGGGAGGTGATGACACGCAGTGAATATCCATCTTGTGTTAACTTCAGGCAAGAAATTAAACTTAGTGGAATGTGTTGGCGGGTTGGGGATGTTTTGCTGGCTTTTTCTTAGGTTTTAGTTGTCTTTTTGTCTTGTTTTCTGGGTTTTTTTTCTCTCTCTTTTCTTAGTGGATGGGTGAGCAGGAGAGACAACTTCTGCCCCTTGCTATGGCTGATTTTCTTTTCAAACAGTAGAATAGAATAGGATAGAATAGAATAGAAAAAAAATAGAATAGAATAGAATAGAATAGAATAGAATAGAATAGAATAGAATAGAATAGAATAGAATAATAGAATAGAATAGAAGAACAGAATAGAATAGATGAATAGAACAGAATAGAACAGAATAGAATAGAATAAAATAGAATAGAATAGAAGAATAGAGTAGAATAGAATAATAGAGTAGAATAGAATAGAATAGAATAGAATAGAATAGAATAGAATAGAATAGAATAGAATAGAATAGAGAATAGAATAGAATAAAATAGAATAGAATAGAATAGAAGAATAGAGTAGAATAGAATAATAGAGTAGAATAGAATAGAATAGAATAGAATAGAATAGAATAGAATAGAATAGAATAGAATAGACCAGACCAGGTTGGAAGAGACCTTCAAGATCATCGTGTCCAACCCATCATCCAACACCACCTAATCAACAAAACCATGCAACCAAGCAACCTATCAAGTCTCCTCCTAAACACCTCCAATGATGGTGACTCCACCACCTCTCTGAGCAGCACATTCCAAAGGGCAATCACTCTCTCTGTGTAGAATTTCTTCCTAACATCAGTCTGAACCTCCCCTGGCACAGCTTGAGACTGTGTCCTCTTGTTCTGGTGCTGGTTGCCTGGGAGAAGAGACCAGCCCCTGCCTGTCTACAACCTCCCTTCAAGTAGTTGTAGAGAGCAATAATGTCTCCCCTGAGCCTCCTCTTCTCCAGGCTAAACAATCCCAGCTCCCTCAGCCTCTCCTCACAGGGCTGTGCTCTAGACCCCTCCCCAGCTTTGTTGCCCTTCTCTGGACACCTTCCAGCAACTCAACATCTTTCCTAAACTGAGGGGCCCAGAACTGGACACAGGACTCAAGGTGTGGCCTAACCAGTGCAGCGTGCAATATTTTACAGCAAACAATTACTCTGCCCCTGTGGTTTGGTAGGTTTTGGATTTTGCTTTGTTTTCCAGCCTTCCTGCAAGTTAGAAACAAAAAACCTCAAATTTAGAGTCTCTGGTGGTTATGGCTTTTATGAAAATATAATACAACTCTCTGTTTCTGACAAAGCACTCCATTTGCTGGCAGCACCAAGGACTTCTCCATCTATTTTCAGCCTCCCTTTTCTCTTCCCTCCCATCCCCAGCCATTCAGATGACCACCTGCAGCTCCAGAGCGGCTGTTGCTCCTCTAAGGGAATTTTACTTTGAAGCCTGAGGACGGGAAGATGTGAAAAGGTGGAGTGGGGGCTGGGTTAAGACAGCAGCAACACTGTTTGTGCATTTCTAGGAAATTCTTTTCAAAGAAAAATGGGAAAATATCAAAAAATTCAACATTTTAGCCAATACCATCAACAACAACAGCAACAACATCTGCAGCGTGTGGGGAGATAGCTTGGAGATGATCAAGATAGATGATGCTTTGCATTTCACATCAGTGTTGACCTTCGTTCCTGCTTGCATTTTTTTGTGTGTGTTATGAGCTAGAATTTCCAAACTGAAAGCCTAAATCCATTTTTTTGCTCAGAAATGCCAGTGGGAATAATATGACAATGATGGAGCTTTTTCTACACTTTCTGCAATTCAGTTGTGCTTAAAACGTGGCTATTTAGGAAGCTGGGCTAGTTTTACAACTGCTTTTAGCTCCAGCAAAACAAAATAAAGCCCTCAGATCATAGGAACACTCCAAAACCAGCCTTAGACGGCAGCTGGGGTTTTGGTCATGTTCAGTGGATTTGCAATCTGCAAACATTTCCCAACCTTGTTGATTCTATGGAGAAGAGGAGGCTCAGGGGAGACCGTATTGCTCTCTACAACTACGTGAAAGGCAGCTAGGTGCTTAAATTAGGTCTTCCTCCAAAGTCCACCCAAGCCAGTAAAAAGGGCTCTGACTGGTTTCATGACGTTTTGGAGACCCTCTTAATGAAAGGAAGTTGTAGACAGGGGGGTTGGTCTCTTCTCCCAGGCAAACAACACCAGAAAAAGAGGACACAGTCTCAAGCTGCACCAGGGGAGGTTTAGGCTGGAAGTGAGGAGAAAGTTCTTCCCAGAAAGAGTAATTGGCCAGTGGAATGTGCTGCCCAGGGAGGTGGTGGAGTCACCATCCCTGGAGGTGTTCAGAAAAGGATTGGATGTGGTACCTGAGGCCATGGTTTAGTTAGCCATGAGGTGTTGGGTAGTAGGTTGGACTTGATGGTCTCTGAGGTCTGTTACAACCTTATTGATTCTATGATTCTATGATTATGGTTGGACACTGTAGCAACCAAATACCACAGCTGCTGGGGAATGAGCAGCAGTATCTACATATCAGATGGAGGGAAATCCATTATCTGTATGCATTGCCCTGAGGCTGAGTTCAAAGCTCAAGCCAATCTCACATCAATAATCGACTCAGAAACGATGCCCAAATTCCTGTCAGTGCCTGTGAGTGTGACAGAAGCTCTTGTTAACATCCACCACCGAGATCAAGGCCTGTAATTCTATCCCTGCAGCTAGGTGCCTAAATTAGGTCTTCCTCCAAAGTCCACCCAAGCCAGTAAAAAAGGCTCTGACTGGTTTCATTAGGTTTTGGAGATCCTCTTAATGAAAAGCCCATCTGCTATGCAACCCGCAGGCTCCTCAGTCGCTCATCCTCTTTTCCTCTACTCCCTACAAACATCTTGTGAGACCAGTGAATTTCTCAGCTTACTTTTGATGAAAGACGGACAGACAGAAAGAAAGAAAGAAAGAAAGAAAGAAAGAAAGAAAGAAAGAAAGAAAGAAAGAAAGAAAGAAAGAAAGAAAGAAAGAAAGAAAGAAAGAAAGAAAGAAAGAAAGAAAGAAAGAGATAGATTACAGCATGCAAACTGAGTCACCATGGTGGGGGTTCATCCTGGAATGGTTGCATGTTTCTTGCTGTAGACAGAAATCTGGACAAAAGTGCTCAGTTTGGTTATTGCTCCCTTAAGGCTCAGCCTTCAGCCACTGTCTCCTTGCAGATGGTTAAAGCAGAAGCCTTTGGGGGCTTTATGTTTTCAGAGAAGGAAGCAGAAGGTGAAACATCGTGTGACATCTGTGGACTTCATGGACCTGAAGTGAAAGCAGCCAAAATAACCCCAGAAAGTACAGAGTTCTGTTCTGTGCCTTTGGACAAGCACTAATGCAATTGATGTCCAGAAATCCACATGAAGAAAGGCTCTGAAGGCCGTGATGCAGGAAAACAACACCCAGAAATACTTCCATAAGTGCTAATTTAGTGAACACTATGAAATGGAAACATATTGCAGGGGGGGGGGGGGGGGGAATCAGCCAGGGGGGAAAAAAAGCCAGGGGAGAAGGAGAAATACATCCACAATTACTGATGTGACTGATATATATCTGTATTTTAGGCCCACCAGGTGTCTGCAAAGCTGTGATTGAGGGTCTAATTCACCAGGGATAATTACCTCTGCCCCATAGGAGGTGAAGTGTGCTCACTCGGTGAATAGCAGTGATGAAGCACCATACAGAGAAGACCCCAAACAGATCAGTGGAAGCAAATTGTTTCTTAATAGTTTTCAGCCTGTGACCTGTACATTTCACTACTCTTAAATGGCACTGAAACGCCAGCTCTGATCTGCTGGAGCTGAACCACCCAGGAAGGCTTGTTCAGAGAGGCAATTGGCTGCAGATGCCATTTGCTTATTCATGGTAGCACAGGCAAGAGAGCTGTGAAACTGTGAGGGATGGGATGCATCACTTACAGACCAATCCCAAGCCATATGTGGGGGCTTTTTATCCAAATCCAACACTTTTCCTAGGGGTTCAGGTCCATAATTTCTGCTCTAATTCTTTTTCTCTAAAGTAATGTCTCCAAACTCTTTACAAGAAGATATTGTTATGCCTGAACTGTCTGAACTGACTTCTGGACGACCAGCTCCTGGCTCCTCAGCTCTTGGAAATGTGGGAGAGGCATATGTTCCTCAGCTCCGAATGGCTGCCCTGATGCCACCCTGGCTTCATCCTGTTGGCTGAGAACCGCAAAGAAACAACTTGCTTGAGCACAGATCACTCCTGCCTGCTCATTGACATCTCCTAATGCATAGCTACCCTCGTGTCTTTAACCACCAGTGACAGATTTTGCCCCAAATCTTTGGCTGCACTGGGGAGTTCTGTGAGTGAGGAGTGTGGTTTCTCTCTTTATTTCTATAGGGCTTAACAAATGGGAGGCAGTGATGTGAAGCTCACGTGGGTAAGTAAATGCATGCAGGTACTCACACAGAATTCAGATGTTTAACCTCTGGATGAACCAAAAAAAAGAGGACTAGGGTACTTGTGAGAAATGCATGGCTGTACAGTGGCATCACTTGACTGGTTATTGAAATAATGATTTATTTGGGGAGGTTTTCATATACAAACAAAAGGAGCTCGTGCTTAGAATAAATCATCTCCTTCCACGGGTTAAGTTGGGAAATATCTGGAAGCAGGGAATTGTCAGCTTAAAGGAACTGGCAAATAGATCTGAATAACATATGAAATGGGGAGAACTTTGTGATCTCTTCAGACAATATGTGAATATGCATCAGTGTGCCACGTTCTTTGCATAAATTATTCCCTTAAAATGATTCCCCTCCGTTCTGGTGATTGTTAAGATGAGGGGATTTTGACATAAAGTGCTAACTAGTGAGATTAAAAGGAGGGGGTGGAAAAAGCTGTGTACTTCTTATTGCATTTTTTTTTTCCCCCCAAGAATTTTCTACCTGCATTAACATCACTTTTCTCTGCTCAGATAACTTTGCCTTTTAACTTGTTTCTGCTTCTCTTCTTTCCACCTGTCTTTTTTCTTCCTCTTTCTTTTCAGCACTGCCTGAAGACAAAAAAATTTTGCTCTGAAGGGGATCCTTTTAGGCTATAATGGGATTAGGCCTTGGAGTGGAGTTCTTGTTTGGATCAGCTGTTGAACTCACAGGAGTCCTGTTAAAGGCCTATTAAAATTCCATGTAATACCTCAGTAAGTAACATGCGAATCCCCAGCTCATCTTTGGGAATTAAAGTGTGCAGAGCTTACTTGGCTGCTGTCAGGAAGGTTACTCACACCTAGGACTCATTTATTTGAAGAACAGGAGGACATCACCTGCCTATTTCCTGTACCTCCAAGAAAACCAGAGTTAAATATTGCAGAAGTAAATGGTTCATTCTTGAACTAAAAGATGTAGAAGAAACTTGACTGAAGATCAGTCCATGGCAGACAAGTGACCATCACAGAATCACTGTGGTTGGAAAGGACCTTCAGGATAGAATCATAGAATCAGCCAGGTTGGAAAAGACCTCAGAGATCATCAAGTCCCACATAGTCCTAATACCTAACACCTCTTGACTAAACTATACCTAACACCTCATGACTACTAAACCACGGCTTCAAGTGCCACGTCCAATCCTTTTTTGAACACCTCCAGGGACAGTGACTCCACCACCTCCCTGGGCAGCACATTCCAAGGGCCAACTTCTTCTTAACATCCAGCCTAAACCTCCCCTGACACAGCTTGAGACTGTGTCCTCTTGTTCTGGTGCTGGATGCCTGGGAGAAGAGACCAACCCCCACCTGGTTACCACCTCCCTTCACGTAGTTGTAGAGAGCAATGAGGTCTCATCAAGTCCAGTAATTATCAAGCTCAACCATGGATTTTCAGGGATGATTCACAGATACAAGTGACATGTGGGTCTCAAAGGAAGATTTGGCCTAGAAGAGACCTGACTGAAGATCAGTCCATAACAGACAAGTGACCAGTGAGCAGGGCCTTTCAGAGCTGACACAGAGGTACAGGTAACATGTGCGTCTCAAAGGAAGGTTTGGAAGATTAGCTTTAACTCAGATTATCTCATCAGAAGTTCTCTGTGCTATAAATTCAGCACAGTATCTCAGAGTGAGCTGAAATAGCTCTCAGCAGGATGGTATCTACCCTGAGATCTCCTAATTCTACCAGACAAGAGACACCAAAAGAGTAAGACTTTTTCTTCCCTCTGAGGACACTTTTTCCCCCTTTTCTGCTTAGATTTGAGATCTAAAAGTGTTTCCATTTCTACACTTTCTTGTTGTTTTCAAAATCCAAAAGTTATAGTTAGCTCTCCAAATGTGCTTGGGTAAACACAATATTAATACACTCTTACATACATTATTGCATATTGATCACCCAGCACTGCATCAGTGGTGCTGCTGTTGTGCTGCTGAAACAATAATTCCTTCCACCCTACTAAGCAACAGCAAATTGCCAGAGCCTGAGGGGCAAGGGAAAGGAAAGAAGGGGTGAAATGTGTGAAATGTGAATTCAAAAATAAACAGTCTTTGGTGTCTCTGAAATTAAAAGCAGTTGATCCAAAACCTGCCAGAACTAGAAGAATGGAAAGGAATGGAATGGAATGGAATGGAATGGAATGGAATGGAATGGAATGGAATGGAATGGAATGGAATGGGATGGAATGGGATGGGATGGGATGGGATGGGATGGGATGGGATGGGATGGGATGGGATGGGATGGGATGGGATGGGATGGGATGGAATAGAATAGAATAGAATAGAATAGAATAGAATAGAATAGAATAGAATAGAATAGACCAGACCAGGTTGGAAGAGACCTTCAAGATCATCAAGTCCAACCTATCATCCAACACCATCTAATCAACTAAACCATGGCACCAAGCACCCCATCAAGTCTCCTCCTAAACACCTCCAATGATGGTGACTGCACCACCTCCCCAGGCAGCATTCTAATGGACAATCACTCTCTCTATGAAGAATTTCTTCCTGACATCCAGTCTAAACCGCCCCTGGCACAGCTTGAGACTGTGTCCTCTTGTTCTGGTGCTGGTTGCCTGGGAGAAGAGACCAGCCCCTGCCTGTCTGCAACCTCCCTTCAGGTGGTTGTTTGATCTAAGGCTTGCACTTGCAGCTGGACCACCTCCACCTAAGACCTTTGTAACCCAAACCTGCTCACCTTTCCCATGGCATTGCCAAGGCTGCCCTCCCACTGCTGTGCTTCAAAACCCAACCCTGACGTGTCAGTGTTTCAGCTTCTACCTTCTCTTTCTCATTAGTCTTGGACAATGTGAAACCTTTGTGGACATTTCCTTTTTAGGAGCACTTCTCAGGGCTTTTTATGAATCTTTATTGATTAGACATCAAAACCTTCATCTGATGGAGATAAGTTTAATGCTATTATCCAGATTTTATGAGACAGGTTTTATTGAAGACCAGAAGTTAAGCAACTTGGTCAAGGTCAGACATCAACGTGTGGTAGGACAGGGAGCAGAGCTGGACTCCCGTGGAGGCACTGTGTGCTCTTACAACCCTGCATTCCTAATTATTGTCTCTCTGAAGCATTTTGGGAGATGGTATGGATTTTACTCACAGATATGACAAGGGAAATACCTTTGCATACACAGAGAAATAATTGCACAGAAGTGTGTTAAGGGAACTAAAGGTGGGAGCTGTCTGGCAGGATTTCTGTGATCTTTTCCTCTTTTTTTCAGGCTGTCTGTCTTGGCTCCCTTTGTTAGTTTTAACCTCAGAGAGGTGAATGCTCCACTCAGAAGGGTAGGATCTGCTGATAGACTGTAGCAGGGAAGGGAAGATTCAGAGCTGTGATAACGTCTAGGACTCAGCCTCAAGTTGTGCCAGGGGAGGTTCAGGTTGGTTGTCAGGAAAAATTTCTTCAGATAAAAGATTATGAAGCGTTGGAACAGGTTAGCCATAAAAGTGGTGGAGTCACCATCCCTGAAGGTGTTTAAAAGACTTGGGGATGTGATGCTGAGGGATGTGGTTTAGAGGCAGTGGCTTAGTAGTAGTGGTCGGATTGCGAGCTCTAGGAGAATGGTTGGGCTTGATCTCAAAGGTCCTTTGTGACCTCAACAGTTCTATGGGATTCATATTGGTTAAAATCCTTATTTTGCCCCTGACCTTGCATGAATTGCAGTTGCTCTCTATGCCTCAGCTTTGCACCTGTAAAATGGGAGTATTTGTGACATTTCCTTGTGCTGCAGAGATTCATATGGCCAAGAATGCCTGTGCTGGTACTGGAGTGATGGGAGCCCTTTGAAATGGAGAACTGCAGGGCAAAAATTGACTGGCAGCCTGTGCATGGAGCTGATGTATGTTTCCATGGTGGGGACAACCTGCAAGCAGAGGGGAGGATTTCTGCAGTCCTGTGTTTCAGCCTTCTACCATTGATGCTTGGCTGGTGCTCTCCTGCCCTCCTTCCCCTCTTGGATTTGTTTCTGGGTCTGGCTAGAACAGGGCCTGATGTCTGAGCAATAATTTGCCTGAAATGACCCAAATGTGCAGCTGAGCCCTTCCCACCTGCTGCTCTCCAAATGTTCTGGTCTAATTTTATCATGTATGAGTGCTGCAGCAGGAAGGAGGAGGAGAGAGCCTTCCTCTTCTCACCTGCCCTTCTGCAGATGGCCAACTGGGCTAGAAAGGATTTCTGCAGGTCTTGCAGGGGCAAAAGCCACCTGAAAGCTTCACAGCCTTGATCAGACTCCCTGAGTGGACTAGATAGGGGATATGGTTTAACCCCAAAGACAAATGATCTTGAAGAGCATGGTCTAAGTCTTCTGAGTGATCATTAACCTTGTGCCACTTAGTGCTGCTGTGCAGGAGATAACTGCCAGACAAGCCCTGTTACAGCCAAGTGCCCAACAGCTCGTGGCCAGGAGAAACCCCACCTGGTATTTTGGAAGGAGAAGGCTGCTAACCCACAGCACTGGTGCTGCATCAGCCCTGGGCTGCCATGCATCCAGGCTTCCTCCGGATAGCCCAGGTGAAGCCTCAACTGCAAACTCTCAAGAGAGGCAGAAGCTGGAAGAAAATGTTAGTTCTCATTAGCACTCACATTAGGCAGCTATCCATGAACAGAGAACTATCAGAGGGCTGGACTAGGAAGCTGTGGATCTGTGGGCGTCCTCAAAAAAGAATGTATGTCTTTTCATCCTCAGGTAAAGCTTTGCCTGGAGGATAAATTCCTTTTCTCGTGCTGACGGGGGAGATGCAGGTAAGAGCCGAGCCTTTGCAGCAAGCGCGGAGCTGAAGCAGTGACCATCTGCACAGCGCTGCCTTCAGAGCTGCTGTAGATCACAAATGCCCCCTTGAGCCCAGGGAAGGGATTGTTCAGGCACAGGTCCTCTGTCACCCTTCGACCTTCTGGTGAGGGAAAAAGGCCTTTTTGTGGCCGGATTTTAAAGGCTGTCCCTATCCTTTCCGTCTCCCCTCTTTGGATGGCTAACTTTGGGACAGGGTGTCCTGCAGAGAAGAGGAAGGCACGGTGGTTGATGTCTCCATCACCCCAAACATCCCTGGCCTGCTGTGGTCTTCTCATGAGGGCATGCACAGACAAGGATTTTCCATTCTCTGACCCTTTGCTCCTAGCTGTACATGGTGCCAGCTGTGCTGTGTTTTAATGACACCTCACATAGAATTTGTGTTTAGAAAATGGTTTAGATCCCTTCCAATCATCAGAGGGGGAAATGCATAACTATTCAACAAATGTGTAAGCAAATGTGTAAGGGGCTGAAGGAGCTCTTATCACCTAAACCTCATACAACTTCATGTCACCTTGGCCTCCTCTGTTTCTGCAGTTGCTGTGAAAGGCTGGCCAAGTGTCATGCCTGTCTCTCTTTTTAATGAGTTTATTCTCACTCCACTAACTTCCTCTGAGCAATTTCCTCCCCTGTTCCCAAAGGAATAATCCAAATAGTTAATTTGCTAATGCTCAGCTATCAGGAACTCAGCATTTAAGGCTTTACAGGGGTTGCCTGTTCTAGCAAAGAGCCATTGAGCCTAGCACCTCACTGCTGCCTGGATTGCTGCATGCCCCGTTGTACATTTTGATGAAGTAAATGATGCAGCATTCTGCCCTGGCAGATCATCAGGCCCAGGGAAAAAGCTGAATGAGTGTGATAAACCCAGTGATTTAATATGATGTCTGCCCTGCTGTTCCCAGTTTGGGGGATTCATGTAAGTGAGGAGCAGATGGGATCTCCAGGGGGAAATTCTAGGCTTGCATTACCGAAACCAATGTAAATTTAGTGCTGTGTTTCTAAAGTGTTGCTGGAAAGCACCCAGGAGTCTGAAATCTATGCAAGGTTTTCACCTCTCTCATTCACGTAGAGGCATTATTTATTTATTTATTATGCAGATTGTATATAAATATTTATTCATCTATTTCTCATGGGTGGAGACATGAAGCTTCATTCTCATGTGTTCGTGATTCGTCTTGCTTCAAATGTCACCTGACTCTCCACTTGCCCTTCTGGGAATGAAAGGCAACTTCAAAGTCTTGACCAGCTGCAATTACCAAGGAAATGCTTGCACTGCTCCCAGCAAAAGGCTCTGGTCATGCTGCTGTACCAGACAAATTTCAACTTGTGTTATACCTTCCAGATCCCAAAACTTCTCATTCAGTTAGCAATGCATAAAGACATTTGTCAGTCTTTTGTTGTTTGTTTGGTTTGTGCTCAGCTGCCTGACACAGTGCTGCAAACAGTTCCTGGACCTTCAGCACAAGAAGGATGTGCAACTGACGGAGCAGGTCCACAGGAGGGCCACAAAAATGATCAGAGGTCTTTAACACCTCTCCCCTGAAGACAGGCTGAAGGAGTTGGTCTTATGAAGCCTGGAGAAGGCTCCAGAGAGGCCTTATAGTGGCATTTCAATAGCTGAAGAAGCTACAAGAAAACTGAGAAGGGACTGTTTACAAAGCCAGTAGCAATAGGCTAAGGGAAAATGGGTTTTAAATGGAGCAGGGTAGATTTAGGTTGGACATTAGGAAGAAATACCTTATAATGAGGGTAGGGGAACAGGTTTCCAAGGGAGGTAAGTGGTGGGAGCTCCATTCCTGAAGACATTCAGTGTCAAGCTTGGTGGAGCTGTGAGCAACCTGCTGTAGTTGGAGATGTCCCTGCTGACTGCAGAGGGCTTGGACTACATGACCTTTAAACACTCCTTCCAATCCAGTGCATTCTATGATTCCATTATCTCTCTTCTGCCCCATGAAGGTAGCTTCACATATTGACGCCCTGATTTACTTCATGGTCCATAGTATACACTTTGCAAAGCCCCTTGAGGAAGGCAAGGATGCTGTAAATACAAAATACTTTCCTAGAGGTTGTTAGGACTGCACCCAGTAGGTGAGACATCACTGCTTTTCATTAAAGCCATCTCAGGCCATTCCAGAGTCAACAGCATTCATCTGGCACTCTCCATAACCCTTCTCCTGCTCTGTCTTCCCCAGCGGTGCACTGAATGATTTGAAAGTGCTGCAGCCAAGAGAAATCTTGGCCCTATCCTGTCTAATCTGATCAGCTCAACAGAGCAAGAGTGATAGAAATCCACAAATGCTGCCAATAAAGAGGTTTTCTTTGGCCAGGGCTGACATTTGGCATGATCTCTATCTGGATGGGAAAGTCACTTGAAAAAAATGTCATCAACAGGAATGTCCCTTAAAAATCAAAACTAAGATTGGATGATATAAAAACAGGAGGTGACATGAAGCTGTCTTTAGCAAGGGGTGTCAAGTCAGCTGATACAACACCTTGATGTCAGGAAAACCCCAGGGATGGAAAGGCTTCGAGGCAAGCAGCACCAGAACAAGAGGACACAGTCTCAAGCTGCACCAGGGGAAGTTTAGGCTCAATGTGAGGAGAAAGCTCTCCCCAGAGAGAGCTGTTAGCCATTGGAATGTGCTGCCCAGGGAGGTGGTGGAGTCACCATCCCTGGAGGTGTTCAAGAGGCGATTGGACGTGGCACTTGGTGCCATGGCTTAGTCATCAGGTCTGTGGTGACAGTTTTAGAATAGAATAGAATAGAATAGAATAGAATAGAATAGAATAGAATAGAATAGAATAGAATAGAATAGAATAGAATAGAATAGAATAGAATAGAATAGAATAGACCAGGTTGGAAGAGACCTTCAAGATCATCGTGTCCAACCTATCATCCAACACCACCTAATCAACTAAACCATGGCACCAAGCACCCCATCAAGTCTCCTCCTGAACACCTCCAGTGACAGTGACTCCACCTCCCTGGGCAGCCCATTCCAATGGCCAATCTCTCTCTCTCTGTAAAACTTCCTCCTAACCTCCAGCCTAAACTTCCCCTGGCGCAGCCTGAGACTGTGTCCTCTTGTTCTGGTGCTGGTTGCCTGGGAGAAGAGACCAACCTCTGCCTGTCTACAACCTCCCTTAAGGTAGTTGTAGAGAGCAGAGTTGGACTTGATGATCTTTGAGGTCTCTTCCAACCTTGGTGATTCTGTGATTCATTAAATGCCACCTCCGCTCTGGTCATGAGGAACCTGCACAGCACCACCAGCAGCCTTTCAGCCAGCTCCAGCAAACAGCATTTTTTGTGCTGGTGTGCAGGGCTTTTTTCCCCTGGGTAAGAAGACTTCTATATCCTCAGCTGAGAACTGCTAAATGCTGGTGTGAGCACAAGTTTGCCAGAGTGCAAGGAAGACGATGTGATTTGGAGCTGGGAGATGAAAAATCAACTTATTTCAAACCTCCCTTTAGGTGCAATCGTTCAAGCTCAGCTTAAATGATGTTAAGGAGTTAAATTGGGCTTGGTTTGTCCTGCAGTGCATCTTGCAACTTTTAATGAAAGCCCTCCATATTTTTTTCCCTTGAAGAAATTAATGTATCCCCATTAAACATCTTGGTTTCAATAAATCACCATTTTCCAATAGAAAAATCTGTCTGCCCATTCTTACTTTGTTTTTTGATCAGTGTTATATTTCAGAGGAATGTATTTTGCAGAGCAGTCTGAGAAACAGGTAAATTACCACGCTGGCTCAGATCCATACTTCGATTGGCTTCATATTTTGCATTTGACAGTACAAGGGAGAGGTCATTTCAGAGCCCATCACACAGGGATGGAGTTACCTGCTCTGGGTGAGTCTGAGGAGAGGCTAAGGGAGCTGGGATTGCTTAGCCTGGAGAAGAGGAGGCTCAGGGGAGACCTTATTGCTCTCTACAACTACCTGAAGGGAGGTTGGAGCCAGGAGGGGGTTGGTCTCTTCTCCCAGGCAACCAGCACCACAACAAGAGGACACCGTCTTAAGCTGTGCCAGGGGAGGTTCAGGATGGGTGTTAGGAAGAAGTTCTCCATAGAAAGAGTGATTGGCCATTGGAATGGGCCCCTGTACTCAGCACTGGTTAGGCTACATCTTGAATACTGTGTCCAGTTCTGGGCCCCTCAGTTCAAGAAGGACATTGAGACACTTGAACATGTCCAGAGAAGGGCAACGAGGCTGGGGAGAGGCCTTGAACACAGCCCTTTCGAGGAGAGGCTGAGGGAGCTGGGGTTGTTTAGCCTGGAGAAGAGGACACAGTCTCAAGCTGTGCCAGGGGAAGTTTAGGCTCGAGGTGAGGAGAAAGTTCTTCACTGAGACTTCTTTGCCATTGGAATGTGCTGCCCAGGGAGGTGGTGGAGTCACCATCCCTGGAGGTGTTCAAGAGGGGATTGGACATGGCACTTGGTGCCATGGTTTAGTAGTCATGAGGTGTTAGGTATTAGGTAATAAGTTGGACTTGATGATCTCTGAGGTCTTTTCCAACCTGCCAAGACTTTTCTGGGCAAGTGTTCCATTATTAGAAATGTCACAGCTATCAGCCTGCATCATGGCATGGGTTGGTGCAGCAGCAGGAGCTCAGCACCCTTTCCTTAAGCAGGTGGATGCATCATTGGACGTGCCACTTGAAGCCATGGTTTAGCAGTCATGAGGAGATGGGTGATAGGTTGGACTTGATGGCCTTTGAGGTCTTTTACAACCTTATTGATTCTGTGGTTCTCCCCAGCCCACACTAGACGGCCACAATGTGGCTGCAGCTTCCTGGACAGTCTCTTATGAGTGTTCTGTACACCATGGTCTCAGTGATCCTGGTCAGAATGGTTTCCTCCATTTGCTTGCTATAGGAAAGTTGTTCACTTTTTCTTATCTCAGAAACACATAGTATGGTTTGGGTTGGAAGTTCTAAAACCCCTGCTGTGGACAGGGACACCTTCCACTAGCACAGGTTGTTCAAGGCCTCATCCAACCTGTCCTTGAACACCTCCAGGGAGTGGTGACCCACAACCTTCCAGGGCAACCTGTTCCAGTGCTTCACTGCAAAGAACATCTTCCTAGTCTCCAGCCTAAATCTTCCCTCCTCAAGCTTTAATCCTTTCCCCTTCATCCTATCCCTACAAGCCCTTGTAAAATGTCCCTCCCCAGCTTTCCAGCAGTCTCCCTTTAGGTACTGGAAGGCTGCTATAATGTCTCCCCAGAGCCTTCTCTTCTCCATTTCTTTCTTTAAATCTGATTCTCCCAGCAGCTTCAGAGGTGACATTGGTTTGCATCCACATGCAGAGAGCAATGCACACAGATGTCCTGGGCTCCCCACACAATGACCCCTTGCTGCCCAGGGACTCCTACTCCATAGATAACCTTTCTTTTCCAACTCAAGCCCCACTTCCTTGGGATTGCCGTGACCTTTGCTTTCCTACAGGGAGGAGACAAAAAGGCAGCCGCCTCCCCTTGGATCTTGCTGCTGGATGCTTCAGCAGATGTCTGGTTGTGTGCCACTCAGAAAATGTCACTGCCTGCCAGCAGCTCTGAGCAGGTGATTAATGCCAGCTTGAGGATTTTTCTCAGCTACATTCGGATCCTTCTGTTCAGTGCCTCTTAGTGAAATGACAACCTGGCCCTCGTGCCACGGGAGACAAGCAAAGCCTGGCACATGATGGAAGCAAAAGATCTTCCAGGTCTCGTGTGAGGAGGATGAAGGTCTTGCCAGGAAACTGGTGAATTAGAGTCTAACCGAGGGCCACAGAGAAGCTGAGGGGGCTGGAGCATCTCCTTTTATGAGGAGAGGCTGATAGACCTGGGGCTGCTCAGCCTGAAAAAGGGCAGACTGAGAGGGGATCTTCCCAATGCATATATCTAAGAAGTAGGAGTCATGAGGCTGGGGCTGGGCTCTTTGCAGTGGTGGCCAGTGATAGGACAAGGGGTAATGGTTACAAACTGGAACTCAGGAGCTTTCACTTGGATTTAAAGAAAAACTTGGTTGCTGTGAGGGTGTCGGAGCGCTGGACTGAGCTGCCCAGAGATATTGTGGAGTCTCTTAATCTGGAGACCTTCAAAACTCACCTGGATGCTGTGATTCTAAGCAAACTGATCTGGGTGACCCTGCTTTACCAGGAGGTTTGAACTAGAAGATCTCCAGAGGGCCCTTCCAACTCCTACCATTCTGTGATGTTGCAATCTGGCTGGAGGCAAGCCCTGCAGTCGTGGCTCCAAAGAGGGCTCATAGACACCATCCCTTTTCTGTTAGCCTTGCCTCATCAGCTACAAATTGGTCATTAGAAAAATGGTGCTAATTATTTGGCTGCTTCCCCCAGAACAGGTGTTTGAGCAGGTGCCATCAAGTTTCAAGAACATTTAGGATGGAGACATTGCAGAATGCAAGTGACAGCTGGACTATCACTGTGTGTGTTTAAGAAGGCCTTCAAGGGGTGGAAAGAAAAGTGGTGTTTGAGTGAAGCAAGAAATGGAGAGGGAAATGTAAGAGATGAGGGAGGAGTGAGCATGGTCCCTCCATTTAAGAAGGACATCGAGACTCTTGAATGTGTCCAGAGAAGGGCAATGAGGCTGGGGAGAGGCATCAAGCACAGGCCCTACAAGGAGAGGCTGAGGGAGATGGGGTCTTTTAGCCTGGAGAAGAGGAGGCTCAGGGGGGAGACCTTACTGCTGTCTACAACTACCTGAAGGGAGGTTGTAGCCAGGAGGGGGTTGGTCTCTTCTCCCAGGCAACCAGCACCACAACAAGAGGACACAGTCTCAAGCTGTGCCAGGGGAAGTTTAGGCTGGAGGTGAGGAGAAAGTTAGGCTGGAGGTGAGGGGAAGTTAGGGTGGAGGTGAGGTGTTCAAGAGGGGATTGGATGTGGCACTTGAAGGTTTAGTACTCAAGAGGTGTTGGGTGACAGGTTGGACTTGATGATCTTTGAGGCCTTTTCCAACCTTATTGATTCTATGATTCTGTGAAAAAGTGATGCCTTCTTGAACCAAAAGATATCATAGGAAGCCTCTGGTGCCATTGCAGAGAAGTCTTAATCTTGTGCAGACCTTCCTAATAGGAAGATTGCCCAGAGTCAAATAGGGGTTTGGCTCTCCAGGAAGTTTCTTTCCCATCTAAAAGTGTCAGGCATGACAGGAGCAAAGAGGATTCTATCCTCAGTCCCTTTAAAGGCTTTAAAAAACATTTGTCATGAAACAGTTTTATGAAAGCAAATTAAAGAGTGCAGGCCCCTGACCACATGATCTCAGCCCCTTTTTAAGTGCTGGTGTTGAAAAAAAGGAGAAGAAAACCCCTCATCAACACCTGACTTAGGATCCTCCCTCTTCCCAGCTCCTTAATACATTTATCTTGTGTCCACTTAGAATCATGGAATCATAGTATCAGTCAGGGTTGGAAGGGACCACAAGGATCAGCTAGTTCCAACCCCTCTGCCATGGGCAGGGACACCCCACACTAGATCAGGCTGGCCAGAGCCTCATCCAGCCTGGTCTTAAACACCTCCAGGGATGGGGCCTCAACCACCGCCCTGCACAACCCATTCCAGGGCTTCACCACTTTCATGGGGAAGAACTTCCTCCTCACCTCCAGCCTGAATCTCCCCACCTCCAGCTTCATTCCATTCCCCCTAGTCCTATCACTACCTGATAGCCTGAGAAGTCCCTCCCCAGACTTCTTCTATCCCACTTCAGATACTGGAAGGCCACAATAAGGTCACCTCGGAGCCTTCTCGTCTCCAGACACAACAGCCTCAACTCTTTCAGTCTGTGCTCACAGGAGAGGTGCTCCAGCCCTCTGCCCATCCTCGTGGCCCTTCTCTGGACACGCTCCAGCACCTCCACATCCCTCTTGTAATAGGGGCTCCAGAACTGGAGGCAGTACTCCAGGTGGGGTCTCACCAGGGCTGAGTAGAGGGGGAGAATCCCCTCCCTTGCCCTGCTGGCCACACTTCTCTTGCTGCAGCCCAGGATCTGATTGGCTTTCCAGGCTGCAAGTGCACACTGAGAGCTCCTGTTGAGCTTCTCCTCCACCAGCACCCCCAAGTCTCTCTCCTCAGGGCTGCTTTCCAGCCAGACACTGCCCAGCCTGGATTTGTGCCTGGGATTGCCTCGACCCAGATGCAGGACCCTGCCCTTGGTCTTGTTGAAGCTCATGAGGTTGGCTTGTGCCCACCTCTCCAGCCTGTCCAGGTCCCTCTGGATGGCATCCCTTCCCTCCAGTGTGTCTGCTGCACCACACAGCTTGGTGTCATCAGCAAGCTTGCTGAGGGTGCACTCAATGCCACTGTCCATGGTACCCACAAAGATGTTGAGCAAGACTGGTCCCAGGACTGATCCCTGAGGGATTCCACTTGTCACTGGCCTCCACTGGGACATGGACCCGTTGACAGCCACTCTTTGGGTGCGGCCATCAAGCCAGTTCTGTATCCATCTAGTGGTCCATCCATCAAACCCATGTGTCGCCAGCTTGGAGACCAGGAGGTGGTGCGGGACAGTGTCGAAGGCTTTGCTCAAGTCCAGGTAAACGACATCAGTTGCTCCCTTCCTCCACATCCCCACCCTGGTTGCCTGCAGTGCCAGGTGAGGGGCTGTTCCTTCAAGCTGACAGTTCTTTTTCTGTGCAAACTGAAGAGCTGCTGAGCTCCTCAGGCTGCTGGTTGCTACGTTTTAAATCTTTGATCTTGTGACTGAAATGAGAGAAAAGAAAATCAAGGCTCTGACGAAGCTCCCAGCCCTGTCACTTTCTGACCTTGAGCCAATCACATGAACTTCTAATGTCAATATTCCCATCTGTTAAGCCTCACAAACATGTTGCCAAGCAAAATTAGTAAATTGTATTGGGATATCTCCGCTTACAGACAGTAGCATTTCTTCCATGAGTAATCCCATTGACTTAAGTGCACTCACACTGAATAAAGGATTATTCATCAGGAGTAAGTGGCTAAGAATTCAACCTTTCGTATTTGGTGAAAGCCTGGGGGTTTTGTTGCTGTGGAAGAAGTTGGAGAGAGGAATTTTCTCTGATCCAAGCTCCAGAAGAGCTTCACCCATCAGTGGTGTCTAAAAGGCAGGTAACAGTGCCCTGTTGAGTCTCTTGCCCTCTTTCCCTGTTGAAAGGATGACTTGGAGCCTGATGGTGCACAGAGAGCAATCAGGGCTTATAGCAGAGATGGAGAAGAAAGCCAGCAAGTCTGAGAGGGAAGGGTGAGTGAAACTTTGGCCTGTCAGCATCAAAGGTTGTGTCCCAGCAGCAGGGGGAGGTTATCCAATATTAAATCCTAACGAAAAAAACCACACTGCAACCTCATTTAACAACACTTGGAGTTTAGACGACACATCCTGAGGCACACCATGCTTCTGCCTTTGTTGTGGAAGGGTGTTCTTCAGAGAGCTAAGGAGGTCCTTCAGAGCAAGTCCTTCAGAGAGCCCCAGAGGCCACAGTGGGCATCCTTGAGGAAGAGGCTGTCCTTGGGAAGAGCCAGCTTGTCTGCCTGCAGAATGGACTGTCAAATTTTGTCAGCACAAAACTTACAAGAGAGGGTGCTGTGGGACAGAGGCAAGGACATTAACCTTGAGAACAAGAGGGATTTTTACCCTCCCACCCAGTCCACTTACCATGACGAGACAGCAGCTAACATAAGCAATGCTACAAGTAGCTGCTGACATTTCCCTGCTGGTTCCTCTCCCCCTACACTCTAGAAAATACAGGAAATGCCTGTCTTTGGTAGCAGGTGTCAGACACAGGTCACCCTGTCAAACAGAGCTTTTGCCCCATCACAGGTTAAAACTATGGAAGGGAACAGTGAGATGTTGGAACTGGGAGGCCCATGGAGAAGGGCCAACCCTTCAGCAGTGATGTGCTCTGGGTTCATTGGTATCACCTCTTTCCCATGGGCATCTCCCTCAAGATTTTTTCACAGGGAACAACTCTACTTGTGCCAGATCTGATGCCAATAGTGTCTCAGCCTGTGCCTATGGGCTGTGTTTGTGTTCTGGCAAGCTATGTCAAAATGTGGATGCCCACTGATGTGTGTTTGTGTCCAGTCCAAGCCTGGTTTGTGTTCAGGGCTCTCCTAGGACTGAGATAACCTCATGGAAATGGGGCTGGGTTGGGATCAGTGTTTCATTTCATTGTAACTCCTTCACAGCAATCCCAAATTTTGGCTAAGGTTTTCAGCAGCTCTGGCAGTTGATGCCAGAGAGAACAGGCTGTCACCTGCAATCCTACTGACAGCATTTCAAATTGCACAGATCCATCCATGCCGCAGCGGCAATCGAGTAACCATCCCCAGGGCCAAGTTTTGATGCAAGTCATAAAGCAGCACCCTTTGATATGGGCAGAGGGCTAAACTCCATCAGGCCTGTTCACATGGCAATTCTAATGCATTTGCATCCTTCCCACAAACAGAAACTCACAAGTAAGGCCCTCTTGTGTGTTTACAGCTCTGGCCAGTGTTTCACACTAGCATCTACAGCCAATATACCATGTCCTGACAGCCCATGTGAGAAACAGGAGGCAAACTGAGGTCTACTTCATATATTGGACCTGGTCCTGAGAGCTTTTATGCTTGTGCAATTCTCCCCTCATACCTGTTTGAGTCCATGTGAGATCTGAGGTGATTTGTGCTTTCTCCAGCTTTCAGCAAACAAGATCTGATTTCTAATGGTGTTGGGGACCTGGCATACAAGTGTCTCCTGTAGGCTTTGAAAGAAGACCACAAATCTCTTGGCTGATAAGTTAATTTTAATAGCTCCCTTAACAACTGCTCCTTCATGGATATATATCCCTCCTGACAATGTTAAAGTGGTGTTCTGAAGCATATAGGGGAAGACAGGACTGGAGTCTGGAGCTGGTGAGGGTTTATGGATCTCACCACACTACCTACAGGACAATTTCAGCTGTGTGCAGAAGCGCTGCTCAAGGTCACAGTATCACAGTATCACTAAGGTTGGAAGACACCTCGAAGATCATCGAGTCCAACCTGCCACCACAGACCCCATGACTAGACCATGGCACCAAGTGCCACATCCAATCCCCTCTTGAACACCTCCAGGGACGGTGACTCCACCACCTCCCCGGGCAGCACATTCCAATGACGAATCACTCTCTCGGTGAAGAACTTTCTCCTCACCTCGAGCCTAAACTTCTCCTGGCGCAGCTTGAGACTGTGTCCCTTGGCCCTTCATCTCTTGCAGCTGGACAATTTCCTTCCCCATTTCCCTGCTATTACAAGTCTTCAGTCTTAGATGTGTCCACTTTAAGGAAAGCATTGTCCCATTTCCATGCTGTGGGTAGAGAACCAACACAATGACAAATGACTGACTTTAAGCACTCTTCTGAGGCTGAAGGTTGTCATGGCTGCCCGTGCTTTCTTCTGCTTTCTTCTTGTTGTTGTTTCCCTCAAAGCAAACAAGCAGCTGGAAATGGCACAGGTTAGTTATGCTTAAAGAGAGAAATTGTTTCCTTTTATTTATTCTGTTTTCCTCCTAATTTTCTCAAGTGACCTTTTCCCTATTTAATGCTGAAAAGAGCAAACAGAACAGCTGATTGACCTGGATATCTTTTAGTCTTGCTTGTCAAGCTCCAGGTACTCAGAGACACAGTTCAACTGACTTCTCTGGGATTTCAGCCTATTTGCTGCAGCATAAACAAAATTAACAAAACACCCAAACCACTCTTCAGTTCTTTTCTTCCTCTTACATTTCTACCACCTAGATACCCCTGCAGGATGATGACGCTCTGTTATTTACATTTTTTTCCTACATGTGACAAGAAACTCTCATTCTTTTCCTTACCTCCTTTGGCCCCTGCCTATTTCTGCAATGCTTTTCTGAAGTTGCTGCTCTCAAATGATTATATTTGCCAGGGCAAAACCATGTAGATGATGTCAAAAAACAAGGAGGGAAATAGGCATCTCTCCAAACAACTTCACATTTCGTTTAGGTCTCTGATGACCACTGTGTATTTCTTCCCCTGAGCTCCCCCAGTAGCCTGCATCTTCTTTTATCCCCCAGAGGATGTGATTCATTTGTATATTGCAGAGGGACCTTGCCAAGCTGGACAGATGGGCAGAGTCCAAGGGCATGAGATTCAATACATCTAAGTTCTGGGTTCTGCACATTGGCCACAACAACCCCATGCAGTGCTGCAGGCTGGGGTCAGAGTAGCTGAGAGCAGCCAGGCAGAAAGGGACCTGTGGGTACTGGTCAATAGTAGGCTGAACTTGAGCCAGCAGTGTGCACAGAGTGGCCAAGAAGGCCAGTGGCATCCTGGCCTATATCAGGAGCAGTGTGGCCAGCAGGAGCAGAGAAGTCATTCTGCCCTGTACTCAGCACTGATTAGGCCACACCTTGTGTTCAGTTCTGGGCCCCTCAGTTTAGGAAAGATGCTGACTTGCTGGAAGGTATCCAGAGAAGGGCAACAAAGCTGGGGAGGGGTTTGGAGCACAGTCCTGTGAGGAGAGGCTGAGGGAGCTGGGGTTGCTTAGCCTGAAGAAGAGGAGGCTCAGGGGAGACCTTAGTGATCTCTACAACTACCAGAAGGGAGGTTGTAGCCAGGTGGGGCTTGGTCTCTTCTCCCATGTGGCCAGCACCAGAATGAGAGGACACAGTCTCAAGCTGCACCAGGGGAGGTTTAGGCTGGATGTTAGGAAGAAGTTCTTCACAGAAAGAGAGATTGGCCATTGGAATGTGCTGCCCATGGAGGTGATAGAGTCACCAACACCGGAGGTATTTAAGAAGAGACTGGCTGGGTTGCTTGGTGCCATGGTTTAGTTGATCAGATGGTGTTGGGTGATAGGTTGGACTCTATGATCTCAAAGGTCTTTTCCAGCCTGGTCTATTCAATTCAATTCAATTCAATTCAATTCAATTCAATTCAATTCAATTCAATTCAATTCAATTCAATTCAATTCAATTCAATTCTATTCTATTCTATTCTATTCTATTCTATTCTATTCTATTCTATATGAAGTTTCAGTTACCCTTCCCAAAGCATGCTATGCATGTGATGGCCTCAGCAGGGTTTTATCAGCTGTTGCATGGCCCACTTACATCTTTCTCTCAGGTTTGTCTTACATTAATTTCTTGTCATCTTCTCTGGACCTAAGTGACCAAAGAAGAAGCCAAGGGAGGGAAGAAATTTTGTTCTTTCAGGAAACATTTCCCTTTTTCACCACACCACCCCATCCTCAGGCTCTTAATACATATCTATAACAATCCTTGTCCTAGGAGTAGTCCCTGGAGCACCTCCCACCATTAACCTCTTTCCACACTGAGAATTGGACTTTTTATTACGGCCCTTTGATTTTTATGTCGTAGCTTGTTTTCCAACCATGAAAGAACTTTTCCCTCTTACCTCAAGGTAACCCACTAAGCTTTCCTTAATAGCTCCTTGTGAGGGGCTTTTCTCACAGAAACCTTTTGAAAAGCTAAATAAATCGCCTCTGCCTGTTCAGAGGGGCCCATTATGTTTGTTAGCATTTTGAAACGCATTGAAATAGATCGAGAAGCAGAGCGATTTACCACGACCGCCTCCGTGCTGGTTTGTCCCAAGCATCTGGGGGCATTGTAGCTCTGTCTTCAATGGGGTTTCTCTTATCTTTGTTGTGTTTTTTTCTTTTCTTTTCTTTTTTTTCCCCCCTTTTCTTTTCAATTGAAGTGAGGTTTGCCAGCCTGTAATTCCTTCATCTCGTTTCACACCTTTCTTTAAAGACGGATACGGCGCAGGCCACTTTTCAGCCCTCTGGCACGGGTTCTGATTTTAATGAAAAAGGTGACAGGCTTTGTGCTAATAGTTCTGCTTCTTTGCTCTCTCTTTCCTTCTGATTTTTTGTCTGGTCCCAGTGACCTATGGAAAATTGACGTGCTCATCCAGTAGTCTTTACATGTGTGAGTAGGTCCATTAACTTCAGCAGCACCTCTTTCACTTCAAAGAGCATGTCTGTAGAAATGAGTGCTCTTCTACCAGGTCTTGCTTCCCCACCTGTCATATGAGGCATGAGTGTTCACATGCTGGCTTATCATAGAACCAACCAGGTTGGAAAAGACCTCAGAGATCATCGAGTCCAACCTATTACCTAGTAACTAACACCTCATGACAACTAAACCATGGCTCCAAGTGCCACAACCAATCCAGTTCTGGGGTCCCTCAGTTTAGGAAAGATGTTGAGTTGCTGGAATCTGTCCACAGAAGGGCAACAAAGCTGGGGAGGGGTTTGGAGCACAGCCCTGTGAGGAGAGGCTGAGGGAGCTAGGGTTGTTTAGCCTGGAGAAGAGGAGGCTCAGGGGAGACCTTCTTGCTCTCTACAATGACTTGAAGGGAGGTTGTAACCAGGTGGGGGCTGGTCTCTTCTCCCAGGCAACCACCAAAAGAACAAGAGGACACAGTCTCAAGCTGTGCCTGGGGAGGTTTAGGCTGGATGTTAGGAAGAAGTTTTTCATAGAAAGAGAGATTGGCCATTGGAATGTGCTGCCCAGGGAGGTAGTGGAGTCACCATCACTGGAGGTATATAAGAAGAGTCTAGATGAGGCACCTGGTGCCATGGTTTAGTTGATCAAATGGTGTTGGGTGATAGGTTGGACTCAATCATCTCAAAGGTCTTTTCCAACCTGGTTAATTCTATTCTATTCTATTCTATTCTATTCTATTCTATTCTATTCTATTCTATTCTATTCTATTCTATTCTATTCTATTCTATTCTATTCTATTCTATTCCATTCCATTCCATTCCATTCCATTCCATTCCATTCCATTCCATTCCATTCCATTCCATTCCATTCCAACCTTCTGTAATGGAACCGAATGATTAACGGGGAATGTGGACAATCCCTCCAGTTCACAGTTTAGACTGGATGCAGACAACCCAAAGCCTTGAGCATTGTTGTGTCAAGCCAAGAGCAAGCTCTGGAAGATGGTGACATGTATGCCCTGGAAACAATGCAAACAAGACAGTGTTACAGAGAACACAAGCAGCTGAAGAATGTCACCTGAAGAGAAGGATGAATCACATTTTCTCTCTTGCTGGTCTTTATCCTTTTGTTTTGACAGACCACCAGGAGCCACTTTTCTCCTTTCCCCTCCACTTTCTTACATGGCATCTCTGCAATCAGCCCTTGGCAAAGGGTTTTTGGTGGCCAGTCATCAATTCTGCAGTGGCCTTTAGGAATGTCATCTTGGCTCAAATGCTTTCTTGAAATACAGTGCTGCAGATCTCCCTCAAATATCCTGAGCATGTTATACGGCACTGGGGTAATGCTAACTCCCTTAAAACACAGATGAAGCAAACAGCACTCATTTATGCCTCGCGTTTTATTCCCAACATAATTTTGATGTTAATGTCCCATCCTCACCACATCAATATCTTTTCACTGCTGGGGTGTTAAAACAAAACAAAAGTAAATATTTCATGTCTCTTTCTTTCACTGAGATGCTCACCCTGAGTACCTGGGAGCATGCAAATGAGACAAGCCTGAGGGATGCTGCTTGGGTGCTTTATGGGACGCCAGAGCATGAGGATATTGCCCACAAGTGTCAATGTGAATGGAAAATGAGCTGAGCCGGGTAGTGATGTATGATTTAATATAGCAAAGGATATTTACAGTAAAGCAACAACTTGCAAGGATCCATGGCAGAATTGTAGACTCTGCCTGAAGGATCACAAAGGTTTATTTATTTAAGACACACAAATCCAGCCACCCTTCTGCACTGTTCTGCTGGATGTGTTGAGCAGGGCAGCAGCCTACTGTTTCATCTAAGATGTATTTCCCTTCTGCACAAAACCCCGACATGCTTTAAACTGTGGGAAATCAAAAGTCTGCATTTCTCAGCATTCAAGCTACAGGTGGGGTCCAGAAATCCCACATGAGTGGCCACTGAACATGACTAAAGCAAGTTGCCTTGAAGGGCTGTTCAGTCTGGCAAGGGCTGTTCTGTCTGGCCTGGGTGCATATGCACAGCTCCTTTATGCATCACTTGATAGTAGGCTGAACATGAGCCAGCAGTGTGCCCATTGTGGCCAAGAAGGTCAATGGCATCCTGGCCTGCATCAGGAACAGTGTGGCCAGCAAGAGCAAGGAGGTCATTCTGCCCCTGTACTCAGCACTGGTTAGGCCACACCTTGAGTCCTGTGTCCAGTTCTGGGGTCCCTCAGTTTAGGAAAGATGTTGACTTGCTGGATCGTGTCCAGAGAAGGGCAACGAAGTTGGGGAGGGGTTTGGAGCACAGCCCTGTGAGGAGAGGCTGAGGGAGCTGGGGTTGCTTAGCCTGGAGAAGAGGAGGCTCAGGGGAGACCTTCTTGCTCTCTACAACTACCTGAAGGGAGGTTGTAGCCAGGTGGGGGTTGGTCTTTTCTCCCTAGCAGCCAGCACCAGACAAGAGGACACAGTCTCAAGATGCACCAGGGGAGGTTTAGGCTGGATGTTAGGAAGTAGTTCTTAGAAAGAGAAGTTGGCCATTGGAAAGTGCTGCCTGGGGAGGTGGTGGAGTCACCATCCCTGGAGGTGTTCAAAAAATGGGTAGACATGGCACTTGGGGACATGGTTTAATGGCCATGGTGGTCTTTAATTGGCAGACTCGATGGCATTAGAGGCCTTTTACAGCCCAGGCAGTTCTGTGATTTTACAATTCTGTGATGCATAGTTCTCCTCCCATGGAGCTGGATTTGGTATGACTTTCTGGAATTAGTTCCTGTTTTCCTCCTATTTACTATCTTAGTATCTGGGGAAATGGGGCTGGCAAGCTGTGGCTGGTGCTGCCAAGGCAGAGAAGACAGTTTCACAGGTAAGCCCTTACATGTAAGCACCACTACCTGCTCTGATGCAACTTAGAGAAATACAACTGCTAAATAAATGTGACCTTGAGATCTGCATTGTTTTCTCTGAGAAATAAACGACTTCAGAAAGTGAGATCTTAATTATCCCTCCCCCAACCCCACTGAACACAGTGGTTTGTGAGGTGAGGGGAACCTCATGGAGTTCAGTAATCATAGAATCATAGAACCAATAAGGTTGGAAAAGGCATCAGAGATCATCAAGTCCAACCTGTCACCCAACACCTCATGACTAACTAAACCCTCAAGTGCCACGTCCAATCCCTTTTTGAACAGCTCCAGGGACAGTGACTCCACCACCTCCCTGGGCAGCACATCCCAATTGCCAACAAAGAAAAGTGTAGAGCCTGCACCTAGCAAAGAACAACCCCCTGCACCAGTAGAGGTGAGGGTTTGACCTGCTGGAAGGCAGCTCTGTGGAGAAACATCTGAGAGCACGGGTGGACAACAGGTTCACCATGAACCAGCAACATGTCCTCGTGGCCAAGAAGGCCAATGTTATGCTGAGGTGTGGCCAGGAGGTTGAGGAAGGGTCTCCCCTCTATCTACTCTGGCCCAGGGGACACACACCTGGATTATTGTGTCCAGTTCTGGGCTCTGCAGTTCAAGACAGAGAACTGCTGGGGAGAGTCCCATAAAGCATGACAGCGATGCTGAAGAGACTGGAGCATCTCTCCTATGAGGAGAAGCTGAGACACCTGGAGTTCTTCAGCCTGGAAGAGAGCAGGCTGAGAGAGGATCTTATTAATGCAATATAAATATCTAAAGGGTGGGAGTCATGGGGATGGGGATGGGCTTTTCCCAGTGGTGGCCAGTTTTAAGACAAGGGGCAACAGGTACAAAAGAGAACATAAGAAGTGTCATTTGAACTTTAAGAAAAAGCTATAAAATTCCTTCCTGTGAGGGTGCTGGAGCTTTGGAACAGGTTTTGGTTCTCCTCTGGGGAGATTCCAAACCCACCATGGACTTTGCAATCCTGGACAACCTGCTCTAGGTGACCCTGCTCTAGCAGGGCTTTGGACTAGGTGATCTCCAGAGGTCTCTTCCAACATACACCACTCTGTTTTCCTATGTGCAGCCACCAGCAAGGTGCTGGAAGGCTGTGGCAGGGCCCAGGGTTGGGACTGCTGGAAGAGCTGAAGTGCCAGCTCAGGGGAGCTGGGGTATAGCTCCATCAACCTGCTCAGCAGGGTCTTGGCTCGCTCTCCACTTGCACTTTATGCAGCTTTTAATGTTGGCACAGTGAGATAACACCTGAAATGTCTCAGTACATATCAGAGACTGTTTATTGGGGATCCAGGACTCAATTTGTCTCTGTACTTGCCTTGTACAATGGGTAATTCAGTAGCAGCACTTAGACACAGGCCGGAGATGCCTCATAAATACAGCAGATATATTATTAGTGTAAATGTGAAAGAAAAATCACAGATAGGAAAGGCTCTGAGGCTCTCCCCCTCATGCAGCCTGTGGAGGATGTCACTGAATGCTTGACAACCCTTTGAAACCCGTGCCCAGACTTGCAACAGAGTCCAAGAAACCTGCACCAGGAGGGAAGGAAGCCAGCTCTCATTTTCCTACCTTTTGGCGCTCCTGGATCGGTTGTGCTCGTCGCACCTGACATAAACTACAGCAGCCCATGCCCAGAGCTGCCATCTTTCCCTGGCAGCTCACAAAGCACTGTGCAGAGCCTGCAGGAGAGGAGGAACCAAAGGGGATCTCAACAGCCTCACGTGCAAGGAGAAAAGTCTTTCTGCTAAAGTGACCACAGCCTTAAGGGCAAAAGAGAAGGAGATGGACAATAGGAGGACCGCGAAACAGCAGTGTTCTCCTGGCATGTGCTCTCAGGCCAATGGCATCCTGGGATGCACCAAGAAGAGCTCAGTCAACAGGTCAAGGGAGGTTCTCTTCCCTCTCTAGTCTGCCCTGGTGAAGCCTCATGTGGAGTACTGTGTCCAAGTATGGGCTCCCCAGCTGAAGGAGGACAGGGCACTGCTAGAAAAGCTACAGCCAGAGGCTACAAATATGATTAAGGAACCACAGCATGTCTTATGAAGAAAGGCTGAGGGAACTGGGGCTTTTAAGCCTGCAAAAGAGAAGACTGAGGGGGGATCTTATCAATGCTTATAAATCCTTAAAGGGTGGGTGCCAGGAGAATGGGGACAGTCTTCTTTCAGTGGTGCCTACTGACAGGACAAGAGGTAGTAGGCACAAACTTGAACATAAAAAGTTCCATCTAAACATGAAGAGGAACTTCCTTTTTCTTTGAGGGTGGTGCAGCACTGGAGCAGGCTGCTTAGAGACTTGGTTGAGTCTCCATCTCTGGAGTCATTCAAAACCTGCCTGGCTCCCTTCCTGTGCAACCTGCTGTAGGAGAATGCGCTCTGGCAGAGGGTTGGACTAGATGATTTTCATGATGATTCCATCCCCCACCGCTGTGTGACTCTGTAGAATAAACCTGGTCCTAATTTGAAGCTGCTGGGAGGAGCTGCCTCAGAGCAGCAGCTTCACTCTCTGAAGTGTGCAGCTGAAGCCTGTGCAGAGCGCGACTGGATTCCCTGCGGTGCTTTTCAGCTCCGGCTCTGCAGCACCAGCGAGACTGAGCACAGTGCAGATGCTTGCCCTGCCACCCACTGCAGGGGTGAGCCCCAACTCAGCGAAGGGGTGGGCCTCCCTGATCTCACCAAAGGGAATAGTCAGCTTCACTTCATAGAAAAAAGTGGAAGATGCCAGGCTCTGCCAACAAAGAAAATCTGACTTCTGAGTCAGAGCATCCATGCGCTCCGGAGCTTGCATTGTGGGATTTCTGCTGGGGGTGGCTCCCCTTTTCAGGCTCTTGGGGCTGGGGAAGAAGAGGAATGTCAAAATATGTGGTAAAGCAGAGTCCTGCTCGTGTCAGAGCACTGCTATGTCCATCCGGTGGACCCCACACCAAGACCAGGGTCTCTTATGGTCCCAGGGAAGGATCCCATCGGCAGGTGGCAGGCAGCAAATCCTCAGAGACGATTATGGAATAAGCCACCACAGGGGAGAGTCTCACAGCTCCCTGCTAGTGAGAAGCTGGTTTGTGCCCTTGGATGAATCTCTTTGAAGGCTGTGGGGAGGGCTGGCCTTTGAAGAGCTGCTTCTGTTCTCACAAATCTTCATTCCTTGCCTGGATCTCGCTCACTCACATCTTGGGCACTCAGCTCCAGGTGCTTATGTATAAAGGCAAACCATAACAGTTTTAAATGTACCACCCTTCTGTAATATCCTTGATGGCAATTTCCCCTGCTAATTCAGAGACAATCCTGGCTGGACTTGAAGCCTAGGATAAGTCTGACTGCCTTCAAAAGTAATACATATTTGCAGGAAATATTTATATTGGCCTTTTTGTTGTACTAGAGGAAGGAGGAGACTGCAGAGATGTCAGACAATAATCTCTTCAGTCTGAAGACTGAATGGGAAGCTGCTTTTCCTGTTTGCATACAATATATGCTCTTCACTCATGCAGCTCCTTTAATCAGGTTTTGTGATCAGATTCTGGGCTGGTTTGTGTAATTCACAGGGCTGGTTTTACATATGCTCTGCAATGAGAAAATGCCAATGACACATAGAAATGCTTGTACTGGCAAAGCAGCAGTTGGAGATCTGCTGTTTGCGAGCAGGGATGAGCAGGGCAGCCATCACAGTATCACAGTATCAGTCAGGGTTGGAAGGCACCTCAAGGATCATCTAGTTCCATCCCCCCACCATGGGCAGGGACACCCCACACTAGATCAGGCTGGCCAGAGCCTAGGCCGGCCAGAGCCTCCATCACTCTGCAGGAAGGAGGAGATGGGGTCTGGGTTGTGTCCACAGCAGCATCACATGGTGGGGAAGGGAGATATAATGAGTGGAACATGGGGGATATATTGAACTGAACAAGGGGAGCAAAAAGACACCTTCAAAGCTGCGTGTAGGGGAAACTTGGGCTCATCAGCATCTTGTGGATCTTTCTGGCAGCTTTTAACTTCTCCTCTCCACTAGTGTGGTGACTAGTGAGACCACATCTAGAGTATTGTGTTCAGTCCTGGGCTCCCCAGTTCAAGAGGGACAGGAAACTGTCCAGCATAGGCTATAAGGGAGATGAAGGGACTGGAAACCTGTCTTATGAGGAAAGGGTAGGAGACCTGCAGCTCTTTAGCCTGGATAAGAAAGGACTGAGAGGGGATGGAGCCACGCAACAGGGTGACCAGAAAGGTTGTGGAGTCTCCTCTGGGGACTTTCAAGACTCATTTGGATGTGTTCCAGTGTGGCCTACCGGAGGTGATCCTGCTTTGGCAGGGGAGGTGGTCTTGATGATCTCTAGAGGTCCTTTCTAATCCTTACCATTCCCTGATTCTATGACTTTGGCAGTCTCAAGACTGAGTAGAGTCAGACCCTGGGTGTCTATTAGTAAGAGTATCTATCTGCCTGAATGTCTTCACAATCCAGAGACGTGACTGGGTGTAGGGATTGTGCTAAATGTGAGTGGAAAAACAGCCTGGGGACAGGATTGAGACCTGTGAAGTTAGAGGGTGTGAAGTTACAGCAAGGACAGTGCATGAACTCGAAGGGGGAAGAAAAACTAGATGTGCACACACAGAACTTTGCTTAGCAACTTGTAGTTGACAGAGGTGCTCCAAAATGTGAGTGAACATCAGCACAACTGAAAATCACATCAAGGTAGTGCCACTGCATTCGTGCTTACCCTTGGATGACTGGGTGCTTCTGTCAGAAAGCACAAGCTGCTTAGTGACCCTGCATCAGCCCTTTAGCAAGACTGAATTTTCCAGGCTCTTACAGGTTCTGCCAAGGACTTAAAAGCAAATAAAGAGGACTGAAGCTTGCTAGAAACTGATGATACCTCAGGGAGAGAAAGTGCAGAGGAAAAATACAGACACTCAACAAAATGACTGTGAGAGCTTTCCAGGCAAATACCTGTAGCTGAGCAAAGACTCCATGGCACAATACAAAGATGACTCTGGTGAGCCTTTAAAACATTACTGTGCATGGCAGGAATTACAAGAAATGTACACTCATATATTCCTCATATTTATACTACAGATATTGAAAGGAAGTGACTGCTCCATTAATGAACAAGAAGAGGGGGAAGAGGGAAAGGGAGCACTCAGTTGTGCAGGGAAGTGGAGGAGGAGTGTGTTTGCATTAGGCTCAGCACTTCATAAAATACAAGGGAGCAGCTCTTCCCATCCCAGGCATCCTGGGCCTGATTCTGATCATTTGTGCATTGTTTATACTCGTGTATCCAACCAGAATCTGAAACAAGATGAGGTGGAAATTAGACCTGTTGCTGAGGTGGGGGGGAAGGTTACATTAATTGCTTGGAGGACAAGCTTAGTATGCTGCACAGCACCCTGAGCAGGGGAGCTACAGGTTTGAGATGGGTTTGCATGCCTAAGCCACCTGCCGGAGCAGTCCTAAAGTGCTGCTTCTCCTGACGTAATACCTTGGGAATGCACTCGGTGGACCCCCAGAAATGGTAATTCCAGCATGCTTTGTATAGGCTGTGCCAGGCACATGTCCAGGGGACACAACCAATCAAATAAACAATTCAAAATCACTTAGAAGCAAGCAAGGAAATCAGGGACATCCATCATGCATTTGTCATGCAGAAATCATTTAAGAGTCAATCTAATTTTCCCCTCTGGTGGGAAAACAGGACTTGTGGAGGAAGAATGCAGAGCAGATGTGGTGCATACTCTGATGTCAGGGAGGGTTTTAACAGTTGTTTTGGGGTGGGTTTGTTTCTGTTTTTGGTGGTTTGGTTGTTTGGTGGTTGTTTTTTTTTCACACAGTGTTCTTGGAAGCAAACAAGGAGACAGGAAAACAACATCAATGCAGTGCCAAAGAGCATCTAACCCAGGCTGGCATCTAGCCTAGGCTGCCTGTCCTGAAGCAGTCACGAGCATAACTCCTTCTGCCTTGTCACAGTGGCAGGGACAAGACAAAGACCAGCAGCCTGTTGCTACCCTGTGGTTCTGGGACTACAGAAGTAACATTATTGGATTTTCTTGTGGTGGGGTTTGCTTCGCTCTGCTGCTTATTTACTGGAAGACATTAAGTCAAAGTAGACCACCGATAATCGCCCTGGAGTAGCAGGAGACGTTTACCAAACTGAGGAATTTCCTTTCAAAAAGCATCCTTAAGTAAGACACTCAATGTAGTTTATGAGGATAAGAAAAGCCGTCTAGGGAGCTAGTACAGGGAAGCTGCTCCTGTGGCTAGGATGCTAACTAGGACGTGAGAGTGCTGGGCTTTGTTTGTGTTGGTTTGCTCTGCTTGTCCTCCTTGCTTTTGAACAAGTCTGCTTGCTCAATCAATAACATGCAACTAGTATTACTTGCTGGTTTGGATAGCACACATAAAACCTCTCTGAAGTGACTCACATCCTGGAAAATGAGGATTCATCCCGAACGTCTGAGATAGGGAAATTCAGATATAAGATTCTGTGAGCGTTGCTCTGTTTATGTGGGGAAAACATAAACCTAGCCTGATTGTCTGCCTTCAAACAGATGCTAAGTAAAATGGTTTATTTAGGATGATTGATTATAGGAACCCCACTCATACATCCAAAACTTATTCCACAATCACATCTTCTTTTCATTTGCACGGCCTGAAAAGAATTTTCATCTCTCTTCTCCCCCTTGTGATTTATCATTTCCGAGGCTAAGCCTGTTATCAACACGGGTTCACTCTGGAGCTCCCAGAACTCATAACACATTAGCATGTCTTATTAAACCAAGGCTGTGGTTAGAGCTGCAGAAATAGCAATGCTCTTTCTGAAGCAAAAGAAATCATAAAGGATCGAATTCTGCATGTATTAGTTCCTCTCCTGTCGAGGATCTCTTTGGACGTCACTGTGCTCTCTGCAGCACCCTCGAGGGCCACGCAGAACAATTTAGGTGGTATTGATCTAATCAGATTTAGTCCGTGGCAAAGTTAGGTGCTTAGCCTAAGACAGCCAGGCTCTATCTGTGGCCACTGGAGAGGGGCTCGGCATTTCATCCCACTTGATGGTGTGTGCTCAGGTTAGATCAGAGGAATTGTCCCAGGATTGCCCCTCTTGGCAGCTACTTTTACAGAAGGAGTCCGGCTGCTCAGCCTGGGTATAAGCTGACCAAGTTTTAGACACCTGATGTCAAGTGTTATTGAATTCATGATTAGAGTGTGACTCAGAGCCAATTGGAATAAACAGGAACCTTTCTGTTGACCCAAGTGAGCCCTGGGCCAGGTTTTGATGTCATGAAAATATGCAAATCCAGCCCCTTTCCTCCTTCCAGATCTGGGTGTCAAGATACTGTCCTTCCCTTACAGCTTTTATTCCATTGCCTTTGGAAATGATGACAGAAAGGCCCAGCAACTTGAACAGAGACTTGTCTGAGGATGAGCAGCACGGCTGGGCCCACACAGCACCGCTTCTGAATTAATGCAATGTTAAATGACAGCTGGCTCTGAACCCCATCAAAAGCAACAGAAAGATTCCCAGTGGGAGTTAGTTCAGATTTTATGTTAGGCAACAGAGATGTTCATTTTACCTTTGCAGATGAATCATGGTTCCTGTGGGTTTGATTTTACAAACTTCCCACAGAGATCAAAACTAAGGTATCCGAAATGTGATCCTCCACATGATCCTGACTGTGCCAGTTTGCCCCAGTGGGATGCAGCTTCCTGTTCATTACAAGGGTTCTTCTTCTAATCCATCTCTACAGAGGTGTCTTAAAGAGCTCAAATGAGTGATTAGAGATATTCCTGCCGACACTTTAACACACTTCTACAATCAAAACTAAGTCCCCGCTTCCCAATCATCTAACACAGACCCATGGTGCCATGGGAGTGGACAGGCTCCAACAGCCTCTGGGAGGTAGTCTGTACTTGTGACAGCATTAAATCCTGTGCTCTCCTTGGTCTCTCTTCGGGTTTGTTTTCCTTTTTCCTTTCTGAGACAGGCAAATTTCAAGTTAGTGTGGTCTTCCAGCTGCAGCTGGGAAGATTCTGTGTGTCTAGGGAGTGAATTGGTGCCAGGAGATGCTAAATGTCTAAACATTTGTGATGACTCCTTTTGAACTGCCACCAGAGATGCTCTATAGCCCAACAGTCCCAAATTGTCTGTGGGGATCATGATATGTTTGCTGCCTGGAAGGCAACACACTTGACCAAGCAAGTCTTGTAAGATTGACTTCTCACATACCAGAAATCCATGGTCTCCAGAGTCACCTATCCCTTGATAACCAGGATCACCAAGAGGAAGTGGGTTGTGGCAGGAAACCAGAGCAGAGGTGGAAGGGATATGCTTCAGTTAGCCACTACTGCTAGGGGAGGGAGAGAGAAAATGATTGAACAAGAGAATGGCCTCCATGGAGGGAGGTAGCATTGCTCCATCACTTGTGAAGCTTAAGACAGCTTGTTCAGAAAGTATTTATCACCATAATGACAAGGAAGAAGATGAAGGGCTGAGATAGCTCCTAGCTTATTCATCTTCCATATCTCAGAGCAGGGAAAGGAAAACAAAGAAAATGGGAAGGGGGTGGGGAGTGGGGGAAGAGCCAGATGTGTAACAGATGTAAATAGACAGGACCTTAGCACTCCCTGGAGCTACACTGATTCACCATGCCAGCTCAGAACTGGGTGTTCTTGTGCTTTGTTGGTGTCAGAGCTTTGCCTGCAGATGGGTGCCAGCTTCTTTTCCTGGGTGGCAGAGGGGTGTGAATGCCAGGATGCTGCTCTCTTCACGAGCAACTGAGCTCCACGAGCAGGCATGCAAGACCCATCGCATGTGCTCAGCTGGGCTCCAGCTGCCACAACTCCCATCTCACTTAAACCCCTGCAGAGCAGCACTCGCACTGCCTGCACAATCCTCCTGCTTCCTGCTCGGTCAAAGAACATCAGGAGCTTTAATAATTGAACCAGGCAGGCCATGTCCCAGGATAAACAAGACTAGCTGCTACTGGTCTCCATCTCTTTCACTGGTCAAGGGCAGGAAGAGGAGAACCTTTTTGTACAGAATCTCCTTCCCCTTGTGTAGATGGAGTGTTCATAGCTGCCAAAGATCCCACAGCTGATCACAGCCTGGAAGGTGCTGATGTACTTTTGTTATTGTAATTCCTTGTTCATTGTTTCCCGCAGAGCACAACCACACTCTCCAATCGCCTGTGGCAGGAAGCAGGTGAGATGAGACATCAAGGTGAGAGAGAACAGAACATCCACACAAAAAAAGCCCCACCATCTGAATGCACATTAGTACTTGTATTTTTCCCCTTTCCCTCTATTCCTGTCCATCTTCCCCTTCTGCTGCCTGGGCTTATTGTAAATGTGATGTGAATAACAAACAGCCCCAGAGGCAGCTGTTGTTTTTTTGGGCACAAGTGATGAGAGGCCTCACAATATCCTCCAGAACCAAGAGAAGCCTCCTCCATGTCAGAAAATCAGCTCCTGTGTTGAATCCAGGAAAAGCTGGGGATTCTGAATAATAAGTGTTTGATAGGCTGGTCTTCCTGTGGGCTTTCTTCTTGGGTGTGGAAGCCAGTGTGGAATCTCTGATGTCTTCCAAAGGTTGCGATTGCTCCTGTCCCTCAGCAGCAACCAAACCTTCCATGATCCAAACTGCTGCTTGTTCACACACCTGCCAGGAATACTGGCTGGCCTGATCTAGTGCAGGGTTTCCCTGCCCATGGCAGATGGGTTGGAACTAGATGATCCTTGTGGTCCCTTCCAACCCTGACTGATACTCTGATACTCTGATACTATGAATATGTGTTTGGTTACTCTGTCTTTCTGTTCAACTTTTTGAAGTTTGATGTTGAGGCAACAAAACAGAGAATTAGGGAAATATGTAAAGGGATTCCTCAGCCCTGAATCTGCTTCTATCCCAGAGCACTGTAGCTGTTGTTGGTTTATCTTTGATTTATATCTGTAACATAAAGCCAGTCATGATTTTTCTTCTCCTGTCTAAAAGCTGATTTCTGTGTTGCCTAAGAACTCTACAAATCTGCCTGTGCCTCCTCTCACCTGAGACACAAATTGGTTTAGCTCTTCATTCTCACCATCCCATGATATATGGAATCATAGAATGGCTTGAGTTGGAAGGGACCTTAAAGATTATCTAGTTCCAAACTGCCTACCATGGACAGGGACACCTCCCACTAGACCAGGTTGCTCAAAGCCTCATCCAGTCTGGTCTTAAACACTTCCAGGGATGAGTAGTCCACAGCTTCCCTGGGCAGCTCTCTCCAGTGTCTCCCCATCCTCACACACCTGTGTCTCCATCTGTGTGGACACTCAGGTTGTTTAAGGAAGTTTGCCCTTCTCTTTCACTCTTTTTGCAGGGCAAGAACCCAAACCAAAAGTACATAATGAAGGACCAGGGCATGTGTAGGAACTTGTGCTGTGTCTTACTGACCAGTGGTTGATGTTTCCTGAAATACTTCATGCAGTAGCTCAGCACATGCTGCTGGTATGTGTGGTGCAGACTTGGGAGCAGGCATGGTTGGGTGGATGATCAAGAAGTAGCATGGGCCTGAGCAGAGGGGACACAGAGCTTTAAAATGAAGAACAGGTCAGGCTATGTTCAGTCATGGAGTAGGCAGAGCAATTTGGTTTCTCTAGGGCAGTTTGGAGTTTAGGGCATCTGGGAGTGTCTCAAAAAAGAGCAAGGGGATTCTTTGGCTTTGCCCAGGGGCCAATTCCAGGCTAAGTTTTCTTCTAGGCTTCTTCAATCCTTGCCATTGACAAGGTGAAATAGCAGGGCTGAGCTGTTTCTGGAGGACTGGGTGTAGAATTTCCTTCCTTCCGGGACTAGAGGTCACTCAACTACCTGTGGCAACTAACCTTCAGCTCCAAGGGATGTCCTTGAGAGTAGAAACCTCCTGTAACTTCCCCATCCAGCTGATCTTGTCTTCCTGACTCACAACTGTTACTTGAGATACTGGGAAGGAGGAGGAGGGAGAGGGACAAGGGGCGAGCACATCAAAAGTTTAATCCTCCACAGGGGGTTCAAATGCAAAAACTAAAGATGTATCACAAACAAAATAAAGCTCCCTGAAGTATTTGTTTCATGTTTATCCAGTTCTGAGCCCTTCTCTTGGCACACGCTCTGTTCTCCCTGTAAAGCGAAAGGGCCGGCACTGCCTGCCAAGCGTTTGAAGACTTCAGAAGAGTACAAGGGAGATTGTATCTCAAGGATGGAAGCAATGCAAAAGCCTTGGCCCTGCATCCTGAGTCACAGGTGAGGAATGTCCATGTTCAGCTAAAGAACAAGAGTGGCATCAGCACACACTTTCACGTGGGTGCCTCTTGCAGCTGCTCATTTCTTGAAAGAAAAGCATCCTGGGAAGTGTCTGTAGGATCCCTGCTGCTTTGCACCTTGGCATCTTCTATTTCTGTGTTACTGGCTTTAGTAGGAGCATTGTTTCTTCCATGCAAAGTTGCTACTAAAGTGCTGGCTCTGAGATTTAAAGCCCTTGTTTCTTAAATGATAAAGCCTTCGTGGATCTGAGCCAAGAGTCAGCCGCTGAGATTTATTTAATGGAGGGTTGAATTTCTTCTGCACTTTCCTCAGCAGCAGAGGGGCGTTGAAGTGTTGGATTTGGGAATGTTAGAAGTTGTTACAAAATCAATATGTGCCCACCAATGAAATCCATGCTAATTTATACATAAGGGTTGATCTTATTGTTCCTGATGTAGCTGTAGACAACACAAAGGCAGGCAGGCAAGAAAGACAGAAAGAAAGACAGAAAGAAAGACAGAAAGACAGAAAGAAAGACAGAAAGACAGAAAGAAAGAAAGAAAGAAAGAAAGAAAGAAAGAAAGAAAGAAAGAAAGAAAGAAAGAAAGAAAGAAAGAAAGAAAGAAAGAAAGAAAGAAAGAAAGAAAGAAAGGGAGGGAAGGAAGAAAGGGAAGGAAGAAAGGGAGGGAGGGAGGGAGGGAGGAAGGAAGGAAGGAAGGAAGGAAGGAAGGAAGGAAGGAAGGAAGGAAGGAAGGAAGGAAGGAAGGAAGGAAGGAAGGAAGGAAGGAAGGAAGGAAGGAAGGGAGGGAGGGAGGGAGGGAGGGAGGGAGGGAGGGAGGGAGGAAGGAAGGAAGGAAGGAAGGAAGGAAGGAAGGAAGGAAGGAAGGAAGGAAGGAAGGAAGGAAGGAAGGAAGGAAGGAAGGAAGGAAGGAAGGAAGGAAGGAAGGAAGGAAGGAAGGAAGGAAGGAAGGAAGGAAGGAAGGAAGGAAGGAAGGAAGGAAGGAAGGAAGGAAGGAAGGAAGGAAGGAAGGAAGGAAGGAAGGAAGGAAGGAAGGAAGGAAGGAAGGAAGGAAGGAAGGGAGGGAAAAGTCTTCCACATCCAAGCCAATGGTTCAAAGCCAGGTGAAGATGAGGACCAGGTTGATGGTCTTTATGAAGGGAGTTCATGATAGTCTTGACTGGGGAGGGCATCTACTTCTCAGCCAGCTCCTTTGATGGCAGATTCTGCTTTAGAGGAAAAGTGACTAGGACACAGAAAGCAAATTCTTTACTCAGTCCCAAGTGAATAACCAGAGGTCAAGACTGAGACACGGCAGTCCCAGTCACCATTTGCAGAAGCTCTTTCAGGCACCAGAGCTTTCAGTCCCACAGCCTGCCTGAGGAGCTGCTCTTCATACAAAGTGAGAAGAGAGTCCAGGTCACTTTTTTTAGTAGTAGTAGTCTACCATCTCTGTAGAGCACTGTAAAGTTGAACTCTTGGGGTCTGATTTTCAGTGCAGATGAACAGTTATTTCTGTCCAGACAGCACCCGGAAATATCCCATCACATTAATGACAGGATTGTGTTCCATAGGCTCAATGTGGCTATACCACACTGCCCTGGCCTCTGCTCCTGTGGTCCTACGTGGTGGAAGGAGTGAGGGTACATGGCAGGGTACATGGCAGAGTGCAGAACATGTCAGCTGGTGCTGACAATGCCTCCTGCCTATGTACATTGCTTTCTTTTTATCTTAGTTTCCCAGAGCAAGCAATATTTCTGGGACCCTTTTCTGCTGCCCTTTTCAGCCTCTTCTCTGTTACCATAATTTTTTTCCAGTCCAAGGGTCCTTGCCTCAGGCCATCAGTATTGAAGACCCCAGGCCACTGTCTCCTGCCCTTATTGTCCCACTGGTCACAGTTCTTCCACCATTCTGAAATCATCATCTATGACAGCAAGGCATCTGGGACATAACCAGGGGTAAGGTCAGTACATTGGCTGTAAAGATGGGAGATGGGTAGGTTTCTGAAAGTGTTTCCTCCTTCCCATTCAAGTTGTTGGTTTTCCCTGAATGTTCAGTTTCAACCTCCATCAGCTTTTAAAATGTGCTGTGACCCTTTGGCTCAAATCCTGCTGCAAGCAATGAGAAACTCTGTGGTGTTTCCTTTTCCTCCCCTCCTCCCTTTCCCCTTCTCCAGCACTGCTTTGTTAATTCCTAAATGAATCACAGAATCATAGAATCAATAAGGTTGCAAAAGACCTCAAAGATCATCAAGTCCCACCTGGCACCCAACACCTCATGACTACTAGACCACGGCACCAAGTGCCACATCCAATCCCCTCTTGAACACCTCCAGGGATGGTGACTCCACCACCTCCCTTGGGCAGCACATTCCAATGGCTAACAACTCTCTGTGAAGAACTTTCTCCTCACCTCAAGCCTAAACTTCCCCTGGCACAGCTTGAGACTGTGTCCTCTTGTTGTGGTGCTGGTTGCCTGGGAGAAGAGACCAACCCCCTCGTGGGTACAACCTCCCTTCAGGTAGTAGCAGAGAGCAAGAAGGTCTCCCCTGATCCTCCTCTTCTCCAGGCTAAACAACCCCAGCTCCCTCAGCCTCTCCTCACAGGGCTGTGCTCGAGGCCTCTCACCAGCCTCATTGCCCTTCTCTGGACATGTTCAAGAGTCTCAATGAGGCACAGCAATGCTGCTGCCACAGCAGCCTAAGTGTCCCTGCCATGAGGGGAAAGTAGACTCAGCAAGGGAAACCAGTACCTGCTCACACCTCAGCTGCTTGGTACCTTCATGCAACAGCTCTCTGTGGAGGACCCTTCCTGGGGAATGGAAACCTATTGTTTGCCACTCATTGAGAAGGTTTGCCTCCATAAGCCACCTTCATCTTCTATCTCCATGTCTGCATTTTTTCCCTGTTTACCTCTTGCTTTCCTCCCTGCACGTGTGGCAATTATTTTAAGTGAGCCTTCTGCGGCGCAGGGAGCGGGCGAGTTGCCTGCCGAGCTGAGCCCCAGCCTGTGATTGGAGATCTGGAGCTGATAGCCCTCTTCTTGGCACTCAACCATTTCTTTTGACTTCAAAGCAAGAAACAAAAGATGTTTCAAGGACTTCTTTTGGAAAAATCACCATTAGATGTGATGAGGCTTAGGGCCGTTTCCATGACGATGGAGCCTTTTTACATTGTGATTATTGCTGCGAAATGGAAATGTTCTTTTGTCTCTGAAAGTCTGTTCACTTATTTATGTGTGTGTGTGTGTGTGTGTGTGTGTGGTTCTTTCAGCAACAAAAGAATAATACAAGGAATTAGATCTGGTAGCAGGTTCCCTAAACTGAGTCACCTTCTCACCCTGTGAAGTTTTTCTTAGTTCTTTAAACTCCTGCATCAAAGCAAAAGCTTCACAAAGGTTTGATTTAAGTGCATATTAGTACACAGGCTATCAGACTAACAGCCTTTTAAAACAGAGGGGACTAACATCTAATTGTCCCAGTAGAGTGAAAACATGATGAACAGAAGGTGACCTGCTGACCAAAAAGAGCAAATCAAACACCTCCCTTTGGCCATGGCTGTCACCTCTTTGGTTGTAGTTGTTGTTTCATCCTTTTACTTTGTCACCACTGATCAGAGTTTGCTTGAAAGTCAATGATGCAACAGAAACCCCTGGCTCCCCACAAAATTGTATCACTTTCCTGCAGAGTCAGCACTTCTGTCTTCATTCAGATAGGGAGTGGCTCTTTGGGCACACTGAAAATGGATCCTAACCTTCATATGAAAAAATCTGCATTTCCTGTTTCTGATGATGAAATTACGTCATGGCAGGGTAAGAGAAGATGCTGATGCTAAGGAGCCAGTTCTCTGAGGCAAAGGAACCTTCTGGCCCCTGTCTCAGCACACACTGTACAATTCACAGCCAGATCTTAGAATCAGAACCACAGAATGTATTGGGTTGGAAGGGACCCTTGAAGGTCATCTAGTCCAACCCCCCTGCAGTCAGCAGGGAAATCAACTGGATCAGGCTGCTCAGGGCCTCATCAAGTTTGACCTTGAATGTCTCCAGGGATGATGTCTCCACCACAGAATCATAGAATCAACCAGGTTGGAAAAGACCTCAGAGATATCAAGTCCAACCTATTACCTATCACCTACCACCTCATGACTACTAAACCTTCAAGTGCCACGTCCAATCCCCTTTTGAACACCTCCAGGGACAGTGACTCCACCACCTCCCTGGGCAGCACATTCCAATGGCCAGTTACTCTTTCTGGGAAGAACTTTCTCCTCACCTCAAGCCTAAACTTCCCCTGGCACGGCTTGAGGCTGTGTCCTCTTATTCTGTCTCTGGGTAACCTGTTTGATTACTTCACCACCCTCATTGTGAAGAACTTCCTGCTTATGTCTAACCTAATTCTACCTTGCTCTAGTTTTAAACCGTTGCCCCTAGTCCTTGCACAGCTCTGAATGAGGTGCAACCCCCAAACCCACACCAGAGCCTTTGCTCCCCTTTATGTCACTCTCTTCCTCCTCACCACCCTCAGATGTGCTCAATGGCTTTCCACTCATGATAGCCACTGAGGAATCTGCCCATAAAAGGTAAAGCTTATCTCATGCTGGTTTCCCCATTTGTTGTTTTATTGTCATTTCACTGCCAGTTAAACGGAGTTTCCTTCCACTCTCTCCTCACGCTCCTTTTGCTTGCATAAAACATGATGCTGTATTGTGAACAATGCAGGAATACATTACATAAATTTCTCTTTGATATCCAGTGTGTTTCCTGCTGTAATGGAATCAGAACAGAGCAACCTCTCCTCCCCGACACGTCAGATAACTCTCTATCTGCTCTCCATTAGGACAAATGTCTGCAAGCCTTTGAAGAGCTAAAACACCATAAAGGAAAAAGAAACTGTTAAGGGTGCTCCAGTGGGTATCACTGGAAATAATTGGGTTGAATTAAGCAAAGAGAAAATTTAGGCCAACTAAGGGGAATAAAAGAGCCAAGTCTGTTAGGTTGAAAAGTTCTCTCTGATGCTATTAGCCTGGGGAATAGTCTCAAAGGAAGATGGTGCAAACTTTATAGAGCAAAATGCATGATTTAGGGAGCCACACTATAAAGATGGTGAAAAATGTATGGCTTTGAGTCATTTTAAGCTACACTGAGATGAAGCACATCAGACCATAATGCAGTAAAGAACACTGATAGTCTGTGTGGAGGATGCTGACCTACTGAAACTCTTCCACACTGACTCCTTGTGCCTTGATAGTTCAGAGGATAGCCCCGTATACACTTACACTGTGTGTCTGAACGCTGGCTGCCAGCCCAAGTATACCAAAGCAGGCCACAAATCCTGATTGTTAGACAAGATGAGCTGAGGGGAAGTACAGACGTCACTATCTCCCTGGAGTGGTTGTTTATTCCCTGTTGGAAAGCACCCACCCTGTCATGTTGTCTGTCGGCAGGAACCTGAAGGCAAAATTCTGCTCCTTTGACTTACGTTCCCGTAATGCTCTCTCCCACGCTGCTCTGGGCTGTGGCACAAAACAGCCTGTTAGATGTCACCCAGACATGCCTGAGCAGGTTGGCATCCCACATGGTCTAATCCATGCAGATTCAACGAGAGACTGGAAGAAAAGTGCTCAAGTGCCACCCACACTTTCTGATTCTGACTAGCAACTGAGATTGGAAATGCTACAGATACCTTTAGAGGGTGATGGGCGCAAGATGCCTGCTTTCATTTAAAGGTTGCTGCTTTGATTCTTCTTACAGCTTCTTTCTGACACTGCCCTAGACCGTGGTTTTATGTTACAAAGCTTACTCCTGTTTCTTTTCTTTCTTCCTTCCTTTCTTTCATCCTTCCTTTCTTCTGTTCTTCCTTCCTTTCTTTCTTCCTTTCTACCTTTCTTTCCTTTCCTTCCTTCCTTCCTCCATTCTTGCCTTCCTTCCTTCCTTCTTTTCTTCCTCCCTCCCTTCCTTCTTTTCTTCCTTCTTTTCTTCCTTCTTTCCTTCCTTCCTTCCTTCCTTCCTTCTTCCCTCCCTCCCTCCCTCCCTCCCTCCCTCCCTCCCTCCCTCCCCTTCCTTCCTTCCTTCCTTCCTTCCTTCCTTCCTTCCTTCCTTCCTTCCTTCCTTCCTTCCTTCCTTCCTTCCTTCCTTCCTTCCTTCCTTCCTTCCTTCCTTCCTTCCTTCCTTCCTTCCTTCCTTCCTTCTTCCCTCCCTCCCTGTCTTTTTTTCTTAGAAGAAACTAGAAAACTAATTTCTCTCCTTGGGCCTTTAGACTTCCGACACAATCTCCACATATCCAGTGTCTAAATCTTCCTCTCCATCTGGTGAAGTTCCAGTTCACAGTTCTTACCTCCATATATTTGCCCTTCACTGCCAACCTCTCCTTATGTTTCTCTTAGATTTCTCATTCCAAAGACAATTCCTGAATTGTAGCTGCAGACTGAGACTGGAAAATGAAAGGAGGTCGTTCTGGATCGTGCAGTGCTTGTGACTTGAACTTGGCTGATGGGACGTAACTCTCAGTTCTGTGTTGCTCTGTAACCATGTGAAATCCACGATTCTATTCCCAGCTATTCATATGAGTGAGTTACATCCAAGCTTTGCTTTCTGGGACTCTTGTTTATGGACATTTTTGGCCAGTAACTGCATTCATTCATCTCCAGTGTCATGCATCTAAAGCTATTAGTATACATGCTCTTGCAAAACTCCCTTGCTTTGGGACTCTGTGTCCCCTTTGCCATCACAAGCACTCAAAAATTCTTCCAGTTTACTGCTTTCATCTTCCCTTCTGAGTTCTTGCTGATCAGATCTTCTCAATGACATGCTAAGCTGTTTTACTGACGTTGATGCATTATGCTGGACTCCATCAGCCTAGCAACCTTTGGGACCAGTCCTAGGAGTCAGGCAGCCAGACAGCTCAACTTGTCTCCATCAATCAGGAAGTGAGACTTTATTGGCCAGAGTGAGGGCTACAGGTGTACACCACTGTCACAGCTTTAAATAAACACGATCAGTTTGCCCAGTGCTAAGCAACTGTTTCTGAGAGCGTGTTGGTAAATGTGTTTATAAAGCATAAGAGTCCAATCCATCAGCCCTCAAAGAGCCTAATCAATATATTCCAATTTGATCTTGGAGAAGTTTCGCCTCTGGGAAGTTTAATTTATTTCAGCTCATGACCATGAAAAAAATGAACAGCCACAGCACTCTGACAAAAGAGGGAAAGCGGATGAGGTTGTATCCAGCACCCTTTCCCTTTCAATTTCCCATTTTACCTGAACAAATCACCCCGACGGCTTGAGCGGCCGTGAGAACTGATCGAGCGCTGCCGAGAGACCGAGGGCCGAAGGGGAGACAGCAAGGAGGAAATACTGGTGGGAGACGTAAGATGCAGGACTCTGTGCAGAGTACAGCTGAGGAACTGGAACTTAAAATACAAGGGGAATTAATTTCTACTGCGGTTGCACAAGGCTGCAAACCCAGTGTCTGACTAGGCTAGAGGAGCCACTTAGAATCGTAGAATGAACTGGATTGGAAGGGACTTTTAAAAGCCACCCTGCGGTCAGGAGGGACATCCCAAACTAGAGCAGGTTGCACCAAGACCCATCTAGCCTTGATCCTGAATGTCTCCAGAGTTGGGGGCTCCACCTCTTCCCTGTGCAACCTGTTCCGGTGTTTCAACACTCTCATAGTAAAGAATTTTGTCCTGAAGTCCAATCTAAATCTACCTTGCGCTGGTTTAAAACCATTGCTACTTGTCCAGTGAAGGGCAACAAAGTTGGTGAGGGGTTTGGAACACAAGCCCTAGGAGAGGCTGAGGGAGCTGGGGTTGCTTAGCCTGGAAAAGAGGAGGCTCAGGGGTGACCTTATTGCTCTCTACAACTACCTGAAGGGAGGTTGTAGCCAGGAGGGGCTTGGTCTCTTCTCCCAGGAAACCAGTACCAGAACAAGAGGACACACACAGTCTCAGGTTGTGCCAGGGCAGGTTTAGGCTGGATGTTAGGAAGAAGAGTGATTGCCCATTGGAATTGGCTGCCCATGGAGGTGGTGGAGTCACCTTCATTGGAGGTGTTCAGGAGGAGACTTGATGGGGTGCTTGGCTGCATGGTTTAGTTGTTTAGGTGGGTTGGATTGGTTGATGGGTTGGACACGATGATCTTGAAGGTCTCTTTCAACCTGGTTTATTGTATTATTATTGTATTGTATTGTCCTATTGCTACAAGCCATTGTAAACAGTCCCTCCCCATCTTTCTTGTTGGCCTCCTTTGGGTACTGGAAGGCTGTTATAAGGTCTTCACAGAGCCTTCTCTTCTCTAAGCTGAAGAGCCTCCCTACTTGTGTTTATACAAGATGGTTCTTGAATGTTCTTGTAACTTTCCCACTGATGACCCCACCACTGATGATCCCAAACTGAGGAACCAGCTCTAAACCCTTAAGATGTTTGTAGAGTGGCTAAAGAAAAGGCCATCTTTCTTGGGTGGGAAAGTTTCTCCTCCTGAGTCATATGCAAGTGTTTCAATGTCTGAGCAAAGGAGAGCCAGAGATGAGTATCTGAGGGGTACCTCTCCAGGAAACACCTGCCTGAACATTACATTTGTGGACTCTGTGCTCATACAATTGTGGACTCATTGTGGACCTTCCTGTCTGAAGATGTGTTTGGGCAGGACCTGCTATTGATGGGCTTTATTCTAACTAGTTGGCTGTCCCTTTTACAGAATTACTAGGTAAAACCTTGCTCACACCATTCAGGGTTATCCCAGGTAATCCAGCTTCATTGGCAGTGTTCTATTCTAGAGGTTAAGATCACAGTGCTCTCGTTAGATCGATGCACAAGATACTTCAAAGTGTATTTAACAAAAATCCCATGTAAAACAAATGAAACATTTATTTCACTAACCCTCCAAGGAGTTAAGCCAAGATACTTGACATACTTGTTAGTTAACACTGTGGTGCTTGCTGCTTTCCAGCAAGGGTTTTGCTCAGAATGGCCCATGAAGCTGTGCTATAGAGGCATATCATAGAACCATAGAATGGTTTGGGTTAGTGTGAGAGACTAAAAGCTTGCCTTTCCTGATGTGACTCAACAAAGATAAAATCAATGACCAAGGCCACATTCAGGAATATGCATAAGACAAGATAATCTCTACCCATCAAGTACCCCAGAAAGGGAGGATGGTGAGACAATGGATTCACCACCTGGCCCCTGATTCCCTGAGGGACAATACTTGGACTGAAAAAACTGTATAAAAGACTTGAGCAACTACTGGCTCAGCAGAAGAAAAACAGAGAACCGAAAACACAGAAGGAAAACACAGATGAAGAAAAACACAGGAGAAGGCCAATGCAGCTAAGAAGGAAAGTACCAGAGGAGGAAAAGCCCCGGGCAATGCTGCTCCGAAGAAAAGAGGCCATGTGGAGCCTGGAAGAAGCAGACTGAACCCTCTCTCCATGTCTAATTTCCTCCTGTTGCAACTCATGGAGCTGCACAGGCTGTTCAGAGTACCACCTCTCTTCTACAGCCAAAGCCTCAGTACCCTTTCTCTACAGAACTAACATCTCTTGCAGCACCTTTCCTCCACAGACTCAAACTGTCTTGGGGGGGTGAGGGGTGTGGTAATGTAATTCCTTCCCTCTTCTCTCTCTCTCTTCTCTCTCTATTTTCTCTCTCTCCCTCTCTGTTTTCTCTCTCTCCCCTTCTGATCCATCCACTTTATTAATATAGTAAATAGTCTAGCTGCTGATATTTTGGCCTCATTTGTGCCTCTAATTTCACAACATGGGAATATTCAAAAGAACTGAGTCTCTTTCCCTCTCCGACTGAGACAGTTGGAAAGGATTTTCAAAGGTCATTTAGTCCAAGCATTCTTGGGTGAGAAGGGACATCCTCCATTAGATCAGGCTGCCCATTGTGTTGTCAAGTCTAACCTTGAATACCTCCAAGGATAAGACCTCAACTACCTCCTTGGGCAACCTGTTCCAGTGTTCCCCAACACTTGGGTTTCATTCAAGTTGGAGGCTGGAGGGGAAAAGAGGTGTTGTCCCGCCATCAGAGATACTTCCTTTTCTTCCTTGGAGCCATCACTGGGAAAGCAGTAATTATCTTTTTCTGGCCTTTTCCTGTACCATAAGGAAAGATTTGGGGGATGAATGCTGTTTAATGCTAATTTCTAAAGAATTGAATCTAGTGTCCTCAGCAAATGCAAATCAGTTGTTTATAGTGATGCCAGAGAATGTAAAACCAGAAACGAGCGTGTTGGTTTTCTCTCCTCCAACTGCATTTCATCCTAATGCTTTCTGCTTTGATGCTCCCTCCCCAATCTTATTTGATATAGCAGCAGACCATCTTTTTTATGTCAAACATTCGCTTCAAAGCTGCTCACTGCCTGTGCTAGTTGTCAAAAGTTGGAGGCAACACATTTTAAGCATGCAGCGAGCGTTCCTCCGCAAAGAAAACCTCCACTTCTAATGAGCAGTTGAGAGCGCGGTGCATTGCAGAAACTGTTTTCTAAGATCTGTCACAAAAGATTTACTTTTATTAGTTTTAATGGCCCTTAGCTACAGGCACGGAATATAAGTGAAAATTAAGATATTTTTCACCGGACAAAAATAGATTTCAGTCGGAGACGGTGGACTTCTGCCGCTCCTCACCGGTCCCTTCTCCATTCAGGACGAGAGGAAATGGCCTCAGGTTGCACCAGGGCAGGTTTAGGTTGGATACTAGGAAAGATGTTTCTGCTGAGAGGGCGGTGAGGCGTTGGAATAGGCTGCCCAGGGAGGTGTTGGGGGGGTCACCATGTCTGGAGATGTTCAAAAACCTGCAGATATGGCGCTTTGGGACATGGTTTAGTGAGCATGGCAGTGTGGGGTTGTTGGTTGGACTTGATTTAGTCATGCGGTCTGTGGTGACAGGTTGGACTTGATGATCTTTGAGGTTGGACTTGATGATCTTTGAGGTCTCTTCCAACCTTGGTGATTCTGTGATCATAAAGCACTTTCCCAACCAAAACAACTTTATGATTCTCTTTTCACTTCTGGCTGGACAACCCTGCTCCAGGGAAATGACTTCACAGTGTCACAGCAGACACATATCCCTCTACCAAGCATGGGTTCTGCTGACATCAGAGGTCCTGGTCACACCATCCACCAACAGCACTTGTGCCATTCCAATTGCAGGGAGGTTTAGGCTGGATGTTAGGAAGAAGTTCTTCACAGAAAGAGTGATTGGCCATTGGAATGTGCTTCCCAGGGAGTGGTGGAGTCACCATCACTGGAGGTGTTTAAGAAGAGACTGGATGAGGGACTTGGTGCCATGGTTTAGTTGATTAGATAGTGTTGGATGATAAGTTGGACTCAATGATCTCAAAGGTCTTTTCCAACCTGGTTAATTCTATTCTACTCTGTTCTATTCTATTCATGTGTTTTACCTGGATGTAGCCATAAACAAGGTCATAGCAAGGTATTTCTAGTCACAGCCACAGATGCATCTTTTCTGCTGTTGAACAGAAAGATTCATCTGAAGCCAACATTTATTAACTTATTTTTACTAATTCTTATTGATAATTTCTCTGCCCCTTTTCATTTCTCTTTGCTGCTCACATGTTCTTTCTCCCATGTAGAAGCATCTTCTTTCTGTTTGAATTTTGAATGCTGGTATTTAGAAGTTTTGCTATTTCCTGGGGGGTTTTGACTGGTTTTGTTGTTGTTGGGCTTTGGGGGCTTGTTTGGTTTGGTTTTTTGAATGTACTTCCACAGTGACTTTTATCACCTCATTTTGGTTTCTATCCAGTGGAGAAAAAGTGGCACAGCTAAGCTCAGACACTTGTATTGTGAGGACTGCACCCAGACACTCTGCATGAGGCTTCCTGCAGACATGAGCAAAATGGTTCTGCCAAAGATGCCTCCCCTCCATGCAAAGCCTCCTACTTTGTTTCCAGCCACCATACAATGTTATTCATTATGAGCAATAAATATTTTCATCATTTGCAACACATCAGATTGAAGCAGGACTCAGTTCCCTAGTGTAGATCCTCTGTATCAAAGCACTCTTGTAATGGCTCTTGGTACATGGAGTTATTTCTTTGACCTTAGCAACAGGAAAACTCTATCAGTTGAAATTGTTCTAGATTCAAACCTTCCTAAACCTCTAAGAACCATCAGTTTCCTTTTTCTTTCTAATCTCTACCTGTTCTAAAGCACCAGTCTGAATGAGGTACAACCTGAATGTGGTAGCTAAGGAAAGACACCAAAGATGGTGTGATGTCGTGACCTCTTACACTTTAGTCTACAGACACAGTTTCCAAGCTAAAAGCATCATTTCCCCCCTTAGGTCCAGTGTTGCATTCTTCATTTGGAATGTGTTCATTGAACTGGGTCCATCCTGCCTCTTCCATTATCCTCAGTAATTAAGCTTTTGCAGCTAGAACCTAATTGGGAACTTTATTGTTGATTAAAAAAGACCTCCAGCTCTTTGCCCACAGTTTCATTGGCTGTGTGGTATTAAAAGAGCAACTACCTGTTTTCACTGCACAAGTAAGCATTTGGGATTTGAAGACAAGGAAGTAGACAGATTGGGGTCTTGGTTACCTCAAAGAACAAGGAGAGTTACCCTGAGTACTGTGTCCAGTTCTGGGCCCTTCAGTTTAGGAAAGATGTACAGAGAAGGGCAACAAAGCTGGGGAGGGGTTTGGAGCACAAGCCCTATGAGGAGAGGCTGAGGGAGCTGGGGTTGCTTAGCCTGGAGAAGAGGAGGCTCAGGGGAGACCTTACTGCTCTCTACAACTACCTGAAGGGAGGTTGAAGCCAGGTGGGGGCTGGTCTCTTCTCCCAGGCAACCAGCACCACAACAAGAGGACAAAGTCTCAAGCTGCACCAGGGGAGGTTTAGACTGGATATTAGGAAGAAGTTCTTCATAGAGAGAGTGATTAGCCATTGGAATGGGCTGCCTGGGGAGGTGATGGAGTCGCCGTCGTTGGGGGTGTTTAGGAAGAGACTTGATGGGGTGCTTGGTGCCATGATTTAGTAGATTAGATAGTGTTGGATGATAAGTTGGACACGATGATGTTGAAGGTCTCTTCCAACCTGGTCTGGTCTATTCTATTCTATTCTATTCTATTCTATTCTATTCTATTCTATTCTATTCTATTCTATTCTATTCACTTCACCAAGTCAGAGTAATTACTCTGGAGTTGAATCAACAGGGTTGGGAACATGTTTTGGTCAAGAGAGCAGATCAGCAGAATAAAACTGAGCTAATTTTACAGGATTTCTTCTCTGAGTGCAGCCACAATTTAATGGTCATCTATAATTAGTTAATTCCTTTACTACTGTAATAAATGCTTGGCGGCCCTCATAAATGTCCATTAAATGTGTCAAGTCCCTTCCTCCCTTCCTCCACACACATGCAATTTCCTTGGCAAGTGAGCAAGTGTAACCAAATCAAAAGGTGAAAAGCAGGGTGTTACATGAAGAGGGCATGCTTTCCCCTGTCACTCAAATTCTCATGCCTGAATGAGTAACAAGTACCCTCTAATGATGTTTTAAATGCAATAGATTCCACCATGAAAGAAATAAAAGGAAGCAAAATCTTCTCTCTTTCTTGTAAATCACCCTTTCAGTAAAGAATTTGTTTTCTGTTATTTGACCTAAACCTCCCCTGATAGTGGGGAGAAGAGACCAACACCCACTTCACCCCAGCCTGTAGAGGTTGTGGGCTCTGGAGACTTTCAAGACCCATCTGGATGTGTTCCTGTGTGACCTGCACTAGGTTGTATGCTTATGTAGTCCTGCTCTGGCAGGGGAGTTGGACTCAATGATCTCTGGAGGTCCCTTCCAACCCCTAACTTCCTGTGATCCTGCAAACTTCCTTGCAGGTAGTTGTGGAGAACAATGAAGCTATACTTGAGTACTGTGCCCAGTTCTGGGCCCCTCAGTTTAAGAAGGACATTGAGACACTGGAACATGTCCAGAGAAGGGCAATGAGGCTGGGGAGAGGCCTTGAGCACAAGCCCCATGAGGAGAGGCTGAGGGAGCTGGGATTGTTTAGCCTGGAGAAGAGGAGGCTCAGGGGAGACCTTATTGCTCTCTACAATTACCTGAAGGGAGGTGGTAGGCAGGATCGGGTTGGTCTCTTCTCCCAGGCAATCAGCACCAGAGCAAGAGGACACAGTCTCAAGCTGCACCAGGGGAAGTTTAGGCTGAGAGAGTTGTTAGCCATTGGAATGTGCTGCCCAGGGAGGTGGTGGAGTCGCCATCCCTGGAGGTGTTCAAGAGGGGATTGGACGTGGCACTTGGTGCCATGGTTTAGTCATGAGGTGTTGGGTGACAGGTTGGACTTGATGATCTTTGAGGTCTTTTCCAACCTTGGTGATTCTGTGATTACACCTGGGTTTGAAACTCCTAATTAAAACATTAAGCACAGACAGCAGACATCGTTGCTTGCCCAGTGGGATTTCATTTAGGGAAAGGGAGACCATTTGCCCAGCTCCTGCTTTCAGCATCTAATTCTTTCTCTCTTTTTTTTTTTCTTCCCCCAAAGGAAGTCAGAAGAGAGGGATGGCAGGAGAGTAATACAACAAACTATAACACATTGTGTAATTGAAATGGACCATAATCACTAATATTAAAGACAGTGAATCATTCTAATCGAGCCATGCTCAGCAAACAATGAAAAATTATGTGCCAGAAAAGCTAATGCTGGTTTTAAAATGAACAGAAATGAGGCGAAATGGAACCTTACTCTTTATTCATGAAGGTCAATTTAACGTGATGATTTTTTTCCCTGGCATCACAGCTTCGTGATTGCTGTTGTATACCTCAGTGCTGCTTTCTAACCTAATAACAGTAAAAAATAACCAGCTGGTGATGATTCTGTTTAAAGCAGAGACTAAATGCTCACAAAACCCTGCCACTGAGCAGTTGCACATGCTAATCAGACACAGCTCAGCCAGATTCCCAATAGAGTCCATATTTTGCACATTTCAGCTGGTTGACTACATTGAGAAATTAGATTACGCCTCGGACATTCAAGAGCCAGAGAGATCTGCGTTCATTCATTCCTCCCGGGTGAAATCAAACCCTCTGTAGATCCAGCCAGGCGCTTTTAATCCATCCCACTCCGTATCTTCCCATAATATTTACCATCGTGTTACAACCGCTTTAGGGACTTGGTGTTTCATTGGAGGCGACGGGGGCTGATTTTACCCTGGGCTGATTCCCACTTCGCAAGGGAGAAACAGCTTGCAGTTTGGTGAAATGACTGCCGGCGTCAGCCAGGGACAGCAAGGGAAGGATCATTCCCCCTTCCCCCTCCTAGCCTGTGTGACACCGAAGGAACGCTCCGCTGATGACACTTGGAGGAAAACTGACACTGCTAATGGTGGATAATTTCCTGAGTCGTCAATGAGCGCTGGGAATTTGAAGGAGTCGGGCTTGGGGAGGGGGTGGGGGGAGTGGGTTTGGGATGGGGGGTTGTCAGGAGGAGAGAGGAAAAAAAGTTAATTAACAAAAGAAAAGCTCAACCATTGCTCTGCTGGGAGGAAAGTTGTTTAGACTGGAAGAAAGCAATGCCTTGCGTCGATTTCTCAGCTGTCTGGAGGCTTTAGCAGCAATGTTGCTGAGGTTCGTGCTCTACATATAGGGACCTTTTGAATATATAAAGAAATGTTTGGCTCTTGGCTTTTGGGTTGGGGTTTTTTTGACACTTAACTCTTATTCTTTTTTTCTCTCTTTTTTTTTTTTTTTTACGTTCTTTTCCTTTTTAATTTTTTTTTTTGACACTTAACTCCTTTTCTTTTTCCCCCTTTTTCCCCTTCCCACCCACCCCTGCCCCGATTTTCCCTTTTTTTTTTTTCTTTTTTCTTTTCTTTTTTTCCCACTTCCCTTTTTTTTTTTTTTTTTTTTTTTTTTGGCCACTCAACTCTTTTCCTTTTTTCCCCCCCTTTCCCCCCCCCCCTTTTTTCCCCTTTATTTTTCCTTTTTGTTTTTTTGACACTTAACTCCTTTTCTTTTTTTCCCCTTTCTCCCCTTCCCTCCCACCCTGATTTTCCTTCTCCCCTTTTCTTATTTTTTCCCTTTTCCCTTTTTTCTCCTTTTTTTCCCTTTTCTTATTTCTTCCCTTTTTCCTTTTTTTCCCTTTTTCCTTTTTTCTCCTTTTTTCTTTTTTTCCCTTTTTTCTTTTTTTCTCCTTTTTTTTTTTTTTTTTCCCTTTGTTTCTTTTTTTCTTTTTTTTCCTTTTTCCCCTCCCCCCCCTTTTTTTTTCCCCTTTTATTTTCCCTTTTTCCCCACTTTTCTTTTGACACTTAACTCCTTTTTTTTTTTTCCCTTTCTCCCCTTTCCCTCCCACCCCCCTTTTTTTGGGGGACACACACTCAACTATTTTCCTTTTTTTTTTTTTCCTTTTTTTTTTTTCATTTTTTTCCTTTTAAATGTTTTCCTTTTTTTTCTCCTTTTTAATTTTATCCTTTTTAATCCTTTTTTCCCTTTTTTTCCTTTTTCCGTTTTTCCCTTTTTTTTTTTTTTTTGGCCAATAACTCCTTTTCTTTTTTCTCCCTTTTCCCCTCTTTTTTGACAAATAACTCCTTTTCTCTATTCTCCCTTTTCCCCCTTTCCCCTCCACCCCCTTCCTTTTTTTTTGGCACTGAACTCCTTTCCTCTTTTTTCCCTTTTTTTTCCTTTTTCCCCCCCCCTTTTTTCTTTCCTTTTTTTAATTCCCCTTAAATCCCAGAGAGCCAAATTAGCGAAGAGGCAGAGCTTTGCCAGGGAGCCTTCATTAGATCAGCACTAATAACTTCTTTCAGCAGCCATGGATAGCTTCTGACATCACAGCTCAAGCTTGTCCGAAAGCTAATTATTTTCCCTGTTATAAAACAAAGGTTCTGTATCAAAGGCCCATAATGTGACATGGCACACGCTCCAGATGCACTGATTTGCAGAATAAATCAGCTGTGTCAGGGTGGAATTTGGAGGAGAAATTACAACAAATTGCAATTATACTTGCAGTGGTACACTACTTAAATGCATTGTCAGTTTGTTCAATGCAAGACGCCGTCCGTGCCTGCTTTCCAGGTTGGTTACGGGGGAATAGAAGAGAGGAAAAATTCTTCTCTGTCAAAAGGAGAACAAAACTAAAAGCTTCTCCTCCTGGTCACCCCCTCTCCAGCTTCTCCCAGGTTACAGATGTTATCCTAGCAGGCTTTATATAAAATTGAAATGGTGTCAGAGGAAGGCAGACATAAGTAGCAGGAGCAAATGGTTGGAGCCCATCCCTGGCAGAACGAATGAAGAGCTGTGTTTGATAACAGAAAGCATTCAAAATCAGTCTGATTTTGTTATCTTGTTTAGACTGCTATTAAACCATAGCACCAACTAATACAGCAGGGAGAGAGATTTGTTTTGCTTTGTTTTCCTCCTCTTGAGGGAGAAAATTTTCCTCCCTTTCCTCTTCCCAACATTCTCCTCCCTGAACAGTGCTAAAATTGTGGCACTGTCCTACCCTGCTGTCAGGGAGGGAAAAGGCCACATGGCGAGATGGTCAATGAGACACAAGCACAGGATTCAGCAGGAACTTGCCTCCAGCAGAACAGAGAATCACAAAACGGTAGGGGTTAGAAGGGACCTCTGAAGATCATCTAGAATACAATAGAATACAATACAATAGAATAAACCAGGTTGGAAAAGACCTTCAAGATCATTGCGTCCAAACCATCAACCAATCCAACCCACCAACCAATCCAACCCACCTAAACAACTAAACCATGGCACCAAGCACCCCATCAAGTCTCCTCCTGAACACCTCCAATGAAGGTGACTCCACCACCTCCACGGACAGCCCATTCCAATGGGCAATCACATCTAGTTCAACTCCCTGCTAGGGCAGGATCATCCAGAGCAAATCAGACAGGAACACATCCAAGTGAGTCTGAATTCTCTCCAGAAGTGGAGACTTCACAACCTCCATGGGCATCCTTTTCTAGTGCTCCTTCACCCTGAAAGTGAAGATTTTTTTCCCCTTATATTTACATGGAGCCTCCTGTGCTCCAGTTTCTGTCCATTGCCCCTTGTCCAGCACATCTCACTATGGGTAGTTAGATAAGAAAGAGAGTGCAAGAAGATGGTAGGAATAGCAAAGTAGGTGGAAAGAGGTTGTGTCTCTGTGGGATGGTGACTCAAAAAGTTACCCAGCACTCTCAAAGCACAGATGAAATGGATGAGTACCCAGCACACACCAGGTGCTGGGAGAAAAGAGGTCTTCTGCAAGGCAAGGACAACACAGCAGGCAGTTGGAGCACATTCACTTCCAGCCTGAATTCTCTCCCTCGCCCCACAGTATTGGCCTCCTCTTCTTTCTGTGTAATAGTATTTTCTGTTTTATTACACTTCTCCCCTTCCTATTTACTCCTCCATTTATTTTCTCAGTTTCTTCTCCTTTTATCTGCTTGTGCCTCCCTATTTTCAGCCTCTAATTTCTGCCACATTTCCTGTTTGAACTTCTCCTCTTCCATCTCCTTTCTGATGTTAATGTTGTCTATTTACTTTACTCTTTGCACACACTTTTCCTTTCATTTCCAGGTCTTGTTTCCCTTCCTTTTGTATCTCTCTGTGTGTCTGTACACACACACACGAATACATACACATGTATATACATAAATATTGAAGCCCCAGCCTTTTGCATTGCAAAACCAGCCTGTCCCTGGAGTCAGTTTGTTATTCTGGTCTCATTCACTTTATTGAGTTATTTTCTTTGCTGCTATCAGTCTCCAAATACAATCCAGTAAAGATGCAGCAATGATTTTTGACAACCTGACCTTTCTCTGCTTTCTTACACTTGTTTAATTAGGTACCACATGCGGCTGTGACTTGATCTTTACAGTTTTCCAACCTCCCTCACCCCCTACCTGGAGGTGGGGAGAATAAAAAAAGAGAGAGATGTTGTTGAAAGAAGGTCATTTTTGACAGGTCTGCCAGTTACTTGAGGCTTGGAAGGCCAGCAAGTTCTGGAGGACTGGCAGGGCATGCTGTCTGTATTTTGCTTAACAAGTTAGAGAAAACTTTTGGCTGGGGGAGGTGGGCAGCTGGGTGATTTACTGGCTTGATGAGGGCCTGAGTGATTTAACCTTCTGGTATCCAGCTTAAACACAAATTGGACAAACAAGAAGGGAAGCTGGGTAAAGATCTGTCATGGCTATGCTTTGGGATCTCTGAAATAGGTGTGTGTAGGCAGAGAGGAGAGATGCCCCCACAGATCCTTAGATAGGGAAATTACTGATGCCAGCTTCAAGGGGAAGTGGCAGGCAATCATAACCAGCAGAAGACTGCTGTTTGTTTCCCAGGTGAAAGGCATTAGTTCTGCTGGCATAGAAGTCCATTTGTAAAAATCAAAGGTGCTTTTTCACCTTGTGGTGGATCATTCAGGCTTTCAGCAGGCTCACATCACTCACAAACTCTTCAGTGCTCTCTAGTGTGAGTCACACCTCCACCAGCAGGTCTCAGCCATGAGAACCAAAAGCCAAAGGAATTGTGTGCCAAAGAACTGGTAGCCTTGTGGCTGTTTTGGCCAAAGGAGCTGGCAAGGAGAATGCATTGCTGTTGGCCCACATCAGCTACAATTGCACATCCACACAGGTCTGAGTCACAGAATTGTTTTGGTTGGAAAAGACCACTAAAATCATTGAGTCCAAATGTCAACCCAACACCAGTGTGGCCATTTAACCACTTCCCAAAGTGCCATGGCTACACTTATTTCAAACACCTCCAGAGACAGCGACTCCACCACCTCCCTGGGCAGCCTGGTCCAATGCCTGACCACCCTTTCAGTACAAAATGTTTTTCTAATATCCAGTCTAAATTGGTTCAATTTCAGACCAATACCTGCCTCACTCCAACTACCTGTCAAGAAGTTGTAGATTGCATGGAGGTCTCCCCTCAGCTTCCTTTTCTCCACTCTAAACAATTCCAGTTCCCTCAGCCACTCCTCACAAGAACTGTTCTCCAGACCCCTCATCAGCTTCATTGCCCAGCTGATGGAAAACTTGAGGCTTACACCCCATAGCAGGGTGATGTCTGCAGGCTGCGGTCACATCTCTACATGAACATATTTATGGCTTCCCTGCTCAAAATGATCATAGTATCAGTCAGGGTTGGAAGGGACCACAAGTATCATCCAGTTCCAACCCCCCTGCCATGGGCAGGGACACCCCACACTAGATCAGCCTGGCCAGAGCCTCATCCAGCCTGGGCTTAAACACCTCCAGGGATGGGGCCTCAACCACCTCCTTGGACAACCCATTCCAGGGCTTTACCATTTTCACAGTGAAGAACTTCCTCCTCACATCCAGTCTGAATCTCCCCACCTCCAGCTTCATTCCATTCCCCCTAGTCCTATCACTACCTGATGTCCTGAGAAGTGCCTCCCCAGACTTCTTGGAGCCCCCTTCAGATACTGGAAGGCCACAATGAGGTCACCTCGGAGCCTTCTCTTCTCCAGACTGAACAGCCCCAACTCCTTCAGTCTGTCCTCATAGGAGAGGTGCTCCAGCCCTCTGATCATCCTCGTGGCCCTTCTCTGGACACCTTCCAGTACGTACATATCCCTCCTGTAATAGGGGCTCCAGAACTGGAGGCAGTATTCCAGGTGGGGTCTCACCAGAGCTGAGTAGAAGGGAGAATCACCTCCCTTGCCCTGCTGGCCACACTTCTCCTGATGCAGCCCAGGATCTGATTGGCTTTCCAGGCTGCAAGTGCACATTGAGAGCTCCTGTTGAGCTTCTCCTTCACCAACACCCCCAAGTCTCTCTCCTCAGGGCTGCTCTCCAGCCAGTCCCTGCCCAGCCTGGATTTGTGCCTGGGATTGCCTCGACCCAGATGCAGGACCCTGCCCTTGGTCTTGTTGAAGCTCATGAGGTTGGCTTGTGCCCACCTCTCCAGCCTGTCCAGGTCTCTCTGGATGGATCCCTTCCCTCCAGCATGTCTGCTGCACCACACAGCTTGGTGTCATCAGCAACCTTGCTGAGGGTGCACTCGAAGCCACTGTCCATGGCACCCACAAAGATGTTGAACAAGCCTGGTCCCAGGACTGATCCCTGAGGGACTCTGCTTGTTCACCAGCAGCGCAGGGTAGATTTTCCAACCATAATGCACACACTGACTCAAACAATCTCCTGCAGTACCACTCAAAGCCCATGGAAGACAATCAGAGTCCTTCAACTTTCCTCTGTCCTCCAACACAGATCCTTCTGTCCTGACACAGGCAGATCTCCCACTGACTTCCAGGTGCATGCATTAGTTGTATTTTGGTATGGATATTATTTAAGCAAAGGACATGACAAACTGCCTAGTAACGCTGATTAATGGCTGCCCCTGGGGAATAGTGAGGCATGAGAAGAAGTTAAATAACTCCAATGTGCATTACTCAACACTGCCACACCACCTGAAGTGTCTCATTGTGCCTAAAAAATGGATTCCCTTTTAAAGAGGAACATTTTTAATGTTTCCCATTAATTTTCTCAAAAGTCCTTACACCATGAAAAATATTCCCAATGGGAAGCCCTCTCCCCACCTCCACCATCACTGCCTCCCACCAAGCCTTACCATACAGGTGTCCAATGTATCTTTGACAAGGTGAAATAGCTCAGTGCATGTACTGATAAGCCCCTTGCATGTCTTGATTTACACTGCACACTCACGAGGCATGGCTTCAAAAACCAATGTGTTGCTCATCTGATGCCAAGATGTCTTTCTTACTGGGGCAGACCACCACACAAAATGGTCCTGAGGCCCTGGACTACTGTGTCCAGTTCTGGGCCCCTCAGTTTAAGGACATTGAGACACTTGAATGTGTCCAGAGAAGGGCAACAAGGCTGGTGAGAGGTCTCAAGCACAAGCCCTACAAGGAGAGGCTGAGGGAGCTGGGGTCTTTTAGCCTGGAGAAGAGGAGGCTCAGGGGAGACCTTATTGCTCTCTACAATTACCTGAAGGGAGGTTGTAGCCAGGAGGGGGTTGGTCTCTTCTCCCAGGCAATCAGCACCACAACAAGAGGACACAGTCTCAAGCTGCACCAGGGGAAGTTTAGGCTGGAGGTGAGGAGAAAGTTCTTCCCAGAGAGAGTTGTTAGCCATTGGGATGTGCTGCCCAGGGAGGTGGTGGAGTCGCCGTCCCTGGAGGTGTTCAAGAGGGGATTGGACGTGGCACTTGGTGCCATGGTTTAGTAGTCATGAGGTGTTGGGTGACAAGTTGGACTTGCTGATCTTTGAGGTCTTTTCCAACCTTGGTGATTCTGTGATTCTCAAAACACCACAGGCATCTGCTGTGCACAAGCTCTGACCACTCAAAGGTCTCTTTGGTGTTAATACCACCATTTGCTTGCTAAACCTATCCTTAGGAGCACATAATCTGCCCTGAATTTGGTGTGATTATACATGCCTAAGTGGGCAATTCCCAGTGTCCTTGAGCTTCTAGCAGAAAGACTTCTTTTTTTCTCCAGTGAGTTGCAAGGCTGGCTGCAGTCTGATTACTCAAACGTTTTAAGTTATGCCTATATTTCCCCTCCCCCACCCAGATCTAGCAGAGATTTTAAATCTACCTGCTGAAAAAGATCTTCTTAATACTTTGTTAAACAAATCATCTGCTCATATCAGGCCATAGTTATTTTTTCCTTCTGATTATTGTTTTTATTAAATATCCAGTTACTTAAGATCAGAGATTTACTACAAGGCCACACCCTGAGTCCTGTGTCCAGTTGTGGGCACCTCAGTTTAGGAAAGATGTTGAGTTGCTGGAAGGTGTCCAGAGAAGGGCAAGAAAGGAGGGGTTTGGAGCACAGCCCTGTGAGGAGAGGCTGAGGGAGCTGGGGTTGCTTAGCCTGGAGAAGAGGAGGCTCAGGGCAGACCTTATTGCTGTCTACAGCTCCCTGAAGGGAGGTTGTAGCCAGGTGGGGGTTGATCACTTCTCCCAGGCAACCAGCACCAGAACAAGAGGACACAGTCTCAAGCTGCACCAGGGGAGGTTTAGGCTGGCTATTAGGAAGAAGTTGTTCATAGAAAGAGAGATTGGCCATTGGAATGTGCTGCCTAGGGAGGTGGTGGAGTCACCATCACTGGAGGTGTTTAGGAAGAGACTGGATGGGGTGCTTGGTGCCATGGTTTAGTTGATGAGATGGTGTTGGGTGAGAAGTTGGACATGATGATGTCAGAGGTCTCTTCCAACCTGGTCTGGTTCTATTCCATTCTGTTCTATCCTATCCTATCCTATCCTATCCTATCCTATCCTATCCTATCCTATCCTATCCTATCCTATCCTATCCTACCTTACCCTAGCCTAGCCTAGCCTAGCCTAGCCTAGCCTAGCCTACCCTACCCTAGCCTACCCTACCCTACTCCAACCTATCCTACCCTACCCTAGCTTGGCCTGGCCTAGCCTAGCCTATCCTATCCTGTCCTGTCCTATCCTAGTCTAGTCTATCCTAGTCTATTCACCAGCATTCCCTAATTGTATCCACAGCAGGCCCTAGACACCACTGTCACACAGTTCTTTCTTCCATGCACAGATAGGAACCAGTTGGTCATTTATCCCACGCTGGCCCTCCACACACCCCACAGACAAATACAGAGAACAAGGTTTTCCAGAAAGAAAGAAACCAACCCTCTACTTTGAAATGCATTCACCTAAAATACTAGTGTGCATTGTATAATCAAGAAGGACTATGCATCCACTCTAAAAATGCAGGGGTTGAGTTATAGGGACAGTGGCAGCATCATCTTTCTAAAGAAGCTTTAGGAGCAGAGGGTTTGGTGTCTGGGCTTAGATTTTACAAGGCTGATGTTCACTTCCTTGAGTCACAAAAGCATCTGTGTGTCACAGCACCCCAAGGACCCATGGTCTTCTAGGCCAAACTGGAAATCAACATTTATTCCACTGAAATCTGTGGTTTAATTTGATGCTAGGAAAGACTGATGGCCCATTTGTTTTCGGCAACTCCCTTTTTAACCTCTGTCAGTTTATTAGGGGGGAAAAAAATGAGTATTTAAATCACTGTGGCTCAGCTGCAGAGACCCCAGTGCAGGTGTGAATTCTGCACCAGCAAACTGAGCCTTCAAAGGGGAAATTGCCCTTCTCAGGTGACGCCCTTGGGCAGGCTGCAAACGTCTGTGCATAACCAAGCCCCCAACCTCATCTGAAGGTTCATGTCTTGTGTGATGAATTTCAAGGCAGAGCAAATTTTGACAGTCCCGTGGTGAGAAACTGGAATTTGCACTGCAGAGTCTGGTGCAGGTGTGAGGCGTGCTCTCAGGCAGGAGGTGGGGCTGGCTCATGTGGCAGCCACCGCTTGTCCCAGGCACTGTGAACAGAGGTGGATTTTCCAGTGACCTCCTAGGAGCCTTAGCTGTCCTTAAGTTAGAGGATGTGACTGTTGTGGACCCTAATGCCCAGAGTCCTAAGTTGCTCTCTTGGAGTCATAGAAACCATTTGATTTACAGAGTCCTCATTTCACTCTGAAAAAGTGTAAAAAGACTATGTTTAGGGTCTAATCATCTACTCCACTTGATCAGCCTGAAGCCAGCTTTGTGGCTGAGTTGAAACTTTGTAAGCTATTGAAAGGACCCATCTGCTCCAGTGAGGATGCTCCACAGGGACCAGATTGTTCTGCATCATGGAGACAGGGCAAAATAACACCTGAGTCTTGCTTTACATCTGCAGGTGTTGTGGATGCATAACTCAGCACAGCCTTGTTAAAACCTAACATAAGAATACAGAATAGAGGGGGCCTAGTTTCAGTGCCCATCAAGAAACACTGAGAACCTTAGCAAGACTGGGAGCTAAGCTGCTTAGTTTTAAACACTGGCAACTGCAGGCTTTAAATGAATCATTTATGAGAGCACAGAGGCAGGCATTTCTTTCCTGAGGAGAGGTCCTCAGATATGAGGAACTGCAGGTACAAGGCTTCCTTCAAGGTGTATCCTTCTTCAAGTCCAGGCTCAGACTAACACTCCAAACCTGAATGCAATCTTGCTGAAGTTTTGAGAGGAAGGTGGGGTGTGGGCAAAATCTGTGAAGGACTGGTTTAGTGACAGCACAGCAAGCAGTGCTGCCTTGTCTGTCAAATGCTCCAAGCAGATCCTCAAGGTCTGCAGACACTGAAATCACATATCTGGAAATGATTGAGTTACTCGAGTAATTATTGAACCGGATACCGCTCCAATCTGTCCTGCTCTTTATTATATACAATGATTCACCCTTTATAGGGCCATAAATTCATCTGAAAGAGGTGTAGCAATCCAAGCTGGGGACGTACTGCAGAGCTTTGGAAATGAAGCTGAAGCTGTAAAGAAGGCTCCTCTCCAAGGGGCAGAGACCTGCAGGCCTCTGACCGGTTACTGGCAGCCGGTGGTTTGTAAGATGCAGTGCAGCCGTTCCAGCAGGCGCTCAGCACCTCTCCATCCACCCTGGGCTGCTGAAAGGGGCTGAAGACACATGTATTGGGAAATAAAGACTTTACCCTCTTGCCAGAAGTCTCTCTATTGCTTAGCCTGGAGAAGAGGAGGCTCAGGTGACACCTTATTGCTCTCTGCAGCTACTTGAAGGGATGTTGTAGACAGAACAGGGGCTGGTCTCTTCTCCCAGGCAACCAGAACTGGAACAAGAGGACACAGTCTCAAGCTGCACCAGGGGAGGTTTAGACTGGATGTTAGGAAGAAATTCTACACAGAGAGAGTGATTGCCCATTGGAATGTGCCGCCCAGGGAGGTGGTGGAGTCACCATCATTGGGGGTGTTTAGGAGGAGACTTGATGGGGTGCTTGGTACCATGGGTTAGCTGATTAGATGGTGTTGCATGACAGGTTGGACGCGATGATCTTGAAGTTCTCTTCCAACCTGGTTAATTCTATTCTATTCTATTCTATTCTATTCTATTCTATTCTATTCTATTCTATTCTATTCTATTCTATTCTATTCTATTCTATTCTATTCTATTCTATTCTTTACCAAGGACTTACCTGAGCTAGTTGAAGATGTCCCTGCTTACTGCAGGGGGGTTGGACTACGTGACCCTTAAAGGTCTCTTCCTACGACTCTATGCTTCTGAGTCATTTGAATAGTAGTTTTTGTTTGTTTTGGTTGGTTGGCTGGGGTTTTTTTTTTGTTTGGTTTGGTTTGTTTTTTTCCCTTTCTGGGAAATAGTACAAGTTATCACACTTTGGCCACCTATTTCCCCTCTGCACACATGCACACAAGAAAAAGAAAAGCAGTCCCAGTGAAAACATGGTCTAGTTTGCAAACAACCTAGCTTTTGAGGGGGGAAAAAAAGGAGAAAATAACCAAAAAAAATATACAAGGGAAAATGCTTCCTCACAAAGATTTTGGACATCCTTTTGTTTCCTCCTGCTCCTGTTCCCTTGGCAGCTGGTAGAAGCAGATTTTGTAAATTGCCATCCAACACTCAAAGGCACCGATGGGGTTTGCTAGACTCAGGAGTTTCACAGGGCAGATACTGTCCAGGGAAAACATCTTGCTGCTGCAGTTACTTTGAACTAAAATCTTTGCCTCCACAAATATCTCCCTTTGTTGTTACAGGAGTCTAAATGAAAAGCTTTGGGGGTTTTTTGAGGCCTGGATTAGTCGGGTACCAGTCAGCCACAGCATGGGTGTGAAGATTTGTCATAGCTGTTAAAGACCTTATTGCTGGCTACAACTACCTGAAGGGTGGTATTAGCTAGAAAGGGGTTGGTCTCTTCTCCCAGACAATCAGCACCAGAACAAGAGGACACAGTCTCAAGCTGCACCAGGGGAGGTTTAGGCTTGAGGTGAAGAGAAAGTTCTTCACAGAGAGACTTGTTAGCCATTGGAATGTGCTGCCCAGGGAGGTGGTGGGGTTACCATCCTCTCCTATGAAGACAGACTGAAGGAGTTGGGGTTGTTCAGTCTGGAGAAAAGAAGGCTCAGAGGTGACCTTATTGTGGCCTTCCAGTATCTGAAGGGGGCCTACAAGAAGGCTGGGGAGGGACTTCTCAGGCTATCAGGTAGTGATAGGACTAGGGGGAATGGAATGAAGCTGGAGGTGGGGAGATTCAGGATGGAGGTGAGGAGGAAGTTCTTCCCCATGAGAGTGGTGAAGCCCTGGAATGGGTTGTCCAGGGAGGTGGTTGAGGCCCCGTCCCTGGAGGTGTTTAAGCCCAGGCTGGATGAGGCTGTGGCCAGCCTGATCTAGTGTGGGGTGTCCCTGCCCATGGCAGGCAGATTTGAACTAGATGATCCTTGTGGTCCCTTCCAACCCTGACTAATTCTATGATTCTAGGTGTTCAAGAGGGGATTGGACGTGGCACTTGGTGCCATGGGTTAGTAGTTATGAGGTCTTGGGTGACAGGTTGGACTTGATGATCCTTGAGGTCTTTTCCAACCTTGTTGATTCTATGATTCTATGATACTCAGATGCTCAGTAAAACAATCTGCTGATTTCTCTTCACTACTTGTTCTTCTCCCTGGATTTGATTTCTGCTACCTGCACAAAGAATTCCTATTTTTTGACGAGATCTGCCTGAGAGAAGGAAATGAACCCCACATTTCCTGTGCTGCTCACCATCTCTGAGGAAGAAAGTGGAAGAAAAACTTACTGAAATCCCATGAATTACTTTCTCCCTCTAATTGCAAAACTCTTTGTTTTTCCATCTGTCAGTGACATGGACTCAGATTTGCAAAACTGTTGGGGGGGAACCAACAAAACAAAACAAAAAACTAAATTGGCAGGGGGGTTTTGCCAATCCAAACGTGGAAAGTGCTAGTGAGCCTGCAAGCTTGGATGAAATTCAGCTACATTCTGCACTGTGAACTTGAAAACCTCAGTTTGGCTGAGGAAATATGTTAGAAAGTGAAAAAGCAGATGCTGCTTTCCAGGTCTGCCATTCACTTTTAAACTGTATTGCTCAATGATCACTAAAACACAGCTTTCTCAGGTGTTAAAACATCTGGGCTTCGACATCTCTCTGAACCTGGATCACTGGGAATTCTGGGTGGACTCAGCAAGCTGCACTGAAGAGGTAACTGGGCTGAGTTTAATCTCATTAGCTGAGCGTCCCCATTTCACCAGCTTTAGCTCAGTGGTGGGACTGTCAGCAAGCATCTCTTCTGTGTGCACTGGGAAGGTTAATGTTTTGCAGGAACAGACCCTACAACAGACTGGATGTCCAAACAAACTCTGTTTGCATGCTCGTCTGTGGCAATGCAGGGGGAGCTGTGTGGGCAATGACAGAGTTGGCACTCACCAGTGGTTGTCTGTACCAAACCTGCCTGTGAGCCAAACAAAAGCTGCACAGAAGTATGACCCCCAGGAATGAGTCTTTCAGACACAGTGTGGTCTAACAGTGGGGACACCAGTGGTTGTCTGTACCAAACCTGCCTGAAAGCCAAACAAAAGCTGCATAGAAGTATGACCCCTAGGAATGAGTCTTTCAGACACAGTGTGGTCTAACAGTGGGGACACCAGTGGTGGTCTGTACCAAACCTGCCTGTGAGCCAAATAAAAGCTGCATAGAAGTATGATCCCCAGGAATGAGTCTTTAAGACACAGTGTGGTCTAACAGCAGGGAAGAGGCTTTTTCAAAGCTCAGTGTAGTTGTTCAAGGTGCTTGACATCCACAGCAGGACTTCAGGGCCACTGAAGCAAACACCACCCTTGAATGAAGGAAGACCTTGGCTCTGAGCAACCTGATCTAGCATGAGGGGTCCCACATGGCCAAGAAGGCCAATGGCATCCTGGCCTGCATCAAGAATAGTGAGGCCAGCAGGAGCAGGGAAGTCATTGTGCCCCTGTACTCAGCACTGGTTAGGCCACACCTTGAGTCCTGTGTCCAGTTCTGGGGCCCTTAATTTAAGAAGGACATTGAGACTCTCAAACGTGTCCAGAGAACGGCAACGAGGCTGGGGAGAGGCCTTGAGCACAAGCCCTATGAGGAGAGGCTGAGGGAGCTGGGGGTGTTTAGCCTGCAGAAGAGGAGGCTCAGGGGAGACCTCATTGCTCTCTACAACTACCTGAAAGGAGGTTGTAGCCAGGTCGCCAGGTCGGGGTTGGTCTCTTCTCCCAGGCAAGCAACACCACAACAAGAGGACACAGTCTCAAGCTGTGCCAGGGGAAGTTTAGGCTGGAGGTGAGAAGAAAGTTCTTCCCAGAGAGAGTTGTTGGCCATTGGAATGTGCTGCCCAGGGAGGTGGTGGAGTCACCATCCCTGGAGGTGTTCAAGAGGGAAATGGACATGGCACTTGGTGCCATGGTTTAATAGCCATGAGGTGTTGGGTGACAGGTTGGACTTGATGATCTTTGAGGTCTCTTCCAACCCTGTTGATTCTATAATTCAATGCCAACAGCAGGGGGCTTGGCTCTAGATGATCCTTGAGGTCCCTTCCAACGCTGAGAATTCTATGATTCTATCTCCTTGTCACCATCCCTATTAGCATACTCCCAGCACTGTTGCAGCTCCCTCAAAGGGAGGCAGGGATATTGTGCAAAATAAGGATCAGGCTGTAAAAACAAGTAATTTGCTGGTCACTGATTGTGTGTTAATTAGTATTGTTCTGTCCCTGCCTTAAGAAAAATGATCCACAGATGGCTTCAGACTGAGCAGAAAAAGAAAAGGGGAAAAAGAAAAGGCAGTTTTTGTTCTAGCAATCCTGTTTGTTTCCTGCCACCACCCCTCCAGCTACTCTCTAATTGAACAAAGTGGACTTAATTTGAATTAAACTGTCAAAAGTCTTCCACTTAAATTGATTTATCAGCCTTCCCGGCTGAAATGGATTCATTTCTGCACAATATATATGAAGTGTGTGTTGATGGATTGCATTTCATGGAATGGAAACATTTTTTATGCATCTTCATTAGATTCAGCTCAGGTATGCGAAGGAAGGGAGGGAGAGCAGGGAGGAGAAGGAGGAATAAGTGTGCAAGAGCACACAAGGAGAGAAGCACAAGGCAGAGAACTCCAGCTTGAGAGTAAAGAAAATCATCTTTCGCTCACTTTGGTTGTTCATAGTTTCCCTACCTATCCACAGGCATCCTTGGTGACACGAATGGAATGGAATGGAATGGAATGGAATGGAATGGAATGGAATAGAATAGAATAGAATAGAATAGAATAGAATAGAATAGAATAGAATAGAATAGAATAGAATAGAATAGAATAGAATAGAATAGAATAGAATAGAATAGAATTAACCAGGCTGGAAGAGACCTTTGAGAACATCAAGTCCAACCTATCATCCAACACCATCTAATCAACTAAACCATGGCACCAAGCACCCCATCCAGTCTCTTCCTAAACACCTCCAGTGATGGTGACTCTACCAGCTCCCTGGGCAGCACATTCCAATGGCCAAGCACTCTTTCTATGAGGAACTTCTTTCTAACATCCAACCTAACTTCCAACAGATGTGAATTCAAGGTCCCTTCATGCAAGAGGGTTCCTCCTCCATATCCTACCAGCTCTCCTTCCCAACCTTTCTCTGCTTTCCCATGTATCAAATTCAAAATCTCCCACCATTTCAGCTCTGCAAGTGTGTGCTATTCCATCCAAGCACATTAGCATGACTTTTTAGGACTCTAGCTGGGCTATGGGAAGAGTTATTGTCCCAACTGTCTGTCAAGGTCTCTTCCAACCTTGTCTATTCTATTCTATTCTATTCTATTCTATTCTATTCTATTCTATTCTATTCTATTCTATTCTATTCTATTCTATTCTATTCTATTCTATTCCATTCCATTCCATTCCATTCCATTCCATTCCATTCCATTCCATTCCATTCCATTCCACCCACCCACCCTACCCTACCCTACCCTACCCTACCCTACCCTACCCTACCCTACCCTACCCTACCCTACCCTATTCTACTGTCCACCCGATAGAGTAGACTGGACCCAGTCTCCCCAACTTGGTGGTTGACTTGACTTTAACTAAAGACTTCAAGAAAAGATTCTTGTTGCATCTGGAATGTTGTGTCCAGTTCTGGGCCCCTCAGTTCAAGAGAGACAGTGAGCTGCTTGAAAGAGTCCAGTGCAGAGCCATGAGGATGATTAAGGGAGTGGACCATCTTCTGTATGAGGAGAGACTGAGGGAGCTGAGGGCTCTTCAGCTTAGAGAAGAGGAGACTGAGAGGTGACCTCATCAATGTTTATAAATATGTAAAGGGTGAGTCCCAAGAGGATGGAGCCAGGCTATGCTTGGGGAGTGCCCAATGACAGGACAAGGGGCAATGGTGGAAGTTGATGCATAGGAAGTTTCACTTAAATATGAGGGGAAAAAAATTCACAGTGAGGGAGACAGAGCAGTGGAACAGGCTGCCCAGGGAGGTTGTGGAGTCTCCCTCACTGGAGATATTCAAAACTCACCTGGATGTATTCCTGTGTAGTCTGGTGTAGGTGATCCTGCTCAGCAGGGGGGTTTGGACTGGATGATCTTTCAAGGTCCTTTCCAGCCCCTGAAGTTCTGTGATCCTGTGATTCAAACTGAATCGAGACAGAGACACTCCCATAAAGAGCTGAGCGATCTGGTCTGAAGGACCTCTCACAGGATCTGTCACCTGCAGCACAGAGCAGATGGGAAGATAATTATCCTTTCATCTGGCATGGCTCTGTTTGAAGAAACATGTACTTCCACCCTTAGATCAAGACCTCCACTGGACAGGCAAGTAAGGAGTTATGTTGGGCTGGTTAAAATGCAGTGGACCAGAAGACCACTGTGGCTGTATGTCTGAGTCCCCTCTGGGACAATCAAACCTTTCTCCAGTGAGATAAATTTCAAAAGCAGGCTTATAAGGAAGGGACATTAGAGAGAGAAAAATCAAAAGCTTCAGCCAGCTCCACTAAAAGCCTTCCAATTACAAAAAAAATTGTTATTGTCTTTATTTCTGCTCTTTTCCTGCCCTAGAATGTCTTTAATACAGTAGCAACCATTTGACAAACTCAATTAATTTCCACTTAGACTAAGGTATTTAATCTGAAGAGGTTTAGATGAGCTGGGGCAGGTGCAGTTTGACTCTCTGACTGATTAAACTTCTATTCATTACCAGCCATGCCAGATCCAAATTTTTTCCAACATTTTCTGTTCTTTCTGCCTGGCAAATTTCCACACCCCACCCCACATCCCTCCACCCCCTTTCTGGACATGGGAATCATAAAATCAATACAATTGGAAAAGACCTCGAAGATCATCAAGTCCAACCATCAGCCCTACTTTACTGCAACTACTAAGCCATGTCCTGAAGTGGATGAGATTGGATGGTAGATGAATAGAATAGAATAGAATAGAATAGAATAGAATAGAATAGAATAGAATAGAATAGAATAGAATAGAATAGAATAGAATGGAATGGAATGGAATAGAATAGACCAGACCACGTCAAGTCCAACTGATCATCCAACACTCTATAATCAACTAAACCATGGCAACAAGCACCCCATCAAGTCTCCTCCTAAATACCTCCACTGGTGGTGACTCCACCACCTCCCTGGGCAGCACATTCCAATGGCCAATCACTCTTTCTATGAAGAATTTATTCCTAGCATCCAGCCTAAACCTCCCCTGATGCAGTTTGAGACTGTGTCCTCTTGTTCTGGTGCTGCTTGCCTGGGAGAAGAGACCAACCCCCACATCCCTTCAGGTAGTTGTAGAGAGCAAGAAGGTCTCCCCTGAGACTCCTCTTCTCCAGGCTAAGCAATCCCAGCTTCCTCAGCCTCTCCTCACAGGGCTGTGCTCCAAAACCCTCCCCAGCTTTACCCTCCCTGGACACCTTCCAGCAAGTCAACATCTTTCCTAAACTGAGGGGCCCAGAACAGGACACAGGACCCCAGGTGTGGCCTAACCAGTGCAAAGGGTTCTGAAAATGGATGAAGACCAAAGAGAAGACAAAGGAACTGCTCTACTCATGAACAAGGAGGCCAGAAATAGGGAGGCTCTTCCTTGAAAGCTGTCTGAACACACTTGATGATCAGGGAAATGAGGGATATGCAGCCTGCCAGCTGAAGCTGGAAAGGATGGAATTCTCAGGCTGATTTAGCATGTAAAGTGCTGAGCACCTGGTCCAGTTGCAGGTAAGAAACCCCCTGAAAAGAAGAGCTGAAGCTGCACTGAAAATCTTTCTCCACTGGCCTCACACAAAGATGATCAAAGCCATCAGGAATGTTTCCCAAGGTTTCAGCAGGCTTCAGAAAGGTCTTAAGCCAGCGGGCGTACCAATTCTTGTCGCGAATCTCGCCTGCGGAGAATCGGCGAGCTCTGCCACTGCCGATTGCTGCGGCAGCATTTGGTCCCATACCCGAAACCTGCCTCTTTTCTGATGAAGGTTGCCACAAGGAGATGCCAAAAGTCTGCTCCCCTTCCTCCCCCTCCCTCATGCTCTTCCACCAGCAAGAATATGAATCAAGCCCTGAAGAGTGCTGTCAGTGAAGGATGATTTTCCTGTGATTATTGCCTGGGTGAGAGATTATGCCTTGTTTTGTTGCAAACTGCCTTATTTGCCGAGCAGAACGCATTGGGCTCGTGTCCAATTGATACATTCCCCTTCAAACAGCAGATCCAACTGCAGAGTGAGATGCAAATTTAATTATTCCACATGTAGGAAACAGAAACAGAATCTCATTGTTAAATTTGTTCTCCTACATTGGGAAGATAAAATAAAAACTAACAGAACAACCACCGCACACACACACACACACACAAAAGATGCTGAAGTGGCCTCTGTGAGCTGAATACATTTCACTCCCTAGAGCTGGAAAGAAATGAACTCTGTTCCTGCTGCAGAAGCTTCACAGGATAGAATTATGTTGACTTGCTGGAATGTGTCCAGAGAAGGGCAACAAGGCTGGGGAGGGGTTTGGAACACAAGCCCTGTGAGGAGAGGCTGAGGGAGCTGGGGTTGCTTAGCCTGGAGAAGAGGAGACTCAGGGGAGACCTTCTTGCTCTCTACAACTCCCTGAAGGGAGGTTGTAGCCAGGTGGGGGTGGTCTCTTCTCCCAGGAAACCAGCACCGGAACAAGAGGACACAGTCCCAAGCTGCACCAGGGGAAGTTCAGGCTGGAGGTTAGGAAGAAGTTCTTCACAGTGAGAGTGATTGGCCACTGGAATGTGCTGCCCAGGGAGGTGGTGGAGTCACCATCACTGGAGGTGTTTAGGAGGAGACTTGATGGGGTGCTTGATGCCATGGTTTAGTTGATTAGGTAGTGTTGGATGATAGGTTGGATGCGATGATCTTGAAGTTCTCTTCCAACATGGTTAATTCTATTCTATTCTATTCTATTCTATTCTATTCTATTCTATTCTATTCTATTCTATTCTATTCTATTCTATTCTATTCTATTCTACTCCTATTCTACTCCTATTCTACTCCTATTCTATTCCATTCTAATCTATTCTATTTTCTGTATTCAACATGAGGATGAGCTGCTGGAATCTCTTTTTTCATATGCATGCATGCATGCATGCAATCCCACCCCATTTCCACAGAGTGTTTTGGGACTACTTCACCTCCCTTTCAAAGTTATCTTTTGGGATGAGGCCCAAGCTAGCTGGACATCAGATAGTTGCTCATCTAGATCTGAACTGAGACAAATGGTTTTCCTCAAGGGATCTGTTCATACTTGGCTTAGCTCAATTAAAGCTGCTTAGGGAACCACCATATAATCTGTAGACTTGTTCCTGCTGTCCCTTACAATGAGGTGGGAAATCTCTCTCATAATCATAGAATCATAGAATCAATAAGGTTGGAAAAGACCTCAAGGATCATCAAGTCGAACCTATCACCCAACACCTCATGACTACTAAATCATGGCTTCAAGTGACACATCCAATCCCCTCTTCAACAACTTCAGGTAGTTGTAGAGATCAAGAGGTCTCCCCTGAGCCTCCTCTTCTCCAGGCTAAACAACTCCAGCTCCCTCAGCCTCTCCTCATAGGGCTGTGCTCCAGACCCCTCCCCAGCCTCGTTGCCCTTCTCTGGACACATTCAAGTCTCTCAATTTCCTTCTTAAACTGAAGGGTCCAGACCTGGACACAGGACTCAAGGTGTGGCCTAACCAGCGCTTAGTACAGGGGCACAATGACTTCCCTGCTCCTGCTAGTCGCACTATTCTGGATGCAGGCCAGGATGCCATTGGCCTTCTTTGACACCTGGGCACACTGCTGGCTCATGTTCATCCAGCTGTCAGTCAGTACCCCTAGGTCCCTTCTCCGGTCTCTGAGAAGGAAAGGGGTCTATCTGGAGCATTTTGCTCTCTTTCTTTGTCTTTCTCGCTGTGTCTGCTAATTGCTACAGCCTTCTTCATGCCCTGCTTAGATAGTTCTTGTTGCAATGGAGCACAGATGTCTTGTGGACATTCCAAATCAGAGGAGGTTTGTGGCAGGGAGCACCATCCTCTTTGGTACTGAGCGACCTGCTGAATTCATGGGTTTATTTGTGTAGAAGCAACTCCAAGGACTATTTCAAAGACAAGTTGATCTCAACAGCATTTGTTCCAGGAACTGGTGTTCCATAGAAAGAAGAACCTAGGAGGTTTCTAGAATCATCTGATACAAGAATAGATGTGATTTACAGGCAGCCTGAGCTCAGTTTGGCCTGCTTACAAGAAAGACAGTCTTGCTTGAGTCTGTGCTTCAGATCTTGCAGTTCAGGGACCACAGATTTTGCCTCAAGGACAGTTTGCCTTATCTTCTTTGGACAATACTGGAAAGCCCATTCATAAGCCAAAGATAACTGATGAGGTCTGTCCTAGCAGGCAGCAACAAAGCCTAGAGCCACTCAACTCACCTGCACTAGGCTGACTGTTGCCCCAGAGCCTGTGTCACACTCTGTTCAGTGATGGATCAGCCATGCTAGACCCATCCATTACAGCTCATATTTTATGGTAGCAGGAATAGATCCTGTGCACTCTCACTCAGAGGAAAACTGTCTTTTATCTCCTGGTGCAGCCCCCAAAGCCATGAGCTATTGAGTAACATCAGCACTATATGGATGGGGGAAATGTCCATAAAAGAAGCCATGTGTAATAGATGACCCCAGAGAGCAGAGGCACTCCTGGGGCACTCATCTCCTGTTCATTTGTGGATGCCTGCAGGATCATCTTTTTCCCATGGGCTGCCTGTAATTTACTTCTAGAGGCATGGTCCTCTTCTGCACAGAAACATTATCAACAAGACCTGCTTTGTCTGAGCAAATGTCTATACCAGGAGCAGAACAAGAGGCCAGTAGGACTCCAGACAAGTGCAGAGGGTGAGGGTCTTCAGATGCAAGCTGTGCATTGGCAATGTCATTTTTTAAAGGGTGCCTCTCATGGTATGATCAAGCAGGATATGAGTGGCAGGTGTGTGGTGGGTGTTAAATAGGGATGGTTTCTGTGATGAGGTTTGCAGTCTAACCCCAGGTAAATGCACAGGTGAAGAGGTGAAGAGCTGCAACACAAGGGCAGCCAGAGGCAAGAATTTTTTAATTAGCTTTTACACTGCAAAAAAAAAAAAAAAAAAAAAAAAAAAAAAAAGGTTTATGTGGCCACACTTGTAGCTCAGGGGAATCCTTAACCCAGCCTTGCATAGCCTGAGCCCACTTACAGCAAAAAGTAGGAGTTAGTCAAACAGGGGAAATCAACACTGGGTCACAGCTAAAAGAACATCATTTTCTACCAACTTCTCCCTATGTTTACCATATTAAATGGTCAACACATTTGCACCGTATCAAACTGTGCAGAGGCAGCATTAAAAGGTCAGCTGTTAACCTGCAGAAGCAGAGAGACTCCACATCTCTCTCTTAAAGATGATACTCCGCTCCAAATGGGTCCCCGTGGTATCCTGGAATAACATTAGTGCTCTGAGTGGCCATGCAGCAGCTCGTGTTTGCAGTGCATGGAACCTCTTCATTAGGACTCAGATCCCCGCTGTGAAGAGGGGAGTTGACTTGCTTATGGCACCTGAACAACTGGGGAAACTGAGACACAAGATTAAATCCTTTAAACAAGCAAACAAACAAACAAAAAAAACCCCAGTCTCCAGATTCTTATTCTCAGCCTCTCATTTCAGTCACAGAGCCACAGAATCACAGCATGGTGGGGATTGGAAGGGAACTCTAAAGATTGCCCCATCCTGCCCCACTTCTGGAGCAGGATCACCCCAACATCACAATTAGTTTCCTCTGCAGCCCAAATGAAAATATACAGAGGCAATCCTGATGAACATACATCTAAGTTTACCCTCTGAAAACCCCACATTCTGTTTTCTTTGGAGGTTCATTAAACACTGAGCTGAGACTGAGTCCCAAACCCAGTCTTATGCAGGCTGGAACAGTAATTCCATCATCTCATAATCTTGCACTGGAATCACAGACTCACAGAATGGTATGGGTTGGAAGGGACCTCTGGAGATCATAGAATCATAGAATCACAGAATCACAGAATCATAGAATCAATAAGGTTGGAAAAGACCTCAGAGATCAAGTCTAATCTGTCAATCAAGACCCCATGACTAACTAAACCATGGCTTCAAGTGCCACATCCAATCCCCTCTTGAACACCTCCAAGGACAGTGACTCTACCACCTCCCTGGGTAGGACATTCCAATGGTCAATTTCTCTTTCTGTGAAGAACTTTCTCCTCACTGAATCATTTCATCATCATCATGGAATCATAGAATTAGTCTCGGTTGGGAGGGACCACAAGAATCACCTAGTTCCACCCCCTGCCATGGGCAGGGACACCCCACGCTAGATCAGCCTGGCCAGAGCCTCATCCAGCCTGGGCTTAAACACCTCCAGGGACGGGGCCTCAACCACCTCCCTGGACAACCCATTCCAGGGCTTCACCACTCTCATGGTGAAGAACTTCCTCCTCACCTCCATCCTGAATCTCCCCACCTCCAGCTTCATTCCATTCCCCCTAGTCCTATCACTACCTGATGTCCTGAGAAGTCCCTCCCCAGCCTTCTTGTAGGCCCCCTTCCTCTTCCAAAGCAGGAGCACCTAGGACAAGTCACACAGGAACACATTGTTGTGGCCCTCCATTAGATTCTCTCCATTAATTCCCTGCCCCTCTTGCATTGAGGAGTGCAGAACTGGACACACTACTGCAGGTGAAGCCTTGCCAGGGCAGAGTAGAGCAGGAGGGGAACCTGAGTTTAGGAAAGTGTTAGTGATTCCACCAGGAATCACTGTTTCCACGTGGTATAATTTGTGGGATTAAATAGTTTTAAAACTCAAGGAATTGGGAAATTCTACAGACAATGGATCTCCTCCAAATATATTGTTCATGGTCAGCAATTCCAGTGCAGTTAGGAGGAGGATGTCTTCTGATGCAGTGATACTTGTGTACAAACCTCAGGCAGCTAGAGAAGACACGCTGAGTGCAGGGTGTAGAGATCTTCTGGAGAAGAGGAGGCTCAGGGGAGACCTTATTGCTCTCTACAACTACCTGAAGGGAGGTTGTAGCCAGGTGGGGATTGGTCTCTTCTCCCAGGGAACCAGCACCAGAACAAGAGGACACAGTCTCAAGCTGCACCAGGGGAAGTTTAGGCTGGAGGTGAAGAGAAAGTTCTTCACAGAGAGAGTTTTTAGCCACTGGAATGTGCTGCCCAGGGAGGTGGTGGAGTCACCATCCCTGGAGGTGTTCAAGAGGGGATTGGACTTGGCATTTGGTGCCATGGTTTTGTAATCATGAGGTGTTGGGTGACAAGTTGGACTTGATTATCTTTGAAGTCTTTTCCAACCTTATTGATTCTATGATTCTATGACTCTATGATTACTTAGCCCAGCTGGGACAGACAAGAACTGAGCTCCCCTGAACATCTGTTCCAGACCTGATTCTTAGATCCTGGCAGGACCATGTCTTTGTTTACATTTCAGTTCAGCAAGGGATTTCAGTGTGTCTATCCTTAAGGCTCCTGGTAGATACTTTCAGCTTTTTTTTTTTCAACAAAGAAGGAAGCCTCCAATGACTCCAAACCTTGTTGTGTCCCCATAGCAGGTGGGAGAGGTGAAAGGCTGGTCCCATCTGCCCAGCTTGCTAATGGAGCAGCTGAGCCAGAATACAGATGTTGGCAAGCTCACCTCTATTTCACAGAGGAAGCCAGGAGTGGAAGGAGACTTGAGATTTAGAGCATATCTCTACTCCCAGGACTATGCAAATCACTTATTGCTCTGGCTTCAAGCCTGTGCTTGGAGGTACAATGTAGGTTAATTAAAGACACAAGAGAGCATGGGGAAGATGCACAGATTGGATAAAGAAATAGTGGCGTGGCAAAGACTGAGCAGAGAAGTCCCAGGTTGATTCCTGGAGAGAAAACTGACACCACAAACCCACTTTGTGGTTTGGTGGGGGTTTTGTTTGGTTGGTATTTTTTCTTTCCAGAGAGGATACAGCACAGCATCAAAGCAATGAGCAAGAGATGGTGCCAATGTGAAATGGTCACTGTGAAGTAGGGAAGTGATTGCTATAATAGAGATGTTTTATTCATCTCAAGCATAGCTTCCAGGACAAGATGTAAGCAGGTGAAGACCTTTATTACATTATACAGCAACCCTTCTCCCTGTACTCAACACTGGTTCAGTTTTGGGTCCCCCCACTCCAAGAAGGACATTGAGGTGCTGCAGAGGGTCCAGAGAAGGGCAATGGAGCTGGTAAGTGGGCAGGAAACAGACCTTGGGAGAAGCAGCTGAGAGAACTTGGATTCTACACAGAGAGAGTGATTGCCTATTGGAATGTGCTGCCTGGGGGGCTAGTGGAGGCACCATCATTGGAGGTGTTCAGGAGGAGACTTGGTAGGGTGCTTGGCTGCATGGTTTAGTTGATTAGGTGGTGTTGGATGATGGGTTGGACACAATGATCTTGAAGGTCTCTTCCAACCTGGTCTGGTCTGGTCTATTCTATTCTAGTCTAGTCTAGTCTAGTCTAGTCTAGTCTAGTCTGCCTGAGCTCAGGGAAGACCTTCTCACTTGCAGCAGCTCTCTATAGGATTGTAATGAAGTGGAGGTCAGTCTCTTCTCCCTAGTATCAAGTGATAGAATGAGGGGAAGTGGCTTCAGGTTGCATCAGGGGAGGTTTAGATTAGATATCAGGAAAAACGTCTTTACTGAAAGAGTTGTCAGGCTTTGGAATGGGCTGCCCAGGGAGGTGGTGGAGCCACCGTCCCTGGAGGTGTAGAAATGGCACTTTGGGACATAGTTTAACGTCCATGGTTGTGTTGGATGGACAGTTGGACTTAATAATCTTAGAGGTCTTTTCTAAATGAAATGATTCTTTGGTTCTATGATTCAGCCACGTGAGAAGGCTGAGACAAACACCTGCTTTCTCATAAATCACACCTCCCTATTGAGCTGTTCACAGCCCATTAATGAGATCTAGAGGGCAGAGAGACTTGCTCTCCACAAATGATGGAACAGGTTCTCCAGCCTTCTGATACATTGAGATCACAAAGACATGGGATGTGTTTGTGGAACACAGGCTTCAGTCACGCACTTTCTGTTTCTAGGGTCAGAACAGGGCCAATTCAGCCATGTAGAGTGAGGAGGAGTCAGGCAAAATGACCCAAGAGCTCGTCCATATCTCACACACATTAGTGGTCTTTGTATGCCGGGACTGCAGTTTCTCTTTTATCCACACATTAGGGGCACAGCAAAGAAATTGCTATGAAATTGTCATTCCTGTTGCTTCTGCAGGCACTCAATCTTGCTTTGTTTTTCCCATTTTCTGCCCCCCTTTTTTTTTTTTTTTGCCTTCTCTTCTTTTTTTTTTTTAACAGCCATCCAGGCTGCTTTACTGAAGCCATAAAAACAGAAGTTATGAAAAGCAAGAGGCTGTTTGTGGGTAGAGGAACGTGTCTCCGTGTGCATTTGTGGACTGAGCAGCACAAGAGGGGACTGGATCCTCAATATGTTTGTAGGACGGCTTCACACAATAGAGACCTGAATTGAGCCCTCCAGGCACAACTGTAATGTAAATATTAATTAACATTAATGGTCTGTGGCCTTGCCTGTCAGCTGGAAGCCAGCAAAACTGTGCATGGTGGAGCAGTATTAATTTGTTGTTTCAGCCCTGGAAACAGAAAGGCTGGTGGTGTGATGAGCACAGCAGCTTCATTGGTTGTAGCCAGGAGGGGGTTGGTCTCTTCTCCCAGGCAAGCAGCACCAGAACAAGAGGACACAATCTCAAGCTGTGCCAGGGGAAGTTTAGGCTGGAGGTGAGGCGAAAGTTCTTCACAGAGAGAGTTGTTGGCCATTGGAATGTGCTGCCCAGGGAGGTGGTGGAGTCACCATCCCTGGAGGTGTTCAAGAGGGGACTGGATGTGGCACTTGGTGCCATGGTCTAGCAGTCATGAGGTGTTGGGTGACAGGTTGGACTTGATGATCTTTGAGGTCTTTTCCAACCATGTTGATTCTGTGATTCTATTCTATGATTCTATTCCCACATGCCTGCCCCACTTTGCTTCTGGGAGGGAGATGCCAACTGGGATTAGATGCTAGGGGTGTTTCAAAGAGCACTGGGGACACAGATGGGTTACAGGCTCATTGCTGGGCTCTGTATCTGCTGTACTCTCCTCAAGTTGTTGACTCTGGCTGATGGTACCATGCATTTGATGTTCTAGGAACATCTGCAAGTGGTGGGTCATGCCACCAAAAGCTTCTCTCATTCTGCTGGGCAGGTCTCTGCTGGCTGAGGTCCCTTCCACCTTAAGCCATTCTATGGCTGGGTGTCATGAGGGAGGGGACAGGCTCTTCTCACTTGCTCCCTGTAATAGGACAAGGAGCAATGGATGTAAGCTACAGCACAGGAGGTTCCACCTCAACACAAGAGGGAACTTCTCTACTGTAAGGGTCACAGACCACTGGAACTGGATCCCCGGAGAAGTTGTGAAGTCTCCTTCTCTGGAGACTTTCAGGACCCATCTGGATGCATTCCTCTGTGACCTGAGCTACATTGTATGGTCCTGCTCTGGCAGGGAGTTTGGACTTGATGATCTGTTTGGGTCCCTTCCAACCCCTGATGTCCTGGGATCCTGGGATTCATCTTGCAGCCAGGCACACAGCAATCACTTTGGGGGCTCCAGCTGGAACATCTCAAGCTCTTGCTTGCTTCCACGCTCTGGGCCCAATTCTCAGCAACAGAATCTCCTCAACTTCCCTTACTTCCTTCCTTCGCTCCAAGCACCTCCAATGAAATATTAATTGCATCTCATCCAATTAAAGGACTCCTGCATATTAATAATTCAGGGCTGCTCATCAGAGCTGGTGGCTAGGCAGCACTGGGGTTGGGGCTTCGGTGAGCTGAGAGGAGTGAAGTGCAATAAAGAATGGAGGAAATCAATACTGGAGCGCAGGCTGCACACATCCAGGAGACTCTTTATTATATCTGAAAATTGCTTTCTGTGATTGCTGCCATCATTACTTCTGTATTTATTCTTTAATGACTCGTCCATCACCCAGCCTGTATACATAACAAAAAAGGCCAATTGCACTAAACCAGTTAAATCCTTTTTATACCTGGCGCTGGGTGAAAGCAGTAATGAGCTCAGTTTGTCTCCAGTCCCTCTTACGGTGGAACCTTCCTCATCCAGAAGCCAGTTTCATTGTTATCTCGGTAAGCTAGAAGAGATCTACTGCTTTTCCTTCTGGAAATGGACCCAGGGCAACCTGCAGCTTAGCAGGGAAGTCATTGTGCCCCTGTACTCGGCACTGGTTGGGCCACACCTTGAGTCCTGTGTCCAGTTCTGGGCCCCTCAATTTAAGAAGGACATTGAGACACTTGAACGTGTCCAGAGAAGGGCAATGAGGCTGGTGAGAGGCCTTGAGCACAGCCCTGTGAGGAGAGGCTGAGGGAGCTGGGGTTGCCTAGCCTGGAGAAGAGGAGGCTCAGGGGAGACCTTCTTGCTGTCCACAACTACCTGAAGGGAGGTTGTAGCCAGGTGGGGGTTGGTCTCTTCTCCCAGGCAAACAGCACCAGAACAAGAGGACAAGTGGTGGAGTCACCATCCCTGGAGGTGTTCAAGAGAGGATTGGATGTGGCACTTGAAGCCATGGTCTAGCATTCATGAGGTATTGGGTGACAGGCTGGACTTGATGGTCTCTGAGGTCTTTTCCAACCTTATTGATTCTATGATTCTAAGAACACAGAGAGTCTGGCAGGTGTCACAGAGAGCTGCAATACAGCTGACTTTCCTAAACCACTGCCTGATTTTCACATCACTTTCTTCTCTAGAAAGAACAGTGGAACTGTGGACCTTTTTTCCCCCCAGCTCTTTTAGCAATATCTCAGCTTGTCCACTGTGTCCACACAGATCAATTCCAGGGAATGAAACCAAGGTGAACTTGTAGCAGCGCTGTGCTTTTCAACAACTAGAACAAAACCAACAGAAAACATCTGAGCAGAAAGCTAAATTTCCGTGGCTTAGGATTAATTTTGTGTGTGTGTGTTGGTGGTTTGTTTGGGTTTTCTTTTTTCTTATTGCTATTGATATTTTCATGTGGGAAGAATTGATCATATCTCAACTATGGAGCTGAGATCCTTGGGAAAAAAAAAAGAGACCAAGCTTTTAGCTTTCAATACAAAGGTGTTGAGATGGGCACAGATGAAACCCGACTTCCAGGCACCTCTCTCTGCAAGCTGCTGTCCAAATCCAGGTCTCTTCCAGCATTGTTTTGTACAATATGATTTTCCACCTGAATTCTCTCTGCTGTTTGCTCTATGTGTCATCTAATACATAAGCCTGTTCCTTTTTATCTTGTATTTTTGCTTTTATTTTGGTTCTGGTTCCCCCTCACACACCCCCCACCCCCCCCCCCCTTAGTACTACACTGCAGCACGTGCCTTGGGCTTTCAGCTGCCTGTGATCTGCTGGGAGCCCAGGAGCTTAGCTTTAACAGGCTGTGTAAATATTGTCTCCAAATTACAAATATTCAGAATGGCAGTAATATATGGGGCTTTTGGTGAAGCATCTTGTTTTATGGGCTTAACTCCAGGCTGGGAGATGCAGGGAGCTGTTGATGTGTTATTTGTACAAGGGACGCACGCTCACGCGTACACAACAGCCCAACGTTGTACAAATAGCAGTTGGGGCCCATAAATATCATGGCAAAATTGCTCCCAGATCAAAACAACCCCCAAAAGAGACATGATGAAAATTAAGTAGAAGAAGGGCAACAAGGCTGGGGAGGGGCTTGGAGCACAAGCCTCATGAGTAGCAGCGGAGGGAGCTGGGGTTGTTTGGCCTGGAGAAGAGGAGGCTCAGGGGAGATCTTACTGCTCTCTACAACTACCTGAAGGGAGGTTGGTTTCTCCTCCCAGGCAACCTGTGACAGAATGAGAACTGTGACACAGTCTCAAGTTACACCTGGGGAGGTTTAAGCTGGATGTTTGGAAGAAATTCTTCCCTGAAAGAGAGATTGGCCATTGGAATGTGCTGCCCAGGGAGGTGGAGTCACCATCACTGGAAGTGTTTAAGAAGAGACTAGATGAGGCACTTAGTGCCACGGTTTAGTTGATGGGATGGTGTTGAATGATAGGTTGGACTTGGTGTTTTCCAACCTGGTTAATTCAGTAGTCTAAGTGAGACTGCATCACTTTGGGGGCACAAACATCCTTCTTTATTTTTCCCCCCCCCTCTTTTTAAACCTCTAAAAGCAGGTGGAAATCTCCAGTGCTGAGAAGCCTGCTCTGAATCAACACATTTAGAAACAAAATGCACCTTTGTATCTAAATATCTGAGTGTCATGAATATTTAACGTGGGGAGGAAAGAATGATTTTGTCAGTGTGTAAAGCAGTCCCAGAGAGGCTCAAATTCTGCCTGGTTTCTATTAGCTTTGCTTCTCTGTAAACAGACTGAGTCATTTGCAGCAGGAGAGGTGTGTGAGCATAGGGAGGGAAAGAAACATGGGCAAAAAGCTAAAAAACCCAAACCCAAACCCCACCCCAGTGCTGTGCAAATGGGGGAAAGGGAGGTGCTGTGCAAAGTGCTACCCCCTCCCCATTTCTCACGATGTGTAGCTGGGTCTGTGCAGCCAAGCTGAGCTGCAGTTTTCAGCCCAGCAGGGTCATGAATTTGAAAGGACTCCTTCCCTGCTAAATAGAATAGGAAGGGTGCCTGTGCATCCTGACCAACCTCCCACAGAGCAAAACAGAGCCAGAGCTACACTGGTGAATAAAAAAAAGCTTTCCTATCTGCTCATCCCCAGCTGCTTGAAACCCAACCTGTTTCCCAGCTGAAAGACATTATGGTTGTTGGGATGTGTTGGGTTCCTCATAGACCCTCTGAGCTAGGAGCACATCATGAAGCCTCTAAGCTACAAACTTAATGAAAGGAAGGAGCTGACTCTGCTCTAGCACAGCAGGGACAGTCCAGAGGACCTAATTTTGTGATCCTGGCACAGGAAAGCCTCTGGACCGAGGCAACTGTATCAGTACATATTCAAGTTGAAGGCAAAAAGCCTGTAAGTTAAGCATATCTCAAGAATTTGTGTATCAGAGCACCAGCAACTTCAGCTCATTGCTCTCTGTGTTTACTGGGATCATTCTACATTTCATATTCTTTAATCCACTCTTTGGATAGCAGCTGGGCTTGGGAGGTACAAAATTATACCTGCCTATGCCTCCTGGGCTGGGAGGGGAATAAGCTCTGGAAGTGTGTAGAAAGGGAGAATAACCAGGGAAGAGGAAGGGGCTGCAGCCTTCCCTTCCTCTCTCTGCATGAGCATATCCCTGCTGTAGACAGGGACAACAAGGGCTTGGTATACAGGTGGCATTTTACCCCTCCCATCTTTCCACTACTTCAATTTTCTTACACGAAGGGGCATAGTGTTCTTATAATCTATCTGGACCAGTCTTGCTGTTTTGCAAACGGAGCTGGGTGGGCAGCAGCAAGCAGCTGAGATTTTTATCTTTCCCTTCCTAAGTTGTTTTTCCCCCTCTCCTCCTGCCTTTGCCATGCAGGTGGCTTGGTGCAGCCATGAGTCAGAACCTTTGAGATGGACTGCTGGTACCAGGCTGCCATCCAGAGGGGAAAGACACAGTGCTGGGAGTGCCAGGTACTTACTGGACAGCGAAGATATACAAAAGGAATAGCTCTGGTCAGGAAATCAGAGCAGGGCTTTGCATCTAGGACAAGGAGGGGTTTGGAAAGGGGTCAGGTGCTTTAAGTAACTTTCAGGATCCTGACATCTCGAACCAAACCTTTGCTACAGAATCATTCCTGATGAATCTCCAGCTCTTGAGCAGCAGCAAGATTTGCAAATGAAAGGAAGTAGTAATAATTTCTGTATATGACACTTGTCACTGGACCTCACCCTTTGAATCTTTACAGCTCTGCTCTGCCTGCTTCTGGGCTAACAGCTCAGCCCAAGTGCCACAAGTTTGAGTCTTTCCATCTGCAGGCCTCCAGATCTAACCCCAAACTATGTCACTCAAATCTGTCTGGAGTATAGATGGCTGAAACTTCAAACAGCACATCAAGCAGCTATTAGATTGAAGCTAGGCCTGTCTGGTGTCTGCAGGGACACTTGATCCCCCTATTTCTCAGCCCATGTCACTCAGCTGCTATCAGCAGGTAAGCTGAATACACTCCTTCAGGACAGACATACCTAGGGAATCATTGCCTATTCACTTTCTCCACCCTTGGGTTGTGTGCATGTCAACCAATATAGAGCTAAACACACCTGTGCAGACATTCAAGCCTTTTCCAGTGGCTACAGATAAATAAACACCTGCTGCTGCACCTATTGTACAGGGCTACAGAGACAGCATGCTGCTCTCTCTATCCATTTTCCGCTAGGTCTTCCTTTTGCAGTGATCAATAACAGTCCTAGTGCAGAAAGTGAGCAAAAGTGCCTTGTTAAACTAATAATTGCACAGGAACCAAATCCTTTCTAATAAAAATCTTTGGAAACCTTTATATAATTTCCCCTCTCAGGCCAGTTTTCCTAGGAGACCTGTAATTATTGAGAGTGGAAAGAAAAGAGCATAACTAGCTTCTCCTGCCAGCTGCCCGACAGACACTGAAGTGGGGCTGCACCAAGAAGGTGGCCCCTGTGGAGTCTCTTGATTGAGACACAAAGCTGTAGGTTTGTGCTGTCCATCTCCTAGCAGGGTTTATAATTAAAGCTGTATTGCTGTTTATATTCCAGCTGCACCTGTAAGACCCACTGCACAAGGTGCTGTGCAAACAGAGGGATGGCAGGCTGGCTGCAGAGGATTTATAACCGTAATAGATGAAGTGCGAGGGGGGCGGGGCTGTGCAGAGGGCTGAGGAGGAAGAAGGACATCAAGGCTTTGAATGTTGTGTGTTAACAGAAAAGAGAAGTCAGGAGTCTGACAGTCATGCAGCTGTCACTCAGCCAGGTCATTCTGCCTCTCACCTTTGCTCTCCCAGAAACACACGTGTGGCTTGGGCTAGGCACATCCATGTTATATGTGTGCCTGTGATCACACCACAGGGCTGAAGTGATACTCAGAAGTGATACCTCTTTCAGAGCAGCTGAGGCTTTTGTGGTATCCTATCAGGTCTCATCCATCTATAGAAGTCCCCTAAATGATGCATTTTTCAAATGGACTCTGCTGCTGGAAACTTCTATCCACTCAGAGCAGCTCTCAGGCTGGTCTCTCTAAAGGGCTGGGGAAGGGCAGCTGCTCTGCAGGGGATTGCACCCAGTCAATGTGTGGTTTCTGGCCAGCAAGACAAAGGCAAATCTGGGAGGTGTTGTGACCGGTTTAGGCTGTGCCTTTAAGAAAGAGACACTTTCTGAACACTCTGGGCGAATATTTTGATATTAGAATGAAAACAATGATATGCTAATTCAATTTCATTGGTGGGACCCAGTTGTAGTTTTTTGTTTAGTCTTTCAGTCGGGGGAGTCAGTCTGCAGTCGTCTTCTTCTTCCCTCTGTGCTGTGAGCTGGCTCATTTCTCTCTACGATTCCTCTCTAACCAGATAAGAAAACTAACTTTTTGCATTTGCTTTGAGCTTTAACAAATTTTTCCCCTTTTAATTACCTTCCTTTCTCTTTCTCTCTAACCCTTTTGGGAAAAAGGGGAGGTAGGGAGGGAGAAGGGAGGGACAGGCCGAACCCCCCTGGCCGAAGGGGGGGTTGGGGAAAGGTTTCCTGTATTACATACTTTGCTGTATATTTCTGTATATATTGTAAATATTGTATATTTTTGTACATATTCACTGCATTCCATATCTGCTTGTAAAATACAGCTTTCATCTGCTTCTCCGGCTGAGTTAGCTGTGGAATTCTTTTGTGTGTAGGGGGGAACCTTCCTACTCCACCACAGGTGTTCATCTTTGCCTCATGAGAGGGTGCCAGCAGTATGCTCAGGTGGCCAAGAAGCCAAACAGCACCCTGGCCTGAATCAGGAATAGCATGGACAGCAGCAGTAGGGAAGGGATCATGCCCCTGTACTGGACATTGCTGAGGCCACACCTTGAATACTGGGCTCAGTTTTGGGCCCCCCCACTACAAGAAGGGCATTGAGCTGATGGAGAAGATCCAGAGGGGGGCAATGAAGCTGGAAAAGGGTCTAGAGAGCAAGTCTTATGAAGGGCTGCTGAGGGAACTAGGGTGGTTCAGTCTGGAGAAAAGAAGGCTAAGGGAAACCTTGTCACTCTAACTTCCTGAAAGGGGGTTGGAGTGAGGTGGGAGTCAGGCTCTTGTCCCTAGTGGCTACCAATTGTATGAGAGGAAATGGCCACAAGGTGCACCAGGGCAGCTTTACTTCAGATATTAGGATCTTATAGGTCTTTTTCAGCCAAAACAATTCTATGATTCTATGCTAAAGGCAAATTGGCATCAAGAAGAGGAAGCAGCATGCTGAGGGTAACAGGTGGGCATCTTGTACAGTAAATCCCACTGCAGAGGGACCTTGACAGGCTGGACAGATGGGCTGAGTCCAAGGGCATGAGATTTAACACATCTAAGTGCTGGGTCCAACACATGGACCACAACAACCCCCAGCTGGAATCAGAATGGCTGGAGAGTGGCCATGCAGAGAGAGACCTGGGGTTACTGGTTAACAGCAGGCTGAACATGAACCAGCAGTGTGTCCAGGTGGCCAAGAAGGCCAATGGCATCCTGGCCTGCATCAGGAACAGTGGGGCCAGCAGGAGCAGGGAGGTCATTCTGCCCTGTACTCAGCACTGGTTAGGCCACACCTTGAGTCCTGTGTCCAGTTCTGGGCTCCTCAATTCAAGAAAGATGTTGAGTTGCTCAAACATGTCCAGAGAACATAGTGGGGGGTTTGGAGCACAGCCTTATGAGGAGCAGCTGAGGGAACTGAGGTTGCTTAGCCTGGAGAAAAGGAAGCTCAGAGGAGTCCTTGTTGCCATCTACAACTACCTGAAGGGAGGTTGCAGCCAGGTGGGGGTTGGTATCTTCTCCCAGGCAACCTGTAACAGAAGGAGAGCACACAGTCTCAAGCTGCACCAGGAGCTTTTCTTCCCAGAAAGAGTGACCAGGGGAATGTGCTACCCAGAGAGGTGGAGTCACCATCACTGGAAGTGTTTAAAAAGAGACTGGATGAGGCACATGGTGCCATGGTTTAGTTGGTTAGATGGTGTTGGGTGATAGGTTGGACTTGATCTCAAAGGCCTTTTCCAACCTGGTTGATTCCATGGAACTAGACCATGGAATCATAGAATCATGGAATCACCAGAGTTGGAGGTGACCTCTAAAAGTCATCTAGTTTAAACCCCCTGCCTCCCCCCACTCCTTCACACCCCCTCCATCTTCCCAGAGCAGCTCCTGCTCCCCCATCACCGCTCCTCTTCATCTTCCCCGAGCAGCTCCTGCTCCTCCACCAGCGCTCCTCTTCATCCATCTTCCCCGAGCAGCTCCTGCTCCTCCACCAGCGCTCCTCTTCATCTTCCTCGAGCAGCTCCTGCTCCTCCACCAGCGCTCCTCTTCATCTTCCTCGAGCAGCTCCTGCTCCCTTTATGCCATTCTCCACCCTGCTTCAACAGCTCCTGCCCCACCACCACCATTTTTGCACCCATCCCAGAGCAGGGGAAAGACCCTCAAGCAGCCAAGATACCACACAGAAGTCCTCAGCACCCATAGATGATATTGGAGTAGTCATCAATCATGGCCCTACCTGACCGGGGGCCACCAGGCCCCCGGCCTTTGTTGTCACCACCACCATCACCCAGTGTGCACCATGGACTCACCAGAGATGAGAGGAGGATCCTCCAGCCCAGAAGGGCTCAGCTTGGGGCTGAGCCTTTCCTGGGGGGAATTAAAAAGGGGAGTGGGTGGGGAGGGCAAAGTGGCCACACCTGGGGAGGGCCAAGTGGTCACACCTGCGGTGGGAGGAGATTCCAATAGAGCCCAGGTGCTCTGGGATTTGAGAGGAAAAAGGTAGAAAATGGGGTGGGTGAGGGACTTTTAGAGTGTCGGGTAATGATAGGACTTGGGGAAATGGAAAAAAAAATAGAAATGGGGAGATTCAGATTGGAGGTTTAGGAAGAAGTTCTTCACCATGAGGGTGGCGAGACACTGGAACAGATTGCCCAAGAAGGTGGTAGAGTCACTGTCCCTGGAGGTGCTCAAAAAGGATTGGATGTGACACTTGGAGCCAGGATTGAGCTGTCAGGAGGTGTTAGGTATTAGGTAATAGGTTGGACTTGATGATCTCTGAAGTCTTTTCCAACCTGGTTGATTCTCTGATTCTATGAAACCACATCAGTGAGGATCACTCCCAGCCAGAGCAGCCAGGGAAGCATTACCAGAGCCTCCTTCATAGAATCATAGAATTGTTAGGGTTGGAAGGGACCTCAAGGATCATCTAGTTCCAAGCCCCCCATGTGCAGGGACACCTCACATTATATCAGTTTGCTCAGAGCCACATCCAGCCTGGCCCTAAAAACCTGAAGGGATGGGGCTTCAACCACCTCCCACGGGAGCATCCTGCCTGCACTCTGAGGGAAAAGGAATATAGAATAGAATAGAATCAATAAGGTTGGAAAAGACTTTAAAGATCATCAAGTCCAACCTGTCACCCAACACCTCATGACTACTAAACCATGGCTCCAAGTGCCACATCCAATCCCCTCTTGAACACCTCCAGGGATGGTGACTCCACCACCTTCCTGGGCAGCGCATTCCAATGGCTAACAACTCTCTCTGGGAAGAACTTTCTCCTCACCTCCAGCCTAAACTTCCTCTGGTGCAGTTTGAGACTGTGTCCTCTTGTTCTGGTGCTGATTGCCTGGGAGAAGAGACCAACCCCCTCCTGGCTACAACCTGCCTTCAGGTCGTTGTAGACAGCAAGAAGGTCTCCCTGAGCCTCCTCTTCTGCAGGCTAAACAATCCCAGGGCCCTCAGCCTCTCTTCGTAGGGCTTGTGTTCGAGGCCTCTCCCCAGCCTTGTTGCCCTTCTCTGGACACATTCAAGAGTCTCAATGTCCTTCTTAAACTGAAGGGCCCAAACCTGGACACAGTACTCAAGGTGTGTCCTAACGAGTGCTGAGTACAGGGGCACAATGTCTTCCCTGCTCCTGCTGGCCACACTATTCTGGATGAAGGCCAGGATGCCATTGGCCACCTTGGCCTCCTGAATCACCCTGTAAATGAGGCACTACCTTCTCTGGAGAGGCTTTTGTTGCTGTGAGGCTGTGGTGCCATCCATCCTGGGTGGCAGTAGCAATGCAGGAAAGAAAGGCAGGAAACAAGAAAGTGGTGGGCTGTGTTTAGTTTAATAGTGTCTTCAGCCTTCCAAACTAATGCATATGGAAGGGGGTGGTTATGTAGGGACACTCGGCTCCGTTCCTCGAGTTAATTAACCTCCCTCACCTCCGTGCTGTTATAGACACAAGCAGCTCCACTGCATATGTCAAGGGCATAATTAGCAGAGGCTGAGCAAACCACACACGCAGAAGAGAAACATGGCTGCAAGCTGGACAGGAGTGAAAGCCAGGCCTCTGCAGGGACAGGGAGCCACAGCACACCTGACCAAGTATGGCAGGAGCAAATCTGAGCGCTAGAGAGAAAGATAAGGGCTGCCCCTTTTCCATTCCCTCCATCTGCTCTCTGCATTGTAGGGTGTGGGTGGGAGACTTCTTCCACCAAAGGAGAGCAGAATCATTCTCTGGGGATTTGACAGGGTGTAGGATGATGATCAGCTTGGTGATGGAAGAAAGCCTTCTTCAGTTCCTATTCATTGCACCCAGTGGCCTCAGACCTCCAGCACTTTCAGCTTTTTGGTGCTCAGAAGGCACAATCTTCCTCCCTCACTCAGTTAGGATGACAGGTCCTCAGGTGACCCTTCATCATACAGAAAGAAGTCTCCACCCTCTCAGCCACCTCTGCAGCTCTGCCCAGCCCTGAGCTCCTAACACCTCTTTAGCCAGCACTCCAGATCCCATGTCACCTCAGTAACCCAGGTTCCATATTCCATGTCAACATCTCTGTTGTCATAAAAATTAACTCCCTTGGCAGGGAAGCTGAGGTGGAGCCCAACAGCATTCCACTGACAGAGGGAAACTGCATTGCCTAAGGGCAGGTCTGCAAGGATCCCTGTGAAGGTGTCCACCATGGTTCACATTGCTCATTTCTTGGGACCATTGTCCCTCTCTCCTCAGTCTCAATGAATCCTTCCATGCCTGCTGATCAACTTCATCCGTGCAGGTTCCTCTTCTTCCTTCTACTTCATCTGTTAGATTCTCCTGCAACATGTCACTTGTCAAATAGATTCCAAGCAGCCTGGGGCAGCTGTGTTCCATGATGGTCCCCAGTGCTACTGCCATGCACTGGAAGGCATCAGAGGAACAAAACAGAGGACACCACCGATTCCCTGCAAGGCCTCACCTCTTCTGCAGCTCACAGCTTCCAACATTGCCTCCTTCCTTTCTCTCCCGAATCACAAACACACACATGCAAAACACTCCCAGTTTTGAAGTGTTGCTGTTTTAGAAAAACATAGTCCTTGTTCCAGCTGTAGGCACTAAATCATCCCTTTCTCCTGGACATGTGCTGAGGAAGTAAGGCCAGTGATGAATGGGGCTGTCCATATTTACACTGGGAGCAGAGCAGCTGTGTGAATCTCACTGTGCAACGAGCAGGCTCTGCAGACTCGGCATCCCCCTTGCTTCCTCCCCCACTGCTTGGTGACAGTGACAGATTTGCCACTTGTGCAGAGCACTGCCCAGCAGCACATGTGACTCCCAGCACCTCCTGGAAGTGAGGTGGGGAGGGGGAAGGGCACCTAACCCTCGAGTCATCCAAGTTGTTGTGTTTCTTTGGTGACTCTCATTGGACTTTGCAAACAAGCAGGCCACAGAAATAAACGAGAAGTGCTGGAAGTGAGAGGTGGGGAGGAGAAAGGGTGGCCTGGCTGTTTCTTGCAAGGAACTGCATCCAAGGTGATGAGCACCTGTAGCACTTTTCCTCCTTCAGACAAATGCTCAAGGTAAATATTGATGTTTTGTGTAATCAGGATGTAGCTCTCTGCAGAGAGCTCCTGGGCTGTGGGATTTAAGTAGCACTTCAAATATTGGCAAGGCTTAAGTAATGCATGGACAACCAATGCAAGCTTCCTACCCCTTTCCTCATTGTTTAGTGCCTGTTTTGATCTACACTGCTGGCTGCTGTCTTCACTTGGTGGCCCAATACCAGCCCAAGGTAGTAGGAAATATTTTGTTCTTCAGCCAGGTCTCCTCCAAGCACACTTCCATACTTATGGATCTGCTGATATTCCTCATAACGTGCATCCCTGTAACCCATCAGGAAAGTTTCCAGAGGTGACCATGATCTATCAGTGGCTTGAATAGAATAGAATACAATAGAATAGAATAGAATAGAATAGAATAGAATAGAATAGAATAGAATAGAATAGAATAGGATAGGATAGGATAGGATAGGATAGCATAGCATAGCATAGCATAGCATAGCATAGCATAGCATAACATAGCATAGAAATGAATTGAATTGAATCGAATTGAATTGAATTGAATTGAATTGAATTGAATTGAATTGAATTGAATTGAATTGAATTGAATCGAATTGAATTGAATTGAATTGACCAGGTTGGAAAAGACCTTCGAGATCATCGAGTCTGACCTATCATCCAACACCACCTAATCAAATAAACCATGGCATCAAGCACCCTATCCAGTCTCTTCCTAAACACCTCCAGGGATGGTGACTCCACCACCTCCCTGGGCAGCACATTCCAATGGCCAATCTCTCTGTCTGGGAAGAAATTCTTCCTAACATCCAGCCTAAACCTCCCCTGCTCATCAGAATGCTTTATTTTCACCAAATCAGTATATTCTGAGGGGAAAACCATGAAGGTCCCAAATCATTTAGGACATATCTGATCAGTTCTCTTTAGCTGATGGAGATGTGATAGGTAGGAGCAATAGAATTATGGAGACAGGAATAAGCTGTGGGGTTGGTTGTCTACATCTCAAGTAGCTGGAGTTGAAACAAGAGGCAAAAGAATGAAAGATGCTGAGATATGGCTCTGATACCTTCACTCAGCACTTTACATAACAAGACTTAAATTATAGCAGTAGGATGGGTGCCTCCCATTGCACAGAGGAGTCCTGACTGAAGAAAGGCATTTGGCATTGTGGTTTGGAGAGATGACACTCTGTGAGGTTTTTACCTCACACAGAGGAGAAGAGTAATAATTACTGTCTCCATTTTGTACAGACTGCTCCTGTAGCAGATCAGAGGAAAGGCCACCTCGAGATCCCAACCTTGGGAAAGGTTCCCTTGAGGTACCATCCACGCTTGGAGTCATTTTGATCCACCCTCGGACAAGACAGGGGACTCCAAGATCTGAAAGATGTCTCCTCCTCACCACTATGGGCTGGGTAATCACTGAAAGGGGCAAAAAAAAAAAAAAAGAGCTGCAAATGGAAAATGGCATTTTCAATCTGCTGGAGTCTCTGTGGAGGGGGAGCAAAGGCAGACTCGGGAAAGGCAGTGAGAAGAATGGCAGGGAGCTGGGAACGGTGCCTTGCCTTATTCCTATGCTGCTCCACTCCACACTCAGATAAAGTGGTCCCTTCTCTGCAGCCTTCTCCTTTCCAGTCACACACTCAGTTGGTTAATTCTCTCCTCGTCGTGATCAGAGATTAGATAGAGCCTGGATTTATAGCTAGTGAAAATAAAAAGACCTGCTCCTATCAAGGATTCAAATGATTAAATATCCCACCATAGAAATACTTTTAACTTCACTTACAGTACAATTTCACTTACACGCTGATGCAGTTGACAGCCCTAACAAAAGCTGCTTGAGTAATATGGGGACTGAAGAGAGAGAGAGAAAGAAGCTGGAGGAGAGAATGAGAACAAGGGATAGGGCCAGAAATGGAGAGAGAAAGAGAGGAATGGGATTAGATAGTGAGATGCAAAGAGAGGAAAGGAAAGGCAGGGAAAGAGAAGGGAAGGAGGAGGCTGGCACTCTCTCCCTGCAGCATTTAAAGTACAAGAGCTAAACCAATTAAACAATGAAAAGAAAGTGAAGGATTAAATGAAGGGTTATGTAAAACAGCTCCTCTAATCCAGCTCATTTACTGCTCTTTATTCTCCATTTCCCTCTCATGCTGATCCTCAGATTCAACACCACCAGATCCATGTGCCTGAACCTCAGCCATGCAGGGTCCTGCTGGCACTATGATGTGCCCCACTCATTCCTCCTCCACCCCAGCCCCTGCTTGATGCCAGCCGAGGTAGGAGACAGCAGCAGTGGGTGATCACAGCCAGGGGATGTTCCTGAATGAGCCTGTACTGAGTTTTGGTGGCACCCATGGTTATGTTGCTCTTGCATTCCAGCCAAACTTGCTTAAAGACAACCTCTGAGGAATGGGCCTGTCCTCTACCATCATCACCAGCAGGTCAGAGGAGGGGATTTTCCTCTCAAGATGCTGCTGGAGGGCCTCATGCTGGACAAAGCCTCAAGGGTGCTGGGGTGATCCAAAAGATAAAGAGGAATTTGTCAGGGCAGTTTCTGCTCCTGCCATCTCTGTGTCTCCTCTCTTTCCTCATTCCTTTACTTTTCACAGATGTACAGACTCAGGAGCTGCGAGATCCAAAATGGACACAGCCCCAGTCGCTGTATACATCACCTAGTGCACATCAGACCCAGGGCTATAGATTGGCTCCCCCAAACATGCTGTGGGGGTCAGGGAGTCGTTGAGGAACTGGGCAGCCACGGAGAAGCTGACTGGTAGCTAAAACGTAACAAACAGATTGCTAAGGACATACATCACTTATTCCCCATCTCCTTTTCCCTCTTTCTCTGTGGCCCTGATGCCCCAAACCGATTGTTTCTTTTCTGGCTACTTCTTACAGTTTTGATCTCAGCCTCAGGGTGAGCAAAGGGACAGCAGAGGAAGTCATCTGGGGAAGGACTGGAGCACTGAGGGAAAGCATGGAGGAGGTTATCACTGCTTGGTCACTGTCTGCAGGGATGCTGTGCTATTTGGAAATGACTTTCTTTTCCACCCCCTTCGGCACTCCAGAGCTACAGATGATTTGAATTCACCCTCTCCTTCCCTTTCAGGAGACAGAGAGGCCCCAGTCGCACTTGAAATGAGACAGATGCTTATGGAATTGTGGGTTTAAAAGCATTTTTCAGTTGAGTTCTTTCCTTTTCTACACAGAGCAGTCCAATGTGAGCTGACTAATAAATGCATTATCTTTTTTTTCTTCCCCCCTTTCCTAGGAGGGTTTGATATGGCAGCTCCATAGATCAGCTTGGTCTCCGGGGATATTTCTGCCCTAAACAAAATGGAAATTGTCTGCCCCCTCACAAGCCCTCAGTGACTCATACAATAAAGAGAACCCATAAATATTTGGGTAATTACAGTCCGTTCACCTAAATTCCATGAGAGGCAGAGCACGCTCTCACTCGGTGTCCTTAAACAGCTGTCATGTGTTGGTGTTTGCTGCCTGCGTGTTGCCGTGGGTGCACAATTCCCCCTTAATGATCCTCTCCCAGGTAGCATGCACTCAGCTCTTCCTGAGGATTAGAAAAGCTTGGGAACAATGCATAGCAAAGGTCTGAGAAGCTGTGCACTGAATAGTAACCAGAACATGGGAGGTTTCACCTAAGCTTAAGAAAAGCTTTGCTTTGAAGATGATGGAGCCCTGGAGCAGGCTGCCCAGAGAGCTTGTGGAGTCTCCTTCTCCCGGAGAGATTCTAAAAACCCCTGGACACTGTGACCTTGGGCAACCTGATCTAGGTTTAGCTGGTTTAACAGGGAGGTTGGACTAGGTGATGTCCAGAGGTCCCTTCCAACCCCCACTACACTGGCATTCTGTACTCCAGACGCTGTATTGCTTTGTGCACAGTGCCCTGAGCCAGTGCCTTTTGCCCAGTGCCTCATCGTGGGCCATCAAGACCCACACTGTAGCCACCTCCTTGGCATGAACATCAGAAGACCTCTGCACCTGGAGAGAACATTTGCTGAAGCCTGCTGCAGCCAGGCTCTCCAGCAGTGACAGCCCCAGAGATTAATGCATTTTGTAATGTTATTGTTACTGTGGTGGTGTTAATATTTTACTGCTTGTTGTCACCACTCCGGGAGGCAGATCCAGCCATACATAGATCTGATCTGGGTGGTCTACACTCTTCTGTACCTTCCCTGGAGCAGTTCCTCCAGGCTCATGTTACAGCTATTTAATGCCACATTAAATTACTGGAAAGGTGAAAGCGGAGAATGTGTATTAAAAGAGTGATTCAGTGAGGGTCTGGGCTATGTGCTTTTTCCTTCCCTCCCTCCCCAGCTCATCAGCTCAGGGTGAATTACAGGGTGTACAAGAACATGTTTAAAAACCCCTCCTTGAAATTAGCATGTCTGGCTGCACGCCCCAGCAGTCTGCCTCTTCTCAGTGCTCTTTGAAGACCTCTTGCAGCGCAGCTGAATGCCACAGTGACAGGAGGGCCACAGGTTCCCTTTTGCCCAACCCAAGGCAGTCAAGTAGACAGGGAATGGATTTGCATAAAACGTCTCTCTTTCTTGACTTCCTGACAATCCTCCAAAGAGCAGCTCCACTGTGAGAGGAATGGGCATTGGTGGCTTGCCCAGAGCCCAGGAATTCGGTGAGCAGAGAGGTCACACAGCTGCTACAGGGAGAGACGGACAGGTCTACAGAAATCTGTTTGGTCTAGTCTACAGAGGGGAGGTCTCCAAGGAGCTGGTGACTGGCAACCCCAGCATGGGAATGAAAAGTTGTGAAGCTAGAGGAGCCCATCAAAGGCAGCTCTGCTGCCTCCAGAGAAGGTATGAGCAACCCTAGAGCCTGATATCAGACCTTGTCAGTAACACACTTTTCATTACAACCTGCTGCTTTATCAAATGCTTTGTTTTATTTCTTTTTCATCCCACCCACCCCCTCTCTTTTCCTCCTGCTACCTAAAATGTCTTTCTTCCCTTGCTATGGGTGGTGGTGCTTCTCATCAGCACTTTCCTTGTCTAATTGCCTCATTGCGAGCTTCTCCCTGAACCTGTCAGACACAAACTCACACCTCTTGCCTTACCTGTCACAAGAAAAATTGTTCTTTTAAATGTGTCTGGGAGAGGCACAAGGACACAGAAGACTCCAGGGAGAGAGAGGGATGGAGGAGTGACTAACTGCAGTTACTCATTACAACTTAACCAACTTACCTGGGGATACACAAACAGAGCAAACAGAAAATCCTCTGCCTCAATGACGTTGCCATCCATCCAAACTATGTTGAAGCTGAAAAGTCCCTGTGGAAGTTCTACCTGCTGTGACTATAGCTGAGGATGGGTAGATTACTCAGTGAAACACACCAGCCATGGCAGGAGGGATTATTTGGCATGTCAGAGGAACATTTGGGGATGTTACATACTAATATCCCATTAATGCTTCATGTATCTGTAGCAGAGGAACCTGCTTCCTGGCCTGTTCATTCCCTGTCTCGATCACAGCAGAGGTGCTGGCAGAGAACAAAAGTTAGCTGGTTTTGCTGTAACAGACTTGCAGCCGTGTAGGAAATGTCTGTCGTGTTGTAGCTCTCAGTCTCACCTCCCACAGTCAAATCCTCTGTTATCCACCTAAATTAGATTATTTGTGAAGCACATTGATGTTCACCCCTGATGATAGCAAAGGAGTCTTTCAAGCCAAGGTATTTGTGGTTGTCATCTTATCTCCTGATAAGAAGATAACAGTGCTCTTCCAGCTCCTGACACATTAGCTTTAGTGCTGGTAGATTTGCCTATCAAAGGCTGGCAGAAAGACAGAGCAGGGTTAGATGTTTGTGTAGCTCAGCTTATCATTTCCTCAGTAAGATAAATGATGACCTTGGTCTTACCTCCACAGGCTTCCTCTCAGACTAAGCAGGTGACAAGGGTGATGTCAGAACTTCAGGTCTTGCCTAAAGTAGTTTTGGAGAGCTCTAACTTCATGGCAGTTCTATTAGATATGATTAGATGGTTATATTGTTGGCACATTGGTCTTGTCCTTCACAGCCCTGTCCCTGGAGGTGTTTAAGCCCAGGCTGGATGAGGCTTTGGCCAGCCTGATCTAGTGCAGGGTGTCCCTGCTCATGGCAGGGGGGTTGGAACTAGATGATCCTTGTGGCCCCTACCAACCCTGACTGATACTATGATACTATGACACTATTCTCCCTGTGGCACAGGACAAGGCACTTCAGACCAAGGTTCCTCTCATCACTTTAGGAGTTAGTCAGGGAGCAAAGTTTTATTTGCAGTAAATAATACTTTTGTGACTTGCCTACAAGTGAAGAGGTGACAGCTGTTCCCTTTCCCAGCTTTTGCTTTGTGTTTTAGAGTATTTCTAAGGGGGTTGGGCTCAAAGAGCGCCCCCGTGGCAGTGGCGTTTGCAGAGCTTGCTCGTGGGAGCACTGACAAAGGAAAGGATCCAGGAGCTGCTGGTGGCTTACACCTGGCTTTGCTCTGTCCTTGCTGGCTGTCTAATGGGGGCAGCTTTGAAGATGTTTCCCCAAGTCCTCCTCTACCTGCCCAGGGTTTTACTACTTATGATGGGCTGCAGAGCTGGGAGTGCTGGCTTCTGGCAGGCGAGCTGGTTCCAGAGCAGCTGAGACCTCCTGGTGAGGAAAAAGCACCAAGATATTAGCAGGGCATCATTAGAGGGCAGAGCAGAGAGGGGAAGAAATTGACTGAGGGCCACCACGAAGTATTTTACCTGTCAAAAAATTACTTTAACCTGCACATTTAGGCTACAAAAATATTTCTCCAATCAGGGAAAGATCTGCTATTCACAAGGACAAAGCTAAGGCAGCATCTTCTCCTTGTCTGAGAAAATTAATTTGAAATAAAAACCGTGCAGAATTCAATAGCAGGAGAGAAGGAGGAAAAAGAGAGGAAGCCATGCCTCTGCGTGCTCCTTACTGCCTGCCCCTCATGTCTCTGCACTGCAAGGGGGCTATGCCACAGCTCTTCTTTCAGGCAGCAGAATGCATGGATCTGAGCCTTCCAGCCCAATTAAAAGCTCCCCAAATCAACGGTGCTTTCAAAAGAGATTTTACCTTTAAATCACCTTCTGCACTGATTCACAGCTCCCTCCCCCAGAGGCGACCAACCTTCTCCATCTCACTGCGCACAAAAACACCCATCCTCAGCCTCACACCTCCTGTTAGAGCACAGCCACCACCACAGGGGCTGCACTCAACCATCTTCATTCCAGGTCACCTCCAGGGCTGAGATCTTTGCCTAGCTCCTGTGTGTTGCCTCCAGATTTACGTTAAGCAAAACTGAACTGATCTGGGCCCTTTTGCTTATTAGGCCAATAACTCTTTTGCCTACACTATTCAAATCCCTCGCTGTCTGCTGTAGGACTCAATGACTCAACCTGTGCATTTCATGTCACTTGTGAATCATTAGGCATCTCTTAAGAGGGTTTGCATCACTCCACACACATCTTTATAATCCTAACCTAATTTGGGGGGGGGGGTTGGCCAAACAGCATCCAGGCTCCGTTTCTTTTCCTTTACCTTCAGTTCTTTATCTGTCACTGAGTTATTCAGGCACTTTCTGTTGGGCTGAATTCACAGAATCACAGAATCACCAAGGTTGGAAGAGACCTCAAAGATCATCAAGTCCAACCTGTCACCACAGACTTCATGACTAAACTGTGGCACCAAGTGCCACGTCCAGTCCCCATTTGAACACCTCGGGGGATGGTGACTCCACCACCTCCCTGGGCAGCACATCCCAATGGTGAAAGACTCTCTCAGTGAAGAACTTGCTCCTCACCTTGAGCCTACACCTCCCCTGGTGCAGCTTGAGATTGTGTCCTCTTGTTCTGATGCTGGTTGCCTGGGAGAAGAGAACAACCCCGACCTGGCTACAACTACCCTTCAGGTAGTTGTAGACAGCAATAAGGTCTTCCCTGAGCCTCCTCTTCTCCAGGCTAAGCACCCCCAGCTCCCTCAGCCTCTCTTCACAGGGCTTGTGCTCGAGGCCTCTCCCCAGCCTTGTTGCCCTTCTCTGGACATGTTCAAGAGTCTCAATGTCCTTCTTAAATTGAGGGGCCCAGAACTGGACACAGGACTCAAGGTGTGGCCTAACCAGTGCTGAGTACAGGGGCACAATGACTTCCCTGATCCTGCTGGCCACACTATTCTTGATGCAGGCCAGGATGCCATTGGCCTTCTTGGCCACCTGGGCACACTGCTGGCTCATGTTTAGGCGGCTGTCAATCAGCACCCCCAGGTCCCTTGCTGTTTGGCAGCTCTCCAGCCACTCCGACCCCAGCCTAATTGGAAGCACACACAGGAAAATGCTGCTCCTCGAGGGAAACGTTTACATTTTGGGGAAGTTTGTTTGTTTATTGTAAAAACCAGCACGCCAATACATAGTCTTTGGCGAGAATAAGAGTGATTAAAAATAGAAGCATGGCTCAAATATTTCCCTTTTTTTCCCCAACATGTTTTGCTCAGAAAGAAGGCAACAAAAAACTGAACATATTTTACTTATGACACACTGAACACCGCCTGTTACAAAGTACTGTGAGATGGACACCTATCCTCCTGCAGCAGCCAGGCTCTATGGAGAAGATTTCCTCTTCTGCTCTTGATTCATGGTGGATCAGCCTTGTTAAAGGGCTCCAGGATGTATTTTTGGATATGCTCTTTGAAATTCAGCAATCCCTATTTTTGCAGCAAGCTGGCACTTCCACAACTCCAGCAAGGAATATGCCACTGAAGGCAAACAGGTGCTTGGTACTCAACTGATCTGAGAAATTTCAGGGGAAATTACACAATACAGAATAGAGAATTAGCCAGGTTGGAAAAGACTTTAGACATCATGGAGTCCAATCTATCACCTGACACCATCTCATCAACTAAACCATGGCACTAAGTGCCTCACCCAGTGTCTTTTTAAACACTTCCAGTGATTGTGACTCTACCACCTCCTCGGGCAGCACATCCCAAGGGCCAATCTCTCTTTCTGGGAAGAATTTCTTCATAACATGCAGCCTAAACTTCCCCTGGTGCAGCTTGAGACTGTGTCCTCTCATTCTGTAACAGGTTGCCTGGGAGAAGAGACCAACCCCCACCTGGCTACAACCTCCCTTCAGGTAGTTGTAGATGGCAACAAGGACTCCTCTGAGCCTCGTCTTCTCCAGGCTAAGCAACCTCAGCTCCCTCAGCCTCTCCTCACAGGGCTGTGCTCCAGACCCCTTCCCAGCTTTCTCGCCCTTCTCTGGACATGTTCAAGTATCTCAATGTCCTTCTTAAATTAAGGGGCCCAGAACTGGACACAGCACTCAAGGTGTGGCTCAACCAGTGCTGAGTACAGGGCAGAATGACTTCCCTGTTACTGCTGGCCAAACTATCTCCTGATGCAGGCCAGGCTGCCATTGGCCTTCTTGGCCATCTGGACACGCTGCTGGCTCATGTTCAGCCTACTACCAATCGGTACCCCCAGGTCCCTTTCTGCCTGGCCACTCTCCAGCCACTCCAACCCCAAATTCCATAAATCCAAATATTTTGTTTCATTGGAGGTTTTAAAAAAGCTTTTCAAAATTAGAGCTTATTGCAATGGAAGTATCTAAAATGAAGTGGGTTTGTTGGGTTTTTTTCTACTTAGGAGCTTTTGTTATTATTATTTTTTAGTTTTTAGCCTCATCCATAATGAATTAAAGTAATAAAGTTAATTAAAGTTTCTGTTGCAAGCTAGGAGAAAAACCGGGGCAGAAATTCCAAATTTAACTCTGTGCTGCTGTTCATGAGGACAGAGAATAGAATAGAATAGAATAGAATAGAATAGAATAGAATAGAATAGAATAGAATAGAATAGAATAGAATAGAATAGAATAGACCAGGTTGGAAGAGACCTTCAAGATCATCGAGTCTGACCTATCATCCAACACCATATGATCAACTAAACCATGGCACCAAGCACCCCATCCAGTCTCTTCCTAAACACCTACAATGATGATGACTCCACCACCTCCCTGGGCAGCACATTCCAATGGACAATCACTCTCTCTCTGTCGAACTTCTTCCTAACCTCCAGCCTAAACCTCCCGTGGTGCAGCTTGAGACTGTGTCCTCTTGTTCCAGTGATGGTTGCCTGGGAGAAGAGACCAACCCCCACCTGGCTACAACCTCCCTTCAGGGAGTTGTAGACAGCAATAAGGTCTCCCCTGAGCCTCCTCTTCTCCAGGCTGAGCAACCCCAGCTCCCTCGGTCTCTCCTCATAGGGCTTGTGTTCCAAACCCCTCCCCAACTTTGTTGCCCTTCTCTGGACACGCTCCAGCAAGTCAACATCCTTCCTAAACTGAATGGCCCAGAACTGGACACAGGACTCAAGGTGCGGCCTAACCAGTGCAGTGTACAGGGGCAGAATGACCTCCCTGCTCCTGCTGGCCACACTGTTCCAGAAAAAAACAGGAATTAGAATGAGTCTCTTCCCATGTGTTGATCACAGTGGGCTCATAGAAGGAGGTTTAGAGCAATTTGGAGCAGGTTAAAAGTTTATCATTGCTATGTAGTTTGAGAACAAAAGCACAAAGACAAATGGGACTGGATTGTCTTTAAAGTCCCTTCCAGCCCAAATCCTTCTATGAATCTATGCTGAGTGAAAACCAAATCGAAATTTGAACTGTGCCCAGGTTCCACCTCTGTCTTTATGAAGGCTTTGGCATCTCCATGGTGGCAGGATAAAAAGTCAGGGCCACTCCAGGGATTCCTGAGAGCTGTGGGACTGCTGTATCTTTAATATGTACCAAGCAAAGTGCTTCTCATCCTCTTCATAGTCCTGGTGAGCCCAAGGAAACCCCAGACACTATGGCTCATGTCACCCGGTCCCTTATCTATTACCCATGGCACTTATCCATTTTGCAGCTCTGGGCACTGTGATAAGGACAAAAGGCTCCACTATCATCAGTGCTTTTGTGGTCATTTTTATCCCCAGTAGGATACACATTGCTCTTGAACCAGTCTTGTTTGCCCGAACTCCAGATCTGGCAAGCTGTGGACATCATTTCAATCTGCTCAGCACACCAGGTGTAGGGGTGCCCTTTTGTTAAAGGCATGCAATAAAGTACAACATTAATTCCTGGTCTGATTTATGCTCAAAGCCATCATTCCATGTTCTTCCAGCTGAGATTTGATTGGATTTCATTAGCTTCTTTCCCATAGAAGCAGATACTTTTATTCAGGTTGAAGTGTTTCTGCTTTTGTCTGGAGTTTGGGCTTCTTTTGTCATTGTTGTTCAATAGCTGAGAAATGCATTCTTGTATTTGTCTGGATGGAGCTATGCAAACAAAACCAAAGAACATCCCCCTTTCAAAGCTAAAAGCACGAGCTTTGCATGGATGGAGCTCTTCTGTAATTCTTTTCCTTCACTCTAGCAATTTATTGACTGTCCCATGTCATTAAAAGTTATTGTCATGAGGTGCTTGTGGCATATTTATAACAGATCTAGCAAATTATTTACCTACCCAAATCCTTGCATTTAGTCACAATTCCAGCTTAGGAGCTGTCACCTATGAAGAAAAATAGACTAGATATGCCTAGATGGGCTGGCATGTACCTATCCTACCTGCTGCTTCCAGAAGGGAGTGAAATATTCCCCCATGCTCTGTTGATCCTGCCTTTGAGAACAGATAGGCTTAAGGATATGACTGGGAATTAGCAAAGCCAAGTTCTGTGAGGCCAGATAAGAGGGTCTGTAAAAACATACATTGTGCTGTCAGAGCCAGAGCCTGCACCCACCCTGCAGTAAACACATGTGGTCTGAGCCCTGGTACATCTGTGAGAGTGAGTCCTCACTATTCTTGAAAATCTTCTGTCACTTCTCTCACTTGTTCACTTTTAAGTCCATGGACCTGAGGGAGAGGGTTCAGAGGAGGCCACAAAAATTATCAGAGGGCTGCAGTACCTCTTCTGTGAAGATGAACTGAGAGTTTCAGTTATTCAGCCTTGAGAAGAGAAGACTCTGGGGAGACCTTAGGGCAGCATTCCAGTACCCGAAGGGGCAACAGGAAAGTTGTCAGGGACTGTGTACAAGGGATTGTGGTGATAAGACAAGTGGCAGAAACTAGGGCAGGGTACATTTAGATTAAACATTAGGAAGTTCTTCACAATGAGGGTGGTGGAACACTGGAACAGGTTGTTGAGGGAGGTGGTGGAGGCCCCGTCCCTGGAGACATTCAAGGTCAGGCTCAGTGGGGCTCTGAGCAACTTGATCGAGTTAGGAATGTCCCTGCTTACTGCAGTGGGATTAGACCAGATGACCTTTAAAGGTGCCATCCAACCCAGTGTATTTTATGTTTCTACACTGCCCCAGCTTGAAAAGAATGTGAGTGTGACCTTGGAAAGTGTATCACAAGACAAAGGAAGTTGAAGGAAAGAAGAAGGAACAGTAAGATCAGAAAAGGACAAGCTGGAGGAATAACCAGAGGAGAAATAAGGTGATGAGGCAAAAATCATCACAAGACAGTAACAGAGCTGAATTGAACTCAGATTTCAACTCTTCCTTTCATGACAACTGTCCTTGATGTTCACATGGGCTCCACCAGCTAGAGAGAAGTGCCTGAAACACTTTTTAGCACCCTGCAGCCCTCCAAGAAGCCAAAAGCTGCTTGGAGCCCAGCTGGGTACATCCTAGGCAGCGAGCTGCCATTGCCACAGCCCAGCCCATGCAGTGCACACTCCCTCCCTGCCCGACGCCAGGAGGAATTGCATAGAAAGCGACAATTTCTTTAAGGTTTGAGATCACAGCTTGCAACTAATTATAGAAATAAATAACTAGTGACTGGAGCCATCTGTTCTTTATTTGGCAGTGCCTTCCTTCTTCATGAAATTAGCACACCTGCAACCCACACGTCATCCTGAGGATGGGTCACTCTGCCCTCTAAACCGCAGGCGAATTGCTGGAGCGCAGGCAACCCCCTGGAGATGTCACTACTTATCTTCCATCTCCTCACCCCCAGGGGAAAATAATTAATATGCTCAATTGAGTTTCATTAGTTATTCAGGTTGAGGAAAAGCGGCGACTCGGAGGTGTTGGAGTAAATAGTTATTTATCACCGTGGTTTGAACCTCATTATAGGGCACACAGGGTGGAGGGTTTGGCTCTGGCAGTCTGACAGCCAGGCTGCATCCTTATGGCAGAGCAGGAGCTTCACTGGGTGTTTGCAGGGGACAAGACATGCAGCAAGCAGCAGAGTTTGTGACAGGGAGTCCAAGAGGTGAAGCATGGTGGAATGAATCATAGAATAGAATCAACCAGGTTGGAAAAGACCTCAGAGATCATCCAAGTCCAACCTGTTACCTAATACCTAACACCTCCTGACAACTAAACCATGGCTTCAAGTGCCATGTCCAATCCTTTTTGAACACCTCCAGGGACAGTGACTCCACCACCTCCCTGGGCAGCAAAGGTTATCCCAGTATTGACCCCCTCTGCCCACATGGGTGCTGTGAAGCCTTCCCACAGCACTCCTCCTTCCAGGGGTTTCCCATCTCACATCAGAAGGATCTGGGATGGGCATGCACAAGCCCTATGAGGAGAGGCTGAGGGAGCTGGGGGTGTTTAGCTTGGAGAAAAAGAGGCTCAGGGGGACCTTATTGCTCTTTACAACTACTTGAAGGGAGGTTGTAGCCAGGTGGGGGTTGGTCTCAGCTCCTGGGCAGCCAGCACCAGAACAAGAGGACACAGTCTCAAGCTGCACCAGGGGAAGCTTAGGCTGGATGTTACGAAGACATTCTTCATAGAAAGAGAGATTTGCCATTGGAATGTGCTGCCCAGGGGGTGGTGGAGTCACCATCACTGGAGGTGTTTAGGAAGAGACTGTATGGGGTGCTTGGTGCCATGGTTTAGTTGATGAGATGGTGTTGGGTGATAGGTTGGACTCGATGATCTCGGAGGTCTCTTCCAACCTGGTTATTTCCATTCCATTCCATTCCATTCCATTCCATTCCATTCCATTCCATTCCATTCCCACACAATTAAACAAGAGTTTCTCCAGCTATTCAGTGGGGTTAAAATCGGGGTGCAATGGAGGGATTTTCCATTTTTCTCTCTCCTTTTCTTCCCCACTCTCCCATTTCCCTCTTTTTTCCAACCTCTCACATTGAGGTGTTCTGTACAACAGCGAACATGGGAATGAATTTAAAAAGGATTATTAATTTTGCACTTTTTATTTTTTTCCTAGTTTGACTTTTAGCTTAAGTCAAAAATATTTCAGGTCTTTAGAGCCATAATTAGACATATTGTCCTTAACCAAATGCCAGATAATTTGTACTCACTCGAAGTAAATCTTTTGCTGGAAAGGTAGGCAAATATTGAAATATGTAATGAAAAGGAAAGGAGGCATTAATAATAATAATAAAAAAAATACAAACCCACACAACTACTTTAAGTCTTTTCAATTACTTTCTCTTCTCTCTCTCATTAGTTAACTATTTTAGTTATTCTTGCATGGAAGAAATCTTTGTTTCAGGGTCTCTGTATGTCTTTTGGGCTGGATGTTAGGAAGAAGTTCTTCCCAGAAAGAGAGATTGCCCATTGGAATGTGCTGCCCAGGGAGGTGGTGGAGTCACCATCACTGGAAGTGTTTAGGAAGAGGCTGGATGGGATGCTTGGTGCCATAGTTTAGATGATTAGATGATGTTGGGTGATAGGTTGGACTTGATCTCGAAGGTCTTTTCCAACCTGGTTAAATCTGTCCTATCCTATCCTATCCTATCCTATCCTATCCTATCCTATCCTATCCTATCCTATCCTATCCTATCCTATCCCTATCCTATCCTATCCTATCCTATCCTATCCTATCCTATCCTATCCTATCCTATCCTATCCTATTCTAATTCTTTTCTTGAAGATGATCAGAGGGTTGGAGCACTTCCACTACAGGGACAGGCTTAGAGCATTTGGGCTGTGCAGCCTGGAGAAAGAAAAAGGTTCTTGGGAGATCTTAGGGCAGCCTTCTAGTACCTGAAAGGAGCTGCAAGAAAGCTGGGGAGGGCCTTTTCACAGGGGCTTGTAGTGATAGGATGCCAAAATTGTAAAGGCATAACCTAAACCCACCAGAATGGTTTGAAGCTGGAGGAGGGTAGATTTAGGCTGGTATTAAAAAGAAATTCTTGCCTGGGAGGGTGGTGGAACAGGTTGCCCAGGGAGAATGTATCACTGTATCACAGTATCACTAAGGTTGGAAGAGACCTCAAAGATCATTGAGTCCAACCTGTCACCACAGACCCCATGACTAGACCATGGCACCAAGTGCCACGTCCAATCTCCTCTTGAACACCTCCAGGGGCAGTGACTCCACCACCTCCCCGGGCAGCACATTCCAATGGCGAATGACTCTCTCGGTGAAGAACTTTCTCCTCACCTTGAGCCTAAACTTCCCCTGGCGCAGCTTGAGACTGTGTCCCCTTGTTCTGCTGCTGGTTGCTAGAGAGAAGAGACCAACCCCTTCCTGGCTACAACCACCCTTCAGGTAGTTGCAGAGAGCAATGAGGTCACCCCTGAGCCTCCTCTTCTCCAGGCTAAACAACCCCAGCTCCCTCAGCCTCTCCTCACAGGGCTTGTGCTCAAGGCCTCTCCCCAGCCTTGTTGCCCTTTTCTGGACACATTCAAGTGTCTCAATGTCCTTCTTAATCTGAGGGCCCCAGAACTGGACACAGGACTCAAGGTGTGGCCTAACCAAAGCAGAATACAGGGGCACAATGACCTCCCTGCTCCTGTGGATGCCCCCTCCCTGGAGGTGTTCAAGGGCAGATTGGTTGAGGCCTTGAACAACCTGGGCTGGTGGAGGGTGTCCTTCCCATGGCAGGGGGTTGGAACTAGCTGGCCTTCAAAGCCCCATCCAACCCAAACCACTCTATGATTAACACTGATGTTTCAAAACGTGTTGGCAAGCCACAAAACTCTGCAGTTAGTTTTCCAAGTCGCATCCTCTCATCCTGGGGAAAGGGATTTCCTTTATCTTTTTTTTTTTTTATTATTTCCTCCCTTTAGCTGAGAGGGAGGTTTTGGGCTAAAAACATTCAAAGTAAGTGCAGCACTTTGGGAAATGGCACATTAAAGGGACTTTAGCAGGAGGGAGAAATGAGAAAGGATGGAAGAGAGGAGCAGTGACAGAGGCAGTCGGAGAATTTACAAATTATTTTCTGTGACAATGTCGACAGCTCTAGGAGGCTGCCTCCTCTTTCAAGATAAAGTCACTTGTCATTCTGTTAGGAAAAGACAAGGGAAGTGTCAGGAGTGATTTGAAATGTAAAGTATTGTTTTTAGCTTCCCTTTCTCTCATTATTGTAGTAGCGAAGCGCTCCGCGCCGACGGAGGGGCTTGAAGTCGGAGCAGGTAAGGAAGGGCTGCCGGACAGAATGGGCTCAGAGATTCCCAGAGCTGGGACAGACCATGGAGAACAATGGGATTTGGGGGATCAAAACGTTGAAGACATGGAGCAAAAAAGTAAGTTTTTATTAGGAATGAGAAGGAAAGGGGATAATCTGTAGTACTGATTGATTCAGGAAGAATCATGGAATCAATAAGGTTGGAAAAGGCTTCAAAGATCATCAGGTCCAACCTGTCACCCAACACCTCATGACTACTAAACCATGGCACCAAGCACCCCATCCAATCTGCTCTTGAACACCTCCAGGGATGGGGACTCCACCACCTCCCTGGGTAGCACATTCCAATGGCCAATCTCTCTTTCTATGAAGAACTTCTTCCTAACATCCTGCCTAAACCTCCCCTGGCACAGCTTGAGACTGTGTCCTCTTGTTCTGGTGCTGGTTGCCTGGCAGAAGAGACCAACCCCCACCTGGCTACAACCTCCATTCAGGTAGTTGTAGAGAGCAAGAAGGTCTCCCTGAGCCTCCTCTTCTCCAGGCTAAACAACTCCAGATCCCTCAGCCTCTCCTCGTAGGGCTGTGCTCCAGACCCCTCCCCAGCCTCGTTGCCCTTCTCTGGACACATTCAAGAGTTTCAATGTCCTTCTTAAATTGAGGGGCCCAGAACTGGACACATTCAAGAGTTTCAATGTCCTTCTTAAGTTGAGGGGCCCAGAACTGGACACAGTACTCAAGGCATAGCCTAACCAGAAATGCTGGCTTATAGCGGCACAGGGAGGTGATGGCCACAGGTCAGCATCAGGGATCCCTTAAGGTCATGGATCTGCACAGATAAGAACTATCAGAAGATGCTCAAATGAAGGCTGTCAGTGCACCAACTATTTGCCTATCACAAGGTCTCAGATGACGCCTGTTGTCCGAGTCCTCTCTGTCTCCATTTCCAGGCTTTCAGCACCAGATTTCTTTAGTGCCCTTCCTGCACTAGAGAGGACTTCTCTTCCCAGACAACTCCTTCATGAAGTTTCTCCTGTCTACACCAGTGTGCCTGGTGAATGCAAAGTGCAGCACATTCATGAATCAGCACTGCTCTGTATAGCTCTTTTGTTTGGGGTTTTTTCCTGCCCACACTCCCTGACCATTTCAGAGTGACCCTACTCTCTGCCTAAAAATGCTGAAAGTCTTTTTCTGGACACCTCAGATACTCCACCTGCTTGCTCTTCTCCAGTCTCTGCTCCCAATGCCCAGGAAGTTTCAAACCAACTTTATATTCCGTGCCAGCCTGCTGCAAGCCCCTGTTGCTGCGGAGATGCTGTTGATAGACTCCAAAGTCCAATGGCACAAGAGCACCCAGGCTCCAGAAAAGTTGGTTTCCAGCTCCCCCTGGGGAACATCCTCCCTGCTATTCTGTGGCTGGCAGCAGGGGTTACACAGGCAGGTAGTGCTTTGATGTTCACTTTCCTTCTTTAGCCTCTCCCTGTAATGGCTGCAGTTAGCAAAATAACACCGGTGGCAGATAAGCATCTGGTAACCCATGGCAACCAAGTTCCTTTAGAAAATGGTCTTCTGGTAATTTCATAAATGAATGGGCTTTTTGTTGTTGTTGTGGTTGGAAATGGGGGGAGGGGGGAGGAGGACAAAAGAATAAAGGCACCTGGGGTGTTTGTGTACAGATGTGTGTCCGTGTGAGTGTGGACGTGTTCTATCGGCTGCAGAAAGGGATCCTCAGCTGCATCTGCCGGTCAGACAGCACCGCCTTGCACACCTGTGGCCACCTTTCTCCTGCCATCCCATCATTCAACCCAGGGTCTAGGGGTCTGGAGAGCTGACCAACAATTTCTTCCAAATGCCACCATAGTAATGGCAGGGAGCTGCTAAAACCCCAGTTAGAGAGGATCAGGCTGGGCGATGAGATCAGACAGATGTACAGACAGGAAGGCAGACAGGGAGACTGGTATTTGTGCAAGCTGCTGTTACAAGATGAGGCTGATTATATTCCATTCTGGGTTTGATTAGATTGCATAAGTAGACAGACCAGCAGAAATGAGCTGCCTGGTAGAGCAGGACATTTAACTAAAGGTCAGACAAAATTGCCCTGGAAACTGGTAGACAGAGCAAAGTGTGGAGGTGGAGCAGTTAGGGCTGGCTGCTGTTAGAGACACAGGAAAGAAGTTTAATTGCTAGAATTTTTGAAAGCTTTGAACATGCCTCACCTCAAAAATGCCCTATTGCAGTATCCACACTGCAGTGCTCACCTTACTGCAACAGGAACACCACCAGCCCCTCAAACCCCCGATGTACAGCCGCAAACACCCCCAAACCCTCACTGCGTGGCCACAAGTATCACCTGCTGACCATCCCTTGAGGTATCCAGCTGATCTAAGACAGAGAGGAAGGAAAGGACAACCTGGGATGGCAAATCCAGCCAAGAGTGAAATTCTTTCTCTGCTCAGAAATGAAAGCTGTCAACAAAGCCAAAACTGCAGTGGAACTGACACTCCTAGGCTGTGTTGAGAGCATCTGCATTATTTTTTCATGTATACCTTTTATACTTTTTCCTCCTCTGATTTAACTTTTCCTTTAAATACATTTTTTTTTCCAAGCAGGCCAAATAATTGGATTTTTCTTTGTTAAAAGAAGGGAACATAAATTACTCCTGTTGGGTGCAGATTAGGTTATGGGATTTCTTTTCTTCTGTCACCGTCAATGCCCCAGTGTCAGAAAGCTTTAATATTTAATGCATTCCTAATTAGTCTCCATTGGCCCAGGGCACTTAACAAAACCTGACACCAACCATCGAGTCAAGTTCATTTAGAGAGCACAATTACCCAACCATCATTTCCATGCAGCAGCTGGATTAGCCATGAAATTCCCTCTCCCAGCCCCCAGCCTTGCTCCCACCTTCCCATGGTTGCAAGTTAATTACACAAAAAAAAAAAAAAGAAAAGAAAGAAAAAAAAGAGGGGATTTGATTCCAGTGACAGAAGATACAAATTATCTCATTTGGTCAGGGCAATGACATTTCCAAGACTCCTTTAATCGCTGAGAAGCTCTGCTGCATCGAACGGCATTTACCGAAGGATATTGCAGCTTGTGTCACTCTGCTGCCTTGATGCCTTGTTGCTTTGCATGCTCCAAAGACCTGAAGTTCATTCTCTCCTGAAGCACAGGCTGAGCATCTGGGGAAGCAAAGGGGGAGGAAGGGGAAAAAAACAAAGCATCTGGAAAGCAAAACAAAATAGAACTTGAAATAATTATTTGCCCAGAGACACTTAGCCTTCAACGAACAGGCATGAGATAGGGCACATGCAGGGATTAGGTGGTGGTGATAGATGGCAAAGACAGAGACAACAACAATGATCAGGAGAATGAACCTTGCAAAGAAACCAGGGGATAAAGGGAGAGCTCAGCTTCACTGCACTGGAAGCTGAGCCAAAGCATGGGATATCTATGCTCTCCAGCTTTTGGGATCTAACCCTGCTGTCACCCAGGTGCAGTTCTTGATAAATCCAAGAGAAGCAAGCCCAGAGGCACTGTTGGGAAGCACTGACCTTTTGCTGTCAGCTCTAGGGACACTACCAATGCAAAGTTCAGATTCATGAAATCCCATCTAGAGAAAGACTTTGGCACTTTGCCCCAAAGAGCTCTGGGTATAACTGAACTGGGGGCGGAAAGGAAGCAAAGTAATGAGCCAGCGCTTCACTGTTCTGGAGTGCAACAACCCAAACTCTACCAGCCAAACACTAACCTCTTCTGGTGCCAGCTCATGATGCCATCACAAGTGTCTCTGGGTGGTAGACTTGGGCTAAAAATTGTCATTTAAGTGACAAAAGAAAAAGTGCTATTGACAGAACCCTTTTTATTTGAGGGTGGGGTGGGGTGGAGGGGATGTTAATAGCACTGAAACCAAACTGCTTTGTGGGGATGCATTGACTTGACCTTCAGTTTCAAAGGATAGCCACAGAAGCCTTCCCATGGAGAATATCAACAATTACAGAGAACATAGTATCTGTAAAATCTGTCACCCCCTGACTAATGTCAGTGGAAACAACAAATGCAAAATCTATGTCACCCACTGAAGGATAATTTAATTTGAAACCGTAAAAAATGGCCAGTTAAAAATATCTGGAGTATGGATTAATTAAAACTTGCCATCAGCTTCCTCCTCATGCTCCCCATACTGCTCAGTGAAGATGAAACCTACCAAAGAGTTGTCGTGGATCAGGGCTGGGCCAGCCATTAAATGAGGGACAGGCGTTCTCTATGAAGCCCTCTCCCTTCCAAAAGGAAGAGGAAGGGAATAAGGGAAGAAGACTGATGGGCTGGGAAAGAAACTAAACCAGCTGGAAAGGAAATGGAAACAATTCAGTGGATAGAAGTGGATAGGACAGGATAGGATAGGATAGGACAGGACAGGACAGTAGAGACAGTAGAGTAGAGTAGAGTAGAGTAGAGTAGAGTAGAGTAGAGTAGAGTAGAGTAGAGTAGAGTAGAGTAGAGTAGAGTAGAATAGAATAGAATAGAATAGAATAGAATAGAATAGAATAGAATAGAATAGAATAGAATAGAATAGCAGTGCAGAGCATAGCATAGCATAGTATTGAATTGCATTGAATTGAATTGAATTGAATTGAATTGAATTGAATTGAATTGAATTTGAATTGACCAGGTTGGAAAAGACCTTCAATATCATCCAGTCCAACCTATCACCCAACACTATCTAATCAACTAAATCATGAAACAAAGAAACACAGACCTATATGGAACCCAACCCCTGGTGGCAATGCTGCCACCATTACTACTGATGCTAGGGGCAGGCACTGGGGAGCTCCCAGACTGGACTTAGTGGCAGATAGGAACTGGGTTCAGGAGTTGAATTCTGGAACTGGATTCAGGAGCACATGGTTTAAAGGCAGAAAGGACAGAGTCCTCCTGGGACACCAGCCACTGAAGAAGAGACTTGACCTTGGTGATCCTTCAGCTTTATATTGAGTTTGAGTCCATGGGATAGAATCTAGTTGAGAGTCACTTGTCCTATCTGCTCCTCCCTGCAGGTTCCACTTCTGACTTTCTTCACCCCATGGTGGGACACAAGATGTGGCAGCGCCCTTGGTCTGCACAGGAGCAAGCCCAAGCAAGAACCACTCTGCAGCCCAGCCCTTGGCAGGACCTCTCCCCATCAGTTTCTCCCTGTTAGAAGCAGTCGCTGGCTGGTGAAATCTGCCCTGAATAGCAGAAAGTGCCTCACTGAGCAGCGACTGAGCTGGGCAGTCAAGTCTCTGCCCAGAATTAGCTCTGTTCAAGCTCAAAGCAGGACAACAGCATGTTTTGCTAACTCAACAGTTTGAATTTTCACCATGCCAGCTTTTGAATTGCACAGTCAACTGCAACATTTGCAACTGAGCCTGTGTTCACAGATCACACAGTGCTGCTGCTCCTCGAGCGTGAGCTGCCTGAAACTGCAGGTTCTGCAGTTTAAAGTGTTTGATCCAAGCTCATTGGCTTCCATGGAAATTTCTTCTCATCACTGCCACACAGAATTTTCTTGAGGTTTTGTTTGTTTGTTTGTTTTCTTTTCCCAAGAAGAATCAGCCATCTCCAGCTCCTCTATCTATCTATATCTGTTCAATATGCAGGAAATAAATCCCTCCACACCTTTTACAGCTTCTTAACCTAAGAGAGCCCATTCTGGGAAATTAGGACATTTCTCTCCAGTAAGAAATAACCACTTGTTGTTGAGCCTGTGCATGCATCTTCATCTTCCTCAATCAAAGAGGCAGCACCTGAAGGGTTAAGCTGGATTATTAACTTGTTAGACTGTTGATCTGCCCTGGGGCCATTGGGAGCTTAAATAGCCAACAGTTAATTAAAAATAAACTGACACTTTACTTTAAGGATAGTTTTAATAACCATTTATAAATGTTACATTAAAAATTCATGCACTGTTATCAACTCCTGCTAAGGATTTACAGCACAATGGAGGTGTTATGAATGTTTTATAGCTTCTGTGGAAAACCTCTTCCTGAACAGAGATTTTTCAGAGGTCTAGATGTCTATCCAGACCTGCATCATGCGTACCCAAGACAACAGCAGCATGACAAAGCCACGATGCCGGGGCTGAATTTTAGACTTTGCTCTGCAATGTGCATGACCAACATATCAGAAGCCTCAAATATCTCAAGAAAGTGTTAAGAAATGCCTTCTGGTTTCTATTCTAAAGCAGCCCATCCAGCCACGTTCCTTAGGAACAGCCACACATCTCTCCCGTGTGCGATGCACAGATCGGATCGGTTTTCTCAGCCGCTCCATCAGAACCCCCAGGAGGGTCACAATGAACAGTTGGGGGCCTCTGAAAGTGCAGGAAATATGATTACAATCTAGAGCAGAGAAAACAGCCCTAATGCTCCAGAGTAATCTTCCTCAGGCTCTCCAAATGCATACACACACAAGCAAACATGCTCACAAACGCATCCGCCTGAACACAAACACATACTGGCTGTGCATGTATATAAGGCTTAGCACAGGGAGGGTTTCACTCCTGTCTGCAGCTGAGGAGAGCCAGCAGAACTGTGGTGCTTCGAATAAGCAGACTTGGACCTGGAAAGCACTGAGAACTCATGCTGTTGGGTCAGGGGTCCCAGATCTCCAGACTGGAGATTAGGAAGAAATTCTAGACAATGAGGGCAGTGAGACACTGGAACAGGTTGCCCAGGGAGGTCTTGCAACCCCCTTCCTGGAGATCTTCAAGGCCAGGTTGGATGAGGCCTGGTCTAGAGGAAGGTGTCCCTGCCCCATGGCACAGGGGTTGGAACTGGATGATCTTCAAGGTCCCTTCCAACCCAAAGCATTCTATGATTCCTAGCTGTGGTCGCCACATGCCATCCCACCTTTCCATAGGGTAAACTTCCTTGTAAGGGTGATGGGGCACTGGAACAGGCTGCCCAGAGAGGTTGTGCAGACTTCTCTGGAGACTTTTAACGCCTACCTGGATGCAATCCTGCGCAGCCTGGCTCTGGGTGCCCCTGCTTTAGCAGTCAGGGTTGGACTAGACAATCTCCAACCCTCACCATGCTGGGACTCAGTAATTCTGTGATTACCAGAGCCTTCCTTCTCCATCTGTCAGGAGAGATGATAATCCTTCCCATTCCTAGTGGGCTTGCACAGACAAGCCCATTAACATGTGGGAGGTGGCAAGATACCACAATGATAATTGCTACTGAAAAGATTCTAGATAAGTTGAAGGCCTTATTGTCTTTATTAGCCATTTTGAAATGAGCTTGCCTTGACAGCGTTGCTGCCCCCTTTGTTTCAACAATCTGCAGGCACTGGCATGATTGAAGCTGGCTGTCTACATGCTCATGAAAAATAAATTTAAGCTTATGGTGCCTTGCTTGCCTGTGCTACTTGTAGCTCATTCTGCATATCGTGCTGGAAGCGATATTAAAGAGGTGAGATGCTGCCTGCTGGAAGGAGGGCAATCTGGCTGCCAAGGCCCTGTGTGGCACTTGGGCCCAGAAGTGATTAAATCCACAAGGTGAGGGCCTGACCACTTGCTTTGTACTTAATATCTGTGCAAACACAGGTCCTCACAGGTGGTGAACAACCTTCAGACTCTGCAGCCAGCCACCAATCAACCCAGCACTGACCTTGCTTTGCTGTAGTTTGGGTTTTTTTTTTCCTCTCTCCCCTGTTTTGCTGTGCTTCAAAGGAAAGGTTCTGTGAGCACTGACTGTAGGGCCTGGTAAGAAACAGGTTAAAAATTAATGACAAATACTTGGTGTCAGACAAGTGCCAACCTCTAATTAGGGTAATTGATAATTCAATGTTCGAAGGCAGCAGATGCCCTCAGGCTGCTCTGCAAACACCCCTGAAGAGGAAATGAGGATGAAGCAGGCATTTGCCCAGGTTCATCTCAGTAAATTTGCACCCTCTGAAGCAGCCAAACCAAGGCTGGATTTTATCTTCCTTCCCAGAGCTGAGCTATATTCTTTATATCACTTATATCATAGAATCATAGAATCAATAAGGTTGGAAAAGACTTCAAAGATCATCAAGTCCAACCTGTCACCCAACACCTCAGGACTACTAAGCCATGGCAGCAAGTGCCACGTCCAATTCCCTCTTGAACACCTCCAGGGATGGTGACTCCATCACCTCCCTGGGCAGCACATTCCAATGGCTAACAACTCTCTCTGTGAAGAACTTTCTCCTCACCTCCAGCCTAAACCTCCCCTGGTGCAGTTTGAGACTGTGTCCTCTTGTTCTGGTGCTGCTTGCCTGGGAGAAGAGACCAACCCCCACCTGGCTATAACCTCCCTTCAGGTAGTTGTAGAGAGCAATAAGGTCTCCCCTGAGCCTCCTCTTCTCCAGGCTAAACAACCCCAGCTCCCTCAGCCTCTCCTCACAGGGCTTGTGCTCGAGGTGAGCAGCCTGATCTAGTTGAAAATGCCCCAGTTCACTGCAAGGGGGTTGGACTAGAAGATCTTTAAAGGTCCCTTCCAACCCAAACCTTTCCATGATTCTGTGATTGTATATTCCTGGTAGGATCTCCCAAACACCCCATTCTCCTTTCCCCTTCTGGAAGTAGCAGGGTGAGGGCAGCATCCACAGAGGCCAAAGCTACCCAACTGTAAAAGTTCTCTGAGCTGCAGGACAGTCTGGCCTTGCCACCTGTCCCCTACAGTGCCATATGGTTAAGGCCTGGCCCCACTGTCCAGCTGCTCCAGGCACAGAGCCCAGCATGCTCCCACGCTCCTCAGGGTTGGCAGGGACAGTTGGCCAGCAGCCCATGCAGGGCACAGAGCCGGATCCAACACCTCTTGAAAGAGAAGAGAAGATGTGGAATGATGTTTAGTGGATGACAGACACACAGATCCTTTAAAATGTCATCCTCTCCATCCTGCCTTCCCAGTGGCTCTTCCTCTGTGCTGTTCTCTGAACTATTTTTGTTCAGGGCAACTTCTTTCTTCCAGTGATGACAGTTTTGTTCTGGTGGAGTCCTGAGGTTCACTAAATATAGTGAAGGGCTGCTTCTGCAAGGACTTCAAAAAGCTTGTTTCATTTGCTTGGTTCCTTTCATCTTTTGTTGTCCCTGGTTGTGTTGGATTCCCAGCTGCTACTTAGCCTTATCTGCCCGAATTTTTGCTGAGGGCTTGGAGGCAACACAGTCGAAACCTACATGTGATACCTAATCTGAAAGCTGCTACTCCCCAGCTCACACAAATGGTCAGAAGCTCAAAGGGTCTTCACATGCACACACACAAACCCACACAATGCTGCCTGTGGATGCCACCACTACATGCTCCAAAGGAGTTTCATCTGAAGATACAGAGGATGATGTGTGCATGGACAGGCAGAGGATTAACATCCTACGTGCACACACTCAGGGGCTTACAGCTGCTTGTAGCCACCCTGACCAACACTTAGAGAAGGCCTCTTTGGACACTAGCAACTGTACCTGCATCCCCTCCTCATGCACAGAGCACTTGGCCATGCTGCAAAGCACTTTCTCATTGAAAGTCCCAGTTTCAGCCTTCATGCATGGGACTTGCTGCTTTTAGCTCTCTCTGTCCTTGAGGCACTCACTTCCACATGGCACAATGCAAAAGCCCATGGGGGGACAGGTGGAGGTCATGAGCATAAGGTTGAGCTCTTGTAAGTGGTGCCAGTGATAGGAGAAGGGGCAGTGGGTACAAACTAGAACACAGGAGGATTCACTTGAACTTAAGGAGAAACTTCTTTACATTGAGGGTGATGCAGTACTAGAGCAGGCTGCCCAGAGGGGTCGTGGAGCCTTCTTCTCTGGAGACATCAAAACCCACCTGGACATACTCCTGTGCAAACTGATCTAGGTAAAGCTGTCTTAGCAGTGGGGTCTCCAAATGTCTTTTCCAACCCCCACCAGTCTATAATTCTATGTGCACAGTGCTGTGAGTTTCTCAGCTGCACATTACCTTTTACTTCTTTAGTAGAAGGTAAAAACAAACACACAAAAAAACCCAAACAAAACCCCCCAAAAATGAAGAACAAAACCCAAAACAAACCACCACACAGCTTTGCACTGAAACTGTGCCAGGACATCCCATCCCTCCCCAGGGTTATCCTCAGCCTTGTAGTTATTGCCAGCTCCTGGCAATTTTCACAGTACCCTGTTCATGCTCTGGCTATGCTATAGCTGCTGTGAGCCAGGGGGAAAAAACCCACAACTGGTGCTTTATGGATCCAATCTGCAGGTTTACACTAAATCCTGAGAAACTTGAGGCTTGCACATCTGCCATCAAAACCAACTTCTGGTGAGCCTCTGTGTACGGATGCAAGGAGTGATGAAGGCTCATAGAATCATAAAAGCAATAAGGTTGGAAAAGACCTCAAGGATCATCAAGTCCAACCTGTCACCCAACACCTCATGACTATTAAACCATGGCACCAAATGCCATATACCAATCCCTCTTCAACACCTCCAGGGATGGGGACTCCACCACCTCCCTGGGCAGCACATTCCAATGGCTAACAACTCTCTCAGGGAAGAACTTTCTCCTCACCTCAAGCCTAAACTTCCCCTGGTGCTGTCCTCTTGTTGTGGTGCTGACTGCCTGGGAGAAGAGACCAACCCCCACTTGGCTACAACCTCCCTTCAGGTAGTTGTAGACAGCAAGAAGGTCTCCCTGAGCCGCCTCTTCTCCAGGCTAAACAACCCCAGCTCCCTCAGCCTCTCCTCGTAGGGCTTCTCACCCAGCCAAATGCACACTCCACAGCATCCCCAGCTCCTACCTGGGCCAATTTGCTCTTTGTATTACTGCCACCAGAGGATTGTTGCCATGTGTTCACTCACCCAAATCTCCCTGCAGCATTTTTAATCTAATCTTCTCTGTAACTGCAAGGTGAGGCTCGTTTATAGCTATTTTTCATAATAACAATATTTCAACCCAAATGATAATAATAATGCACAAGAAAAAAAATAAAACACCAACAAACAAAACAAAAACCAAACCCCAAACAAGCTGGGAACTTGTTGGAGAGGAGAAAACAGACAGGAATTAAGCTCAGAGGCTTGTCTCCCTCTACTGGCCCTCAGACAAGGCAGACAAAAGTCAAACTCCTTTATAAGGAGAAAAATATAGCTCCAAACGTGGCCTTCATGCTGTCTGGTGTTTGCATTTTCTCTCTAGTCATGCACACACCTCTGAAAAAGGTTTAGAGAAAGCCTGTGGTTCATTCTTGCACATTCCACAGAGGAGGAGCACCAGAACACACCCAGCTCTTTTTCTTTCTTCTTTTTTTTTTCCCCCAAGGTAAGACTGCTCCCTACTGCACATTTCCTAAGGATCTGTTTTTCAAGGCCCCAGCTCCATACTTCCCTCTGAGCAAACAGATCTGTCGCTACCCCTACAACCCTCCTGCAGACCTGACTGAATTCACAGAATCACCAAGGTTGGAAGAGACCTCAAAGATCAGCAAGTCCAACCTGGCACCACAGACCTCATGACTACTAAACCATGGCACCAAGTGCCACGTCCAGTCCCCTCTTGTACGCCTCCAGGGATGGGGACTCCACCACCTCCCTGGGCAGCACATTCCAATGGCTAGCAACTCTCTCTGGGAAGAACTTTCTCCTCACCTCCAGCCTAAACTTCCCCTGGTGCAGCTTGAGACTGTGTCCTCGTGTTCTGGTGCTGCTTGCCTGGGAGAAGAGACCAACCCCCTCCTGTCCACAACCTCCCTTCAGGCAGTTTTAGAGAGCAATAAGGTCTCCCCTGAGCCTCCTCTTCTCCAGGCTAAACAACTCCAACTCCCTCAGCCTCTCCTCACAGGGCTTGTGCTCAAGGCCTCTCCCCAGCCTTGTTGCCCTTCTCTGGACATGTTCAAGAGTCTCAATGTCCTTCTGAAACTGAGGGGCCCAGTACAGGACACAGTACTCAAGGTGTGGCCTAACCAATGCTGTGTTCTCCAAGCCCCAGGCTCACAGGGAAGAGGCATTTAGGATAACCAGGAACAGCAGGAAAATCTCTGCTGAACTTCCTTGTACGTGTTTTTGGTATGAGAAGGGGAAAGGAGAGGTGAAGAGCAGTCGCATAGGATCATGGATTCCATCCACATCATGGATCTGATTTAAGGATGGAGCCTTAGAGGCATAGACACCACCTCTCTCTGCAAGATGTCATTCCTAAATGAATTCTATGCCTTGTAAACCTCTGGATGGATCTGACTTCAAAACTGGCTGGAGTTTGGACAAGATGACCTCCAGAGGTCCTTTTCTCCCTATGATTCTATGATTCTAGCTTGAATATGTGTGTTGGAGGTGAGGGAAGAGTGGAGATTTATTAACTAAAAATTTTCTTGAGAGCAGTTTAAAACTCTAGACTTAACCAGTCTGGATCAGAGGCTGAGACAATCTGCAACTATTATCCCTGTCCTCATAATTTTTTTGAGCAGTATATAACATCATACTGGGTGCTGCACATTGGCCACAACATCCCCATGCAGCACTGCAGGCTGGGGTCAGAGTGCTGGAGGGCAGCCAGGCAGAAAGGGACCTGGGGGTACTGGTTGATAGTAGGCTGAACATGAGCCAGCAGTGTGCCCAGGTGGCCAGGAAAGCCAATGGCATCTTGGCCTGGATCAGGAACAGTGTGGCCAGCAGGAGCAGGGAGGTCATTGTGCCCTGTACTCAGCACTGGTTAGGCCACACCTTGAGTCCTGTGTCCAGTTCTGGGGACCTCAGATTAGGAAAGATGTTGAGTTGCTGGAAGGTGTCCAGACAAGGGCAACAAAGCTGGGGAGGAGTTTGGAACACAAGCCCTATGAGGAGAGGCTGAGGGAGCTGGGGTTGCTTAGCCTGGAGAAGAGGAGGTTCAGGGCAGACCTTATTGCTCTCTACAACTACCTGAAGGGAGGTTGTAGCCAGCTGGGGGTTGGTCTCTTCTCCCAGGCAAGTAGCACCAGAATAAGAGGACACAGTCTCAAGTTGTGCCAGGGGAGGTTTAGGCTGGATGTTAGGAAGAAGTTCTTCACAGAAAGAGAGATTGGCCATTGGAATGTGCTGCCTAGGGAGGTGGTGGAGTCCCCATCACTGGAGGTGTTTAGGAAGAGACTGGATGGGGTGCTTGGTGCCATGGTTTAGTTGATTACATGGTGCTGGGTAATAGGTTGGACTCAATGATCTCGGAGGTCTCTTCCAACCTGGATAATTCTATTGTATTCCATTCCATTCCATTCCATTCCATTCCATTCCATTCCATTCCATTCCATTCCATTCCATTCCATTCCACTCTATTCATATCTACAGAGCAACCAGGGTTTGCATCACTCTTAGGTACGAATCTTTGCTGAAGTATCTGGCTCTTAAACACTTGCTAAGCATCCAGGCTAGTTTCTTTCTGCTCGATAATCTGCTACTTGAAATCTGCAAGAATGGACATCTGTAACAAAATGAAAGCTTTAAAAATGCTCCCTGAGATCTGTGATCATCTGTATTGCAAACAATTAGGGTCTTTCAGCAGCTTGACTCTCCACAAATTACTCTACTTTTTTTGTTTGGTTGGTGGGTGGTTTTTTTTGGGGGGGTTGAAATGATAAAGGAAATCAATGCTGCTGAGAAAAAGGCATGACAGTTTGCAGGGGTGAGGGCAAAGATGGTCATTTTAAGCCATCAGCAAAACAAAAATTGCTATCAGCCAGCTTAAGGATTATTGTGATGAAGCTGTTTTTCCAATCAGAGCCCCATTTGTGCTGGATACTTCACAAGTGTACTGCTTTACTCGAAGATAGGATCTCATTGGCATTTATACTCACATGCCTTAGGGGAAGCAGTAGAGAGTCCTTAGATTATCTGTGTAACTGCAGGAAAAAAAAAGCTGAGAATTTTGCCTTCTATTTTGCTTTTGCTTTTCAGGTCTTGTCCCGTTCATATGCCATCCAAAGGGAGCAGAAACTGCCCTGTAAAGTTCTTGCTCATCACATGGAGATCACAGCATCATCTAGTTCCAACCCCCTGCCATGGGCAGGGACTCCTCACACTACATCAGGTTGCTCACAGCCACATCCAGCCTGGCCTTCAAAACTTCCAGGGATGAGGCTTCCACCACCTCCCTGGGCAACCTGTCCCAGTGTCTCACCACCCTCATGAAGAACTTCTTCCTAATATCCACTCTGAATCTACCTATTTCTATTTTTTTTTCCATTCCCCCCAGTCCTATCACTCCCTGACACCCTAAAAAGTCCCTTCCCAGTTTTCTTGTGACCCCCTGCAGATACTGGAAGGCCGCAATTAGGTCTCCTCGGAGCCTCATCTAGGGACAGTTTAGAAGCGTTCAACTTCAGTGGAATATCCTTGTTGCCTAAGTAGGGTTTGGGAACATGTCCTCATAAATAGCTGATGGCAAAACTGATGCAGCTACCTTTGGAAAGAAAAATGGGATCTTTCTGACAGCTGTGCTACACAGGACTGTATTAAACAGGGGCCAGGCTGCCCAGAGAGGTTGTGGTGTCTCTTCTTACGGAGGCTTTCAAAACCTGCCTGGATGTGTTCCTGTGCAACCTGATCTAGCCAAAGCTGCTCTAACCAAGAGGTTGGACTACATGGTCTTTGGAGGTCCTGCTGGGATTCTGGGATTCTGTGACTGTAGGACAGAGCAGAGGAAAGGAAAAAAACCATGCCCGTCTCTTACCGAGGAGAAGACAGTGAGTGGGCAAAATGAGAAATGACAGGAGCAGCACTTCATTCCTCACTAAACAGGTGGAAAAGAATGAATGACCAACACAGGTAAGCAGTGGATGTTATGCTTGATGCAGAAACTTCCAGCCCAAATCATAGAAGCTGGGGCATCCACAGGCTTTTCCCGAGACATCTGAGCAAGCCGAGAGAGGAAAGCAAGCCAACTGCTACGGCTTATTTTAGACTTCCACCTCCAGCAGGCAAAGCTTTAGGGGGGTTCGAATCGAACCACGGTGGCAATCGGTGTTTTCTTGCAAAATAGGTCAGCCAGACCCCATCAACACCACAAGGTGGGGTTAGTCCAGCGTAGATCCGCTGCCGACCAACGCCAGGTAGTGAATAATAATCGCGGCCCCACTTCCTGCAGCAATTCCTCCGGAGAGGTTTCTTACTGACCCAGCGCAGTTTAGCTGGTGCGATGTGATGAAATCATAGCTGGAGGGTTTATGGCAGTGGCTGCGGGCTATTAGAGCTCAGATGCCATCCTCAACTTGTGCTGTGGGCTCTTCTTTATTCATGACATGACAGCCCGAGGATGAGGTGTCAGGCGCAACACTAACGTTTCTTGGCAGCGGCTGGTTTGCATTGCTCACAAAACTTTGCCTTATTTAGGAGACGATTTGTGCATTTATAATTCACACGGATTCGATATGATTATCTGCGCAATATGGCAGGCAGGCAGTTTAGAGAGGCTAACAGCTGCTCGGCGATGCAAATGCTGCACGCGGGAAGTACGGCTAGCAGCGGGGTCTGCTTACCAACACACACCAAACTTCAGAACCAGGGGGTGCAAATGGAAGTAGCTACGGCATGGGAACCTGCCCAAGCTTCCCCTGGCCGTGCAGCTGAGGTGTAGGGAAGGAACCCAGGCACTGGTTGCTCTTGCGCTCTCCAAACTGATCTCGCTGTTTGCAGCAGTCGTGAATGAATGGGAAAATAGCACAGCTGGCCTGGAAACAACCGTCTAAGCTTTCTGTGCTTGCTGCCAGCCAAAAAATAAACCCTCCCAGTGCTTTTGTGGGCACCTGGAGTTTCTAAAGAAAGGCATTTGATCTGATAAACATTTGGTGGGGGAAGTTGGTCCATTCTAAAAATAATCAGGGAAGGATGTGGCTGCAGGGCCTGTCCTCCATTTTTTTTTGCACAGTGGAAAAGATGCTGTAGCCTGGATGGGCCTGGGGTCAATCAGGAACCACAGTGTGCTCACTGGACCACCCTGGGCAGTACAGGTGAATGAGACCTGGATAGATGTGCTTGTCCCTCGACACATGCAGTAAATCCAAGGCACTCTGAACAGGCTGCACTCTCTCTCTCTAAACCTCAAGGAGTACAGCACATATTTCTCTCCAGGTTCTATTTTTCACTCCTGTCACTGGGGCTTCTGCTTTTAGACACTGAGTTCTGCCAGCAAGATGCCCTAAGGTAAGGTTTCTCCCCAGAATTCAGGCTTAGCAATACCTTCAAAGCCCATTGCACCTATGCCGGCCCTTGCTCAGAGAATCCTCAGCAGCAGCAGTCTCTTAAAAGTCCTGCAAATTTCAGCTGGAAATGCTGTGCCTTATAAGACATCAAGACAGCCTCAGTGGTTGTTGTGTCATCAGGACTGCATGTCCCACAAAAACCAGAGTCCTGCTCAGGAAAATGCATACCTCTTCTGCAAGAGATCTCCATAGGTCCATGTCCTGCTCTACCAACATGTCTCTGAGAAGTATCTCTACCCAGAAGCAAGTAGCCACCTTCCTTAACCCAAGCTCAAAAGAAGCAGAGAACAGGGTGAACTTGCTCACCTCTTGATAACAGAAATACATTCATCTCCCTTCTTACATCCTGCAAGGGACTGAGAGAAGGTAGTTGCCAGACCTGAAGCTAGGAACTCTTAAGAGAAGTAAAAGTGTGGCAGAGAAAGCACCACAGCTCCAGCATAGCCTCCGCTGCACGGGTGATGAATGTTGTAGGGTTTGCTACCAGCACTCACAGCTACTCTTGTGCTTGTTAAGCCTGCCTAACTATATAAAATACACTGACAGGAGTCCTGTTAACAGAGCAAATCCACATCAGCTCCTCTGCCAATAACCCAGAAAAGAGCAAGGGAATGAGAAATAAGCAGGACACCACAGAAAGGCTTTGGATTTGCAGTTCCTAATTAGTACTCACGCAGGAAGTTGGATATACTGAAGTGGGGTGAAAGAATAGAATGGGATAGAATAGAATGGGATAGGATAGGATGGGCTGGGATAGGATGGGATGGGATGGGATAGGATGGGATGGGATGGGATGGGATAGAATTAACCGGGTTGGAAAAGACCTTTGAGATCATCGAGTCCAACCTATCACCCAACACCATGCAATCAACTAAACCATGGCACCAAGTGCCTCATTCAGTCTCTTCCTAAACACCTCCAGTGATGGTGTCTCCACCACCTCCCCGGGCAGCACATTCCAATGGCCAATCTCTCTTTCTGGGAAGAACGTCTTCCTAACATCCATCCTGAGCCTCCCCTGGCACAGCTTGAGACTGTGTCCTCAAAGGGTAGAGGGCAAAAGGAGAGGTGTGAAAGCACAGAAAAACAAATAAAAATCACATCTATTTTCAGCTCTTAGCTTCCAGAGGACACACAGAATCATAGAATCACAGGATCATTTTGGTTGCACAAGAACTCTAAGCTCATCGAGCCCAACTGCAGACCCAACACCACCGTGGTCATTAAACCATGTCCCACAGTGCCACATCCACACATTTCTTGAGCACCTCCAGGGATGGTGACTCCACCACCTCCCTGGGCAGCCTGTTCCAATGCCTGACCACTCTCTCAGGGAAGACATTTTTCTTAATATCCAGCCTACACAATTTCAGGCCATTTCCTCTCATTCTATCACATGTATCTTCATGATGCAGAAGCTGTCATTGTCTGTCTCCTTCCCTGAATCCTCCTGCAAGGTGGTCTACCTGAGCTGTGGTATCCAGTGACTCCCACTCTGGGAGGCAGACTAAAGCCACTGGTCTCTTTTCCATCCCAACTTGTATCTCACTGCACAGCAGAAGGAAGAACAAGGCATTTCCCCAGTGTCATAAATAAGGCTGAGCTTCCTGACAGCATAGAACAGGGCTGACTATTGCAATATTTAATCTGCTGGGTGGGCAATTCATTAAAACAGATATCTAGAGCTTTAATCACTCTGCCAGGCTGCCATCTGCTTCCCTCATGCTCCCTCCTGGCTTAGGCCAGCTCTCGATGTGGGAGGGGATGGTTTGAGAGAGGCACTTTGGGGTCTGCGTCATAATTAATTGTGTGTGCAGAGCTTGATGATGGTGTTATGAATCCTACCACACAGGGGAAACCACACTCATCCTGCTTGTGCCCTGAGAGAGGGCTGGATGACCATGGGAGGTCCCAGAGTTTAGTTTGACTTCTGGGCTTAGGCTGAGAACAGATTAGGGGAGCTGGATCCCCTAACCTCGCTGCCATGTCAGCAGGGTTTACAGAAAGCATCTGGCAATATTTACAGAGATGTTATTCACAGATATGAAATCAATCCATCTCATCAGCTCTCTTGCTGTGATTCTCAGTGGCAATAGTCTTCTCCAAAGCCTGAGCTCTTCTGTCCTATGTACAACCTTAGAAATTACACTGCCCCCCATTCAGGTCACTTCTGCCAACAGCTGATAAAAGGGACATCAGAGTGCTGAGAGAGGTCTAGATTCAGCCTTATAGTCACCTTGTCTTCTTCACCTATCCAGACCTTTGTGCACTACCTAATATGACTGGAATGTGCTTTGGCTATGAGACTTCCTGCTAGTGTCAACCCTGCTCTTTCTCAGGGCATCCCAGGCCAGCAAGTCAAGAAGAAGCAATCCATCAAGGGCTTCTCGCTCACCTGGCCATGTTCTGTGCTACACAGAGGAGAAGGTTCCTCTGCCTTGAAGATCTGAAGTAAAAGTTAGTAAGGTTTGGGAGCATTCCCCAAATACTACACCACCACAACACTATGGACTGTGCAGTCTGTGAAGGACTCTTCTTTCTCATGTGCTAGAAAAGTGCCTCTAAAACATGTACAGGTCTTTTAAATGCCTCCAGGAGTGGCCACTCAACAACTTGTGATCTCGTTTGTCATCTAGACAGTTTTCAGCTTCTGAGTCCTCTTGACAAGTCTATTTCTCAAATTCCCTTCCAGGTCAGGTATTTGGCTTCCCTTAGTGACAAAGAAATAGAATAGAATAGAATAGAATAGAATAGAATAGAATAGAATAGAATAGAATAGAATAGAATAGAATAGAATAGAATAGAATAGAATAGAATAGAATAGAACAGAACAGAACAGAACAGAACAGAACAGAACAGAATAGAACAGAATAGAACAGAATAGAACAGAATAGAATAGAATAGAATAGAATAGAATAGAATAGAATAGAATAGAATAGAATAGAATAGAATAGAATAGAATAGAATAGAATAGAATAGAATAGAATAGAACAGAACAGAACAGAACAGAACAGAACAGAACAGAACAGAACAGAACAGAACAGAACAGACAGGACAGGACAGGACAGGACAGGACAGGACAGGACAGGACAGGACAGGACAGGACAGGACAGGACAGGACAGGACAGGACAGGACAGGACAGTTTGGAAAAGACCTTTGAGATCATTGAGTCCAACCTATCATGCAACACCATCTAATCAACTAAACCATGGCACCAAGCACCCCATCCAGTCTCTTCCTAAACACCTCCAGTGATAGTGACTCCACCACCACCCCAGGCAGCCCATTCCAGTGGCCAACCACTTATTTCTCAAGCAGACATGGGATTGCCCGTCCACCAACTTCTTTGTTTGCTGGAAAGCAAGGGGAAGGCTGACCTGTACTAAATAGTTTAGTGCTTTGACTGCTTCTCCCCACTGGCACTTCTCCAACTGAATTGTGGGTCCCCAAGACATAGGAAATAGGTCCCAGAGGTTGGGCAGCAGCTTGTAGACCCAATACTGGAACTCACACACAGACCAGCAAGAGGAGAGAAGTGTTAAATGAACTCAGATTCCCCTTGAAAGACTTGAGAAAGGTCACCAAACCATATGCCAGAAGAGTGGAAAATCTAAGTATCCCATAATGAATGAGGCACTTGAGTCTCAGGAAGATTAAGAGACAAAAGCAGAGAAGAGAAAGGAAGGCAGGGGGGCACACAGGGAGGAGGAAGCATTTCTCTGGTATTTCTGCCATAAGGAGTAAAGGATCCCAGTGGTGACAAATTAAACACGTTATTATTCCAGGGCAAGATGTTGCCATTTTTGTTTGCTAGGGCTCCCAATCCTCTTCCCACATTTTCCAGGAGCTGGCCTACAGGAGGAGCAATTATGACTGGGCTGAACTTCAGGAGGAAAGGATCCTCAGGTGGCCTCATGCCCGTTGGGCAGAGAATTTGGTTGGACTTGACTGAAAATAAGACAGATGGTCTTGGAATCCTATGGAGCTGGGGAGAGGGATGAATTAGAGACCCCTTCTTCCCCCAGAGACAATGACAAAGCTGACTTTATGGAGATGGCTATGAATATGGGAAAAGAAGTGGGGCACATCCCTTAAAGCATCACTGGATGGAGCCCTCATGCTGTGGTGGAAAAGGCAGGGCAGCAATGGGTCAGAGCACAGGATTCTGCCTTTACTTTAAAGAAGCAGTTAAAACCAGTTAACACTAGGGACATGGGGTTTAGTTACATGACAGCTGGTACCCACCTGGTGTCAGGGAACAGGGGCAGCTGGAGAGCAGCCTGAGATGTGCTATCTCCCTATTCCCAGGCCTCTTCCCAGCAGCAAACTCATCTCGCTGATCTCCCTGAAGAAACTCCACAGACACAAAGATTAAGGAAGCATTTAGCCAGCCAGGCAGGAGCACTGTCCCAGTGAGAAGTCCATCTTAACCAGTAGGGGTTCACAACTAATTTGTCCATTTAATTTCCAAGAAGTTGATGCCTTCAGTGCAGTAAATGAGTCTCATAAATGGAGGTCGCAGCAGGGCCTGTTGTTTGCTTTTGCTCCTGTCAGGAGCCAAGCATAAGGGCTTTCACATGCCACTCTGCATTTCAAACCAGCAACAGCAGCCTGGGAGCCTTTAAGTAGGTCCTAATTAGCACTGATAGATTTCAGGGTGCTCTGAGGCTAGGCTGAGCAGCCTTTGCAGAGCTGGGAGGCACTCTCCTTCATTGCTTGAATGACAAAAAGGTTCATTGGGACTTGTTTTTGAAAAAGCTCAATAAAAGTGGTTATGACATGGCCACAGGCCTTGAATTAACAGCTGATCCAACAAAGAACAGAGGTAAAACAGCAGCCAATTAATGCTGCTGCTTGTGCCATCTCCAAAAGGCAAACTTCCATTGAGCTGCAGGTTTGGATTTCAGCTGCTTACCTGCACTTTCTCCAGTTCTTTGGCTCTGCAAGGTTAGGGGAGGTTCATATTAAGAAAATGTGCCAAGTCATAAATTCCTGGTACTTTTAAACCCCTCTGTGTTTGCTTGATAATTGATGAACTGTTGCAGAATTATTATGATTAGGTTAAGTCTCAGTCACTTATGCTTGCAACGTGGCGTGCCTCCAGTTGTGACAAGAATCTGTGGATCAAAAGGATGTGACCTCGATGTCTTTTGCTCAAAGGACTATAATTCTGCACGGGTTCTATCCCAGTGGGGAAAAAAAAACCTGAGAATGTCAACAGAAGAGACTACTAGATTTTTTTCCCCATAAGAATTCACAAATGTCCCCCACAGCAAACTCCTGGCCAAGCTGGCAGCCCATGGCTAGGACGGGCGCACACTGCATTGGGTTAGGAACTGGCTGGAGGGCCGAGCCCAGAGAGTGGTGGTGAATGGTGCCACAGCCAGCTGGCAACCAGTCACTAGTGGTGTGCCCCAAGGATCAGTGCTGGGCCCCATGCTCTTTAACATCTTTATTGATGATCTGGATGAGGGCATTGAGTCCATCATCAGTAAATTTGCGGACGACACCAAGCTGGGGGCAGGAGTTGATGTGCTGGAGGGCAGAGAGGCTTTGCAGAGGGACCTCGACAGGCTGGACAGATGGGCAGAGTCCAAGGGCAGGAGATTGAACACATCCAAGTGCCGGGTTCTGCACATTGGCCACAGCAACCCCAGGCAGTGCTACAGGCTGGGATCAGAGTGGCTGGAGAGTGGCCAGGCAGAAAGGGACCTGGGGGTACTAGTAGATGGTAGGCTGAACGTGAGCCTACAGTGTGCCCAGGCAGCCAAGAAGGCCAAAGGCATCCTGGCCTGCATCAGGAACAGTGTGGCCAGCAGGAGCAGGGAGGTCCTTCTGCCCCTGTACACTGCACTGGTTAGGCCACACCTTGAATCCTGTGTCCAGTTCTGGGCTTCTCAGATTAGGAAAGGTGTTGACTTGCTGGAATGTGTCAAGAAAACGGCAACAAAGCTGGGGAGGGGTTCAGAACACAAGCCCTGTGAGGAGAGACTGAGGGAGCTGGGGTTGCATAGCCTGGAGGAGACTGAGGGGTGACCTTATTGCTCTCTACAGCTACCTGAAGGGAGGTTGTAGCCAGGCAGAGGTTGGTCTCTTCTCCCAGGCAACCAGCACCAGAACAAGAGGACACAGTCTCAGGCTGCACCAGGGGAGGTTTAAGCTGGATGTTAGGAAGAAGTTCTATACAGAGAGAGTCTTCATCAGTCTGGGTGTGAAGCTGCTCTGGCACAGTGGCCATGGACAAGTGCCTGCTTTGGTTTCTCTGTACAAAGCACAGCACTTCTGGGGTTGTGTGGTGGTTTGAGCCTTAACTGGGACTTAAGAACTCAGATGGGGGCAAGGCTGAGAATCCCTCCCCTGCTTCCCCCTCCTCTTTCCCAATAGAGAGGAAAAAGAAAGGGAAGGAGCAAATCCACCAAGAAATAATTTAGAGTGGGCTTGGAAGTAGAGAGGTAAAGAATTTTCTTTAAACACTACATATATATGTAACAATAACAGGTAGGGTTCACAAGGGTAAGGAACAAGGATGGATGGGAGAAAAAATAAGAATACAAAACCAATCTCTTTGAAGAGGTGTGGCGGTAGCAGGGAGAAGGATCAGGCCTGACACTCTGGAACAGATTGCCCAGAGAGATTGTGGATGCCCCCTCCCTGGAGGTGTTCAAAGCCTTGAGCAACCAAGTCCAATTGAGAAGTGTTCCTGCCCATGACAGGGACACATGCTATGACTCTATGACCACATGGCAGAGAAGCAGGGAGCAACCATTATCATAGTATCAGTCAGGGTTGGAAGGGACCACAAGGATCAGCTAGTTCCAACCCCCTGCCATGGGCAGGGACACCCCACACTAGATCAGGCTGGCCACAGCCTCATCCAGCCTGGGCTTAAACACCTCCAGGGATGGAGTCTCAACCACCTCCCTGGACAACCCATTCCAGGGCTTCACCACTCTCATGGGGAAGAACTTCCTCCTCACCTCCAGCCTGAATCTCCCCACCTCCAGCTTCATTCCATTCCCCTTAGTCCTATCACTACCTGATGTCCTGAGAAGTCCCTCTCCAGCCTTCTTGTAGGCCCCCTTCAGATACTGGTAAGCCACACACAGTGGGCAGTCTGCAAAGAAGCAAACAACCTGTGATGGGTTACGCCCATCCTGGAAGCAGCGAGGGGAGGGCTTGTGAGAGCATTGCCCTCCCTGCAGGGGGTTCCCCCCTGGGAAACTAAATTAGTCTGTTCCACTCCCCCTCCTTGTCCATCAAGGCTATAAAAAGGAGGACACTGCAGCCATTAGCTTTCTCTTGGCCCCTGCCTTTGCTTGAGCCCCTATTACAAGAGGGATATGGAGGTGCTGGAACATGTCCAGAGAAGGGCCACGAGGATGAGCAGAGGGCTGGAGCACCTCTCCTGTGAGGACAGACTGAAGGAGTTCAGTCTGGAGAAGAGAAGCCTCAGAGGTGACCTAATTGTGGCCTTCCAGTATCTGAAGGGGGGCCGTGGGACCCAGACTCAACTGTTGACCAGCCCTCTGCTGCTGACCCAGCAACTGCAGAGCCTCCATGCCCAGCTGGAGACCCTCTGTTGCACACAGCAAATATGCCTATGTCTGCACAAGTTCAAAGTGGGTGGACTGACTTTCAGGTGGGAAATAAACTGGAATCCAGCATTCCTGTCTGCCCACAGCAGTGGTATTAAACACCAACAGAAAAACACAGCCCCCAAAATGTGTTGTGTTTGGAAATGTAATGCAGAAGGGCAAAGGGCTTTATCTACAACTGAAAGGTATGCAGGAATGAAGGGGAGGGAAAACCCAAAAAACTTACATAGCTTAGGGAAAAAGAAGAGGAAAAAAAAGGTCAGTTAAGAAGGGATTTAATTGATAATGGTTTAGATAATGTCAAGTGAAGTTTCTATTCTCAGCCCAAGTGCAGATGATGAGGCAAAAGGACTAAATGTAGAAATTAAAGAAATACCCATTCAAAGCTAAACTGAGAAACCTTTTGTCACACAGAGAATCAGAAGCGCGTGAGAAGTCCCAGCAGGAAAGGTTCTCAAGGCAAAATAACACTGGGGGCATTCAGGAAATAATTAGCTGGCTTCCTGAAGGGAGCAAGTAGATGTGTGTGAGGAAAGGAGGAGTGTGTGAGGGGAGGGGGAGGACTGGAATGAGATAAGATTCTAATAGAAAGAACGGATAAGGAATGAGGAGCCTTTAACTCATTCCACACAGGGGGGGAAAGTAAGCAAGTAAGTGAAGGAAGAAGAAGAATATCTGCCATGCACAATTTAATGATCTCCTCTGGAGTGGCAGTCTAGATTAGACATGTGAAATGAAGTTCCTAACTCAGCTGGAGATGACCCTTCCCCAAGTCACAACATCACCTCTGAGGGTGGCCACCTGCAGAACGAAATGACCCATGGACAGCTCCTGATCCCTGCAGCCAATGCACATGCTGTGGTGAGGGTTTTGCTGTCCCAGTTCATGATTATGTCCTTCAGACCACCCTCAGTTGGAGCCCCTGGTGTGGCTTTGGAGCACCTGTTGTATTGACCCTCATGGCTCGTGCATTGATCCCCGTTTCAAGCAGGGACAGCTGCATTTCTCACCAGTATCAGCACTGCTGTTACTGATGCTGCTGCAAATCAAAACATTTCTGGAGGAAAAATCCTTCCAGCTCTTAGTGAGAGGAACTACTCATTAGTTCTGGAGCCCCTATTACAGGAAAGATCTGTATGTTCTGGATTGTGCTCAGAGAAGAGCCACAAGGATGATTAGAGGGCTGGAGCTCCTCTCCTATGAGGACAGACAGAGGGAGTTGGGGCTGCTCAGTCTGGAGAAGAGAAGGCTCCAAGGGGACCTAATTGTGGCCTTCCAGTGTCTTAAGGGGGCCTGCAAGAAGGCTGGGGAGGGACTTTTTAGGGTGTCAGGTAAGGATAGGACTAGGGGAAATGGAACAAAACTAGAAATGGGGAGATTCATATTGGATGTTAAGAAGAAGCTCTTCCCCATGGGGGTGGTGAGACGCTGGAACAGGTTGCCCAGGGAGGTGGTAGAAGCCTGATCCCTGGAGGTTTTGAAGGCCAGGCTGGATGTGACTGTGAGCAATCTGCTGTAGTGTGAGGTGTCCTTGCCCATGGCATGGGGGTTGGAACTAGATGAACCTTGAGGTCCCTTCCAACCCTAACAATTCTATGATTCTATGACTCCATCTACCTCAGACACCACATGATGGTACCAGGATTTGCCCTCTAAACATACCTGTCTCAGCTGAGTGCACATGGAGGTCAGACAAGCATCACACCATCAATGCCTGGCCACTGGATGGTTCACACTGCGAGAGAAATCCCACACCACAAGCAAAAACTCCAGTGCAGGCTGTTTGCAGAAGGGCCTTGAGGGGCTTTTTTTTTTTTTTTGTTGCTCTGGAATTTCTTTGAACACTTTGGTGTCATTACCCTTTTGCAAGTAACATCCTGATAATTCTTGTGCAGGAAGCTTCTGCCACAATTGCTCTAATCTCAGTAGTTTTTTCTCTCTCTCTCTCTCTCTCTCTTTTTTTTTTTAACTATAAAAGTGATAAATGATGATGCTCTTAAAATTAATTTCCATTCTAGCAGCTCCTGACAGCCCCTTTGTCTGTGTTACTTGGGATACAGTTAAAAAAAAATATATATATATATATAAAGAAAATAATAAAACCACCAAAAATTAAGCAAGAATTTTCCTGGGCTTTCTCCTCAGTGCTAACACACAAGAAAAAGCTCAAACAGCAAGGCAAAAAAAAAAAAAAAAAAAGAAAGAGAAATGAGCACAGCCAAAAGGTGCAAGAGCCACAAAAGGATATATTAAAGACATTTTTCCTGCATCAAATACATCCTCTGATTTCCTCCTTTCACCACTATGCCCAAACTGAAGGATGTTCTTTTTAAGAGAATTTGTGGAAGGTTTCTGGGCTCTAACTTTGACATTCCCACATATCCTCCAAGCAGGTAGCAAACATCTTACCCCAACTGCCTGTCAGCCCTTAATTAGAGACCTCACCTTTAAGGAGAAGAGTTCACTGTTTGGACCTATTCAACACGTAGTTTTTCAGCAGTAACTGCTAACAAGGACACCAATTAGCACTAAATGTACTGGTGGCTCTTGCTATATGTAAGTAGGGGACCACTAGGAACCGAAGTGAGACTGGCTCAGCATCTGACCTGACCATTTAGCTCAGGCGACTGAACAGCTGCCAGAGGCTAATCACTGCAACCTGTTACCAGGCTCTGCTAGATCTGAACCACTGGCTGTGACATCCGCGTGCAGTTATGTCCCCATGACAGTCTTCCCCCATCCTCAGAAAGGTTCCTTGTCATTAGCTGTCCCTCCTTCCACAGTCTGCCTCCAGTCTCTGTCTGAAAGAGTCAATCTGTGGCAGACTCTGCCCTTGCTTTGATGCAAGGTCCTGTTAATGACAAATCCCAGTAAGAGTGGTTAGTAGACTGCAGAAAGCAGCTTGTCTGCAGTGGTTCAGAGCTGCCAGATACTAACTATGGAATCATAGAATCATTAAGGTCGGAATTGTCAACCCAACACCACCATGACCACTTGACCACATCCCAAAGTGCTGTGTTTACATGGGTTTTTAACACCTCCAGGAATGGTGACTCCACCACTTCCCTGGGCAGCCTGTTCCAGTCCATGACCACTCTTTCAGAACAGCAATTTTTCATAGTATCCAACCTAAACCTCCCCTGGTGCAGCTTGAGGCCGTTTCCTCTTGTCCTGTGGCTAGTTACTTGAGAGAAGAAACCAACCCCCACCTTATTACAAACCCCTTTCAAGTAGCTGTAGTGAGCAATAAGGTCTCCACTTAGCCTTCTCTTCTCCAGACTAAATCCCAGCTCCCTCAGCTGCTCCTCAGAAGACCTGCTATCCAGACCTATCACCAGTTTTCTTGTCCTTCTCTGGAGGCATAACTGGATGAGTATACATTCCAAACATATATGATGATGATATAAAGTCCAAATATGTTGGTCAGGACACCGAGAAGGGGCTATGAGAGCCTTGCTTATATCTAGGTGGTCTGAGACAATGAAACAGGACATTTGTCACAGTTAGAGCTCAGACACCAGTGCTACAAGTCTACTTCCAGTCCATGTCTTCACAGCAAATGGTTCAGCTCAACAAGCACACCATTCTCTTGAGCATTTTCTAGCAAGATTCCAAATCACTGTCTGTGAGCCTAAGGTCAGGTCCATCTCCAGGCAAAGGAGCTCCCCAATCTTTACAGGTGTGGAGATCCAGAGCAGATTTCACAAAGAGCAATCCCTTCTCCCCCAGACAGCCGTGGATCTCTGCTGAGGGGCTTGTGGCAGCCCCTTCCCCACACACTTCCCCCAAAGGAGAGGCCACTCCAAGTCCCCCCAGCAGGAAAACATCGTGCCTGAGCAGAGAGCAAATATCCTCTCTTGCTGCTTTTCTGCAGTCTGCTTCCATCCTATTACAGCCTGCTGGTGCAAAGAGCAAATGCACAGTGCAGCACCAGCCACAGCTCAGGAAAGGTCACTGGAGCCTAAATCACACTCTCAGGTTGTCCCTGAGGAGATGAAGGGCAACAGGGCACTGTGGCTGCAGGCTACAGGTTAAAGAGGACAGGAAGACAGGAGAAAAGCTAGCACATTCCCCTGAGAGCCCTGCCAAGGGGTAAATTAATGAGGAGATACAAAGAGTGGAGATTAGCATTCGGATTTATGGAAGGAGAAGAGACTGTGGGAGGTCTGGAAGGGGACAACCGAGAGTGTATAAACCCTTTAATCTGGCAGATAGTGGCTGTTGGGCGATATGTGTTCCAACCTGCTCCATGACACTGTAGATCATGTCAGCCTTTGTGTGGGTTTAATTGGAGCTTTGTAGTTGCCCCTGGTCACTGTTAATTGCCTTAATTGAAATGGTGCAACTGGGAGTACATGTCTGTGTGGGCTTCAGAGGAAACACATCCTCGGTGTTCCCAGCCATTGCCCAATGAGTTTGGGCTGAAGGGATGTGATGGCATCAGCTGCCTGCTGTGCTTTGGAAAAGCTGCTTGGATTTACTGCAGGCTTAGAACAGCCCAGCTTTAGGCTGCACTGCTTGCATTTGGTTACTTAAGGGATGGGGAGCATAGAAAAAGAATGGAGAGCTTGTGTGGTTCCAGGGTGGTCGCCCTGCTGTGGTGGGATCATGGAATCATAGAATCAATAAGGTTGGAAAAGACCTCAAAGATCATCAAGTCCAACCTGTCACCCAACACCTCATGACTACTAGACCATGGCACCAAGTGCCACATCCAATCCCTTCTCGAACACCCCCAGGGATGATGACTCCACCACCTCCCTGGGCAGCACATTCCAATGGCTAACAGCTCTCTCTGCAAAGAACTTTCTCCTCACCTCGAGCCTAAATCTCCCCTGGCACAGCTTTAGACTGTGTCCTCTTATTCTGGTGCTGGTTGCCTGGGAGAAGAGACCAACCCCCTCCTGGCTACAACTTCCCTTCAGGTAGTTGTAGAGAGCAATGAGGTCTCCCCTGAGCCGCCTCTTCTCCAGAAGATCTCTGTACCCCATCTCCCTACACTCAGAGTGTCTTCTCTAGCTGCCTGAGGTTTGTAGGTAACAAACTCAGTCAGACCAGGAGCCTCCATCTTATGCATGGATTTTCTTCAGGCTGAAGGCTGTGAAAGAAGCTAATACTGGGAGTCTTAGAAATACCATAAGACATATCTGAGTGGAGAGGGAGATGGAAAGTCACCTGCTTTCCCCACCTCAGAGCACACATGATTGCATCAAGAAACTGAACACACAGCTCTGTACCCAAACTGGAATTACAAAACATGGTAACAGGTAGTAGCATGGTGACAGATTTATCTTCTCCTTAGCAGGTGCCTTCTATTGTAACCAGGTGTCTCTAATGGACTAAATCCTCCCAGAATCCAAACATGGTGGGGATGGAAAGGACTTCTGGAGATCATCTAGTCCAACCCCATTCTTAAAGCAGGGTCACCCACAGCAGGTTGCCCAGGACCACAATGTCCAGATGGGTTTGGAATCTCTCTAGAGAAGGAGACTCCACAACCTCACTGGGCTGCCTGCTCCAGGGCTCCATTACCCAGAGTGGGGAAGAAGAAAGAGAAGTCCATCACTGACTTGCTGTCAGCTGTCATCTCTAAACAGTCACATGAAAACTGTAAGTCAAAGGGTCCCACACTTTGCAGTGAGAAGCCCAAAGTAAGGGCAGGAACGTCTCTGTACATGGCTCCCTCATACTGGCAGCTGACTGCCTGGGATCTTCTAAGGTCTTTCACTCTCCCTTACTTCACAGAGTGACAAAGTGCTAAACTCAGGGCCATGGACTTTGCTTGTGACAGTGACAGTAACATAGGAGTTGGACTGCTGTGACACCAGGACTACATCCTTTAGTTCTTTCTTCACTCTCTATCAATGCCAGGGCCTGGAGGCTTGCACAGATTTTGGCATCAGGAAGCTTTGGCAGCCCGAGAAGCTGCATCACTTTGAGTTAATTTTTAAGAACTTGGACAAGGAGAGAGTTCATTTAATTGAAAGATGTAATTATCAGGTGTTGGAGGCAAAGGGGCTCATTAATATCTAGGACATGCTGTTGACTGAGTTGTCCTCATTCTCATTTTTCACTCCATATCATGGCTGAATCCATGTTTCAGGGAGGCTAGAAGACACCAGATCACTGCTGGTCTTCTGTTTGTTTTATTTTCCACAGGGCAGAGGTTTGTCATTAGCCAAACAGTAACCACAGAGCATGTGGTCCTGCCCTGCACTGTATCACCAGAAGAGCTCCTCTGGGGATCTTGGCAGGATTTCATTATAGCCTAGACCCAGAGGACTCATAGACAGGGCTTTAAACTAGATTTGAAGGGGGGAGGGGTTGGTGGTCTCCTGCTGGCCTGTGACAAGCAGAGGGGCAGCTCACCTGAGGTGGAGGGATGGAGAGCCAGTAGGGGCTCTCAGCTTGCTGCCCTGAGGCAAGACACAAATGACACACCAGGACACCCTGTGGAAACCAAGGGGAGTTGGCACAGGAGGACGACAGGGCCAGCCCAGCTGAAGTGCTTCTATGCAAATGCACGCAGCTTGGGCAACAAACAAGATGAGTTAAGGGCCACCATGATGCTGGGACGCCATGACACAGTGGCTATCACCGAGACTTGGTGGGATGATTCCCATGACTGGAATGTAGGGATAGATGGGTATAAGCTTTTTAGGAAGGATAGGCAGGGAAGGAGAGGAGGAGGTGTTGCCCTCTATGTCAACAACCAGCTGGAATCAGCAGAACTCCACCTGGGGAGGCATGATGAGTTGGTTGAAAGTTTATGGGTTAGAATTAAAGGCAAGACAGGGGAAGGAGATATTACTGTGGGGGTCTCCTACAGGCCACCTGACCAGCAGAACCAAGCAGATGAGGCTCTGCACAGGCAAATAGAAGCGGCTTCCAGGTCACAGGCCCTGGTCCTCATGGGGGATTTCAACCACCCTGACATCTGTTGGAGGGACAACACAGCAAGGCATCAGCAATCCAGGATGTTCCTGGACTGCATAGAAGACAACTTCCTCCTCCAAATGGTAGAGGAACCAACAAGAAAAGGTGCTACGCTGGACCTTGTTCTCACCAACAGGGAAGGGCTGGTAACAAATGTGAGGCTCAGAGACGGCCTTGGCTGCAGTGACCATGAAGCAGTTGAATTTAATCTCCTCAGGGCAATCAGGAGGACATATTCTAAGCTTACAACCCCAGACTTTAGGCGTGCAGACTTCGATCGCTGCAGGGATCTGCTAGCCAAAGTTAAATATACAATACAATACACCAGGTTGGAAGAGACCTCCAAGATCATCGCGTCCAACCCATCAAACAATCCAACCCACCCAACAACTAGACCATACAGCCAAGCACCCCATCAAGTCTTCTCCTGAACACCTCCAGTGATGGTGACTCCACCACCTCCACGGGTAGCCGATTCCAATGGGCAATCACTCTCTCCGTGTAGAACTTCTTCCTAACATCCAGCCTAAACCTGCCCTGGCGCAGCCTGAGACTGTGTCCTCTTGTTCTGGTGCTGGCTGCCCGGGAGAAGAGGCCAACCTCTGCCTGGCTACAACCTCCCTTCAGGTAGTTGTAGAGAGCAATAAGGTCACCCCTCAGTCTCCTCTTCTCCAGGCTGAGCAACCCCAGCTCCCTCAGCCTTTCCTCATAGGGCTTGTGTTCCAAACCCCTCACCAGCTTTGTTGCCCTTCTCTGGACACGTTCCAGCAAGTCAACATCCTTCCTAAACTGAGGGGCCCAGAACTGGACACAGTACTCAAGGTGTGGCCTAACCAGTGCAGTGTACAGGGGCACAATGACCTCCCTGCTCCTGCTGGCCACACTGTTCCTGATGCAAGCCAGGATGCCACTGGCCTTCCTGGCTGCCTGGGCACACTGCAGGCTCATGTTCAGCCTACAATCAACCAGTACCCCCAGGTCCCTCTCTGCCTGGCCACTCTCCAGCCACTCTGACCCCAGCCTGTAGCACTGCCTGGGGTTGTTGTGGCCAATGTGCAGAATCCGGCACTTGGATGTGTTAAATCTCATGCCATTGGACTCTGCCCATCTGTCCAGCCTGTCGAGGTCCCTCTGCAAAGCCTCTCTGCCCTCCAGCAAATCAACTGCTGCCCCCAGCTTGGTGTCATCTGCAAATTTACTGATGATGGACTCAATGCCCTCATCCAGATCATCAATAAAGATGTTGAAGAGCATGGGGCCCAGTACTGATCCCTGGGGCACACCACTAGTGACAGGCCGCCAGCTGGATGTGGTGCCATTCACCATTACTCTCTGGGCTCGGCCCTCCAGCCAGTTCCTAACCCAACGCAGTGTGCTCCTGTCCAAGCCACGGGCTGCCAGCTTGGCCAGGAGTTTGCTGTGGGAACGGTGTCAAAGGCCTTGCTGAGGTCCAGGTAGACCACATCCACAGGCCTCCCCACATCCACCAGGCGGGTCACCTGATCATAGAAGGAGATCAGGTTGGTCAGGCAGGACCTGCCCCTCCTAAATCCATGCTGGCTAGGCCTGAGCCCCTGGTCATCCTGTAAGTGCTGTGTGATCGCACTCGAGATGACCCGCTCCATAATCTTGCCTGGCACTGAGGTCAGGCTGACAGGCCTATAATTCCCTGGCTCATCCAACCGGCCCTTCTTGTGGATGGGCACCACGTTAGCCAGCTTCCAGTCTTCTGGGACCTCACCAGTGAGCCAGGACTGCTGAAAAATGATGGAAAGTGGCTTGGACAGCTCATCTGTCAGCAATCTCAGCACCCTAGGATGGATCCCATCCGGTCCCATGGCCTTGTGGGGGTCCAAGCGGCTCAGTAGATCTCTAACTTCCTCTTGGAGCAGTGGGAAACTATGCAGCTCTCTGGCTCCTTCTGCCAGCTCTGCAGTGTCGTGGGATGAAGCCCTGGAGGGAAGAGGGACCCAGGACAGCTGCTCAGTATTCAAGGACCACCTCCTCTGTGTCCAGGAGCTATGTATACCTACAAGGAGAAAAGCAGGAAGGAATGCTAGGAGGCCTGCCTGGATGAACAAGGAGCTGCTGGACACACTATCACTTAAAAAGAAACTCTACAGGAAGTGGAGGGAAGGACAGCTAGAACAGGGGGTATATAAGGAAGCTGCCCCAGCAGCAAGAGGCCTGGTCAGGAAAGCCAAAGCAGAGTTTGAACTGAATCTAGCCAGGGGGGTTAAAGGGAACACTAAGAATTTCTACAGGTATATTAATGGCAAGAAGAAGACTAGGGAAGGTGTGGGCCCCCTCAGAAAGGAAAGTGGTGAATTAGTCACTAGTGATGTGGAAAAGGCTGAGGTACTCAATCACTTCTTTACCTCAGTCTTCACTGCAAGGGCCTCCAGCCACACTCCTGGTGTCATGGCAGACGATGCCAGGGACGGGGAGGAAGAACTGCCCACCATAAGTGAAGCTCAGGTTCGTGATCACCTGAAGAACCTGAAAGTGTTCAAGTCCATGGGACCCGACGGGATACACCCACGGGTGCTGAGAGAACTGGCAGAGGAGGTTGCCAAGCCCCTCTCTATTATATTCCAGAAGCCATGGCAGACTGGGGAAGTCCCCACAGACTGGAAAAGGGGAAACATTACTCCCATTTTCAAAAAGGGCAAGAAGGAGGAACCGGGGAACTACAGGCCAGTCAGTCTCACCTCTGTGCCCGGAAAGATCATGGAGCAGATCCTCCTGGAGGCACTAATGACTCAGAAGAACAGTGAAGAGGTGATTTGGAATAGTCAGCATGGCTTTGCCAAGGGCAAATCCTGCCTGACAAACCTGGTGGCCTTCTATGATCAGGTGACAGCATTAATAGATGAGGGGCGAGCAACTGATGTCGTTCACCTGGACTTGAGCAAAGCCTTCGACACTGTCCCGCACCACCTCCTGGTCTCCAAGCTGGCGACACATGGGTTTGATGGATGGACCACTAGATGGATAAAGAATTGGCTTGATGGCCGCACCCAAAGAGTGGCTGTCAACGGGTCCATGTCCCAGTGGAGGCCAGTGACAAGCGGAGTCCCTCAGGGATCAGTCCTGGGACCTGTCTTGTTCAACATCTTTGTGGGTGCCATGGACAGTGGCATCGAGTGCACCCTCAGCAAGCTTGCTGATGACACCAAGCTGTGTGGTGCAGTGGACACGCTGGAGGGAAGGGATGCCATCCAGAGGGACCTGGACAGGCTGGAGAGGTGGGCACAAGCCAACCTCATGAGCTTCAACAAGACCAAGTGCAGGGTCCTGCATCTGGGTCGAGGCAATCCCAGGCACAAGTACAGGCTGGGCAGTGACTGGCTGGAGAGCAGCCCTGAGGAGAGAGACTTGGGGGTGCTGGTGGACGAGAAACTCAACAGGAGCTCTCAATGTGCGCTTGCAGCCCGGAAAGCCAATCAGATCCTGGGCTGCATCAGGAGAAGTGTGGCCAGCAGGGCAAGGGAGGTGCTTCTCCCCCTCTACTCAGCTCTGGTGAGACCCCACCTGGAGTACTGCCTCCAGTTCTGGAGACCCTGTTACAGGAGGGATGTGGACGTGCTGGAAGGTGTCCAGAGAAGGGCCACGAGGATGATCAAAGGGCTGGAGCACCTCTCCTATGAGGACAGACTGAAGGAGTTGGGGCTGTTCAGTCTGGAGAAGAGAAGGCTCCAAGGTGACCTCATTGTGGCCTTCCAGTATCTGAAGGGGGCCTACAGGAAGGCTGGGGAGGGACTTCTCAGGCTATCAGGTAGTGATAGGACTAGGGGGAATGGAATGAAGCTGGAAATAGGGAGATTCAGGCTAGATGTGAGGAAGAAGTTCTTCACCATGAGAGTGGTGAAGCCATGGAATGGGTTATCCAGGGAGGTGGTTGAGGCCCAGTCCCTGGAGGTGTTTAAGACCAGGCTGGACGAGGCTCTGGCCAGCGTGATCTAGTGTAGGGTGTCCCTGCCCATGGCAGGGGGGTTGGAACTAGATGATCCTTGTGGTCCCTTCCAACCCTGACTGATTCTATGATTCTATGATTCTATGACTCACAAACCTTCTGCTAACAGTGCACACTGGGCTTAGGTGGAAGGTGATGGATTACACAAGCCCACATCCAATGATGGAAAGGCAGCTATGAACTCCCTTAACACATCTCTTTCCTTTAGCTTTAAGGCCTATATTCAGCCCTGAAATGAAAAGGACCATGGATCTTAGAGGATACAAGGCCTGCTACAGGAAGAATTCACATAGGGGTCTAGTGGGAGGTTGTGGTTGCAGGCTAGCAGTGTCCTTTGTCACGAAATCCAAACCACAAACTTCTCCATCTAGACTTTTGCACCCATCCCACTGTTACTGCCTCCTCGCTTCTGCCCCCGGCAGAAACCAAAGCTACTCAAAGCTTCAGGCTGGATGTGAGGAGGAAGTTCTTCCCCATGAGAGTGGTGAAGCCCTGGAATGGGTTGTCCAGGGAGGTGGTTGAGGCCCCGTCCCTGGAGGTGTTTAAGCCCAGGCTGGATGAGGCTGTGGCCAGCCTGATCTAGTGTGGGGTGTCCCTGCCCATGGCAGGGGGTTGGAATTGGATGATCCTTGTGGTCCCTTCCAACCCTGACTGATATTATGATACCCTGCTGCCTCCTTCCTCGCATTGGCATCCCCTCCATCATGCCAGCCTGCACTTAGATTTATGATTTCTTTAGAGCTGGATTAGATGGAGGCTCAAGGCCAGCACTCCCTAATCCGTCACCGTCCCTGCCGCGGCCATGCACAAACATTGGTTTTAGCTGCGTCAGCATCCTGGGCTGCTGAAGAAGGACGCCCATTGTTAATTGCTATAGCAACCACCAGGCAGGCTTTGGCCTTTATTTTTCTGTTTCTTTTTTTTTTTTTTTTAGGCTCCTTTCCCTGCTGAAAAGCGCTGGCATTGTGAAGTGATAGATATTTATAACTTAATATAACAGTGGCATGTCTAAGTTATGCCTCTGAAATGCATCACGGCCTGAGTTGTTCTGTTATTGGTGAGGTTTTTGTGCTGAATAGCAGCAAGTGCTTGAAGTTATTGCCCTCACATGCCTGTAAAGAGGGAGAAGAAGGGATGGATAATTGTTGCTCATATTTATAGCAATTGGAATCAGAGTGCCAGGGTGCAAGGAAGTCTGCTTTCAGCAATGTCACCCAAGATGATGCTGAGGACCGCGTTCCTTTGGAATACGCTGATTGTGAATGTCTGTTTGAATTGGGAAATGAAGGTTTGGGGCTCAGATGTAACGGGCTGATTATGCCAGAGATATTTTTGGCCCCAGCTGGCTAAAGTCTGATGAGCTAAGATGTGAGCACGCTGAAAAAATGTGGAACCAACACAAAAATAATGAGTAAGCCCTTTGAAATTACCGAGCACAAGTGTAAACCAGGAAATGATCCATCTTCAATGCACCACGACACACATGAATGGAGTTTGAATTCTGCCTCTTCTTACTATTTTCTAGGCAAGGCCACATGGAGGTTTGTTCTTCTCCAAAAAACTCCTCAAGAAGCCATAGTGCTCTCACCATATGCATAGTACCTGCTGGAACAGGCTGCCCAGGGAGGTTGTGGAGTCTCCCTCTCTGGAGGTATTCAAAACTCGCCTGGATGCGTTCCTGTGTGACCTGGTGTAGGTGATCCTGATCTGGCAGGGGGGTTGGCCTATATGATCTTTTGAGGTCCCTTCCAGCCCCTGACATTCTATGACAACTTGGAGAGGACAGGGCAGGAAACCACCAGGCTATGGCCTTTTCTCATGGATTCTGCCATTGATGGAAATTTACACCAAACACATGGGTTCACACAAGAAAGATGACCATCAGATATCTCTACTAAGGAAAAGACTGGAAGGTAAAACCCTGTTTATTACCCAGACATTTCTGAGGCTGGTACAACACAGGTGTGTGCAACATCAAGGCTGAAGCATGCTGCAGGTCAGGGCCCTTTGTCTAGTGCCACACTGAGTCTCACTCCATAGACAGTTGCTCTTGTTAAGCAGATTTTTGGAAGCAAACCTGAATGTAAGCACATGTCACCAAGTCAGGAATACAGAGGTATAGGGATGCAAGTGGCCTCTGAGCTAGAAAGGAAGTTACAGAAGAGCATCATGTGGGCAGGAGAAAAGACCAAGAAGAAAACCTCCTGTTGTGAGGACTGGAAGAAAGGCAGGAAGGCCAGGGCATGAAAACCAATCTGTGGCAAAACAAAGCTGAAGGCAATATGGATCAGGTGGTATGAGAGGACAGAGGATAAGAGGGGCCTGCATGGGCTGTGCTGAGAAAAATCATAGAATTATAAATTTGGAAAGGGCCTCCAAGTTCAAGTCTAAACTTCAACCAAACACCATCATGACCATAAAACATGTCCCAAAGTGAAATATCTACACATCTTTTGAAGACCCCCAGAAACAATGATTTCACCACCTCCCTGGGCAGCCTGTTTCAATACCTGACTTCTCTGCCAGTAAAGAATTTTTTTTCCTAATACCTAATATAAACCTCCCCTGGGACAATTTGAGGCCATAATCCATGCTGTGTGGATCCATTCCACTGCAATAGGTCCCCTAGTCAATGGCTGCTGTGTGCTGAGAGGAGCTCTGTCCACAGATGCAACAGAAGCACACTAAAATGAGAACTAGAAACCAGTGAAGGCCAAAGAGGAGATGAGATCTCATCAGGGTCTTTGGATAGAAAAGTATGTAGAGACACTGAGGAGATTTGGAGGAAAGAGGGAACAGGTAAGAAGAACAGGTAAGCTTTCTCTCGAGAGCTGGCAATAGCCTTGGGGTGATCCTGCTTTGGCTCTGTGCTTCTGGGATAACAAATGCTCTATAGAGAGCGTGTGAAGGGGGTAGAGCCATGAGGGTAGAAATCAAGGAGCCTTCTAACATGAAACGGAAACTTCTATTCCACTCCTCTATGTCCAGATTCAGCTATTCATGACTCATTTTCCCATGGTCTCAAAGCCTGGATTCCGTGATGCTGTTAGTGCTTTGGTGATCCCACGCTGGTGGGGTGCGGGAGTCCTGCCATACTCTCCTCTCTCTAGGGAGACAAGGAAGGATGGGGTGGGGAAGCAGAGCTGTGACTGGACCACAGATGGAGACCACAGTGTGATGACATGGGATAATGTGAGAACCTATCACAAAGCAAAGGAGAGCTATTCCTCCTTCTCCTGGACACATTCTGGGATAAGGCCTATTTGTTCCCCTCATAACACTGCTCACAGCATGAGCCCTCATGCTGCACAACCTTGGAGGAATCATAGAATCATAGAGTCAATAAGGTTGGAAAAGACCTCAAAGATCATCAAGTCCAACCTGTCAGCCAACACCTCATGACTACTAAGTGCCTACATGACTACCTAAGTGCCTGAGTGCCTCATGACTACTTCAAGTGCCATGTCCAATCCCTTTTGGAACACCTCCAGGGACGGTGACTCCACCACCTCCCTGGGCAGCACATTCCAACAGCTAACAACTCTCTCCTCACCTCCAGCCTAAACTTCCTCTGGCACAGCTTGAGACTGTGTCCTCTTGTTCTGGTGCTGGTTGCCTGGGAGAAGAGACCAACCCCCTCCTGGCTACACCCTCCCTTCAGGTAGTTGTAGAGAGCAAGAAGGTCTCCCCTGAGCCTCCTCTTCTCCAGGCTAAACAATCCCAGCTCCCTCAGCCTCTCTTTTTCTCCTCCAGAGTGCATTTTCCCTCATGCTTGCAAGCTGCCTTTGTGGCTGAGTTTCTTCAATGCAGGCTGCTGTGGGTTTGGGTAGTTGTTTGTCAGGTCAGGACACCACACTTCTGCCGAAGGGGAAAGCTCCCCAGCTCAGTTGCTCTTTGCAGGAGGCGTCAGGAGCTACTTCCCTGCAGCTACTGGGCAAAACTGGGGACTGCATTGGAAATAGCTCATGAAGCTGGGGTGGAATGAGGTGGGGGGTGGAGACAGGGCATACTCTTAAACAGCTTTAAAACCCGTCAGTGATTTGATTCGCTTCCTGAGAACAGTTTAGCTCAACAACAAACAATCGCCGGCTGCACGGTCACAAGGTAGAAGGGAAAAACCCATGGGCATTAATTATATATATAGATATTAAAAAAGAAGCTACTGCTTAATTATTGTTTGCAAATCTCGGTATTTAAATTGACTTATTTGCAAATGTCTGTTTAGAAATTGACTTTGTAATTATAAAGTCGGTGCAGGCGCACCGCAGGCCCTGGAGGGGTCTCTAACGAGGAATGATAATGTACCAGGCAAAGTGAACTACCCTGAGCTGCATTCTAATCACCACGAGGCGCTGGGGAGGGGGAGCAGAAGGTCCACCAGAAATCCCAAAGCTGATGACAGCGGCAAGAGACAGAGGCTAGAAGGAGCTGGCGCCACAAAGCAGAGGGCTGGGGAAGGGGCTTCGGGGGAAACGGCCTCTCTTCCCTCTCTTCCTGAAGCCCCTGCAGTTGGAGTGTGTTGGCAGCAACCTCAGCTTCAGCTCTTGCATGAGAATGAGAAGGTCTTCTGGCAGCCAAATTGCTGGCTGCTGCAAAGCTGTATCTCCCCACCAGGGGAGAAGACACTGTGCCACCCCTCTTCAGCAAGCACTCCCTGCAGCAGACAAGACAGGCTCATGCTCAGGGTCCATAACCCCTTCATGGTCAGGTTTTGATGCTGGACTGAGAGCACCTCACAAGATGCTATTGAGTAAGGTTGTTCCCAAACCTAACAGATTTTTCCTGGACTTGAAGCCACGTTAACTAAACTCTGTCACATACACAATCACAGAATCACCAAGGTTGAAAGAGACCTCGAAGATCATCAAGTCCAACATGTCACCACAGACCTCATGACTAAACCGTGGCACCAAGTGCCACATCCAATCCCCTCTTGAACACCTCCAGGGATGGCGACTCCACCACCTCCATGGGCAGCACATTCCAATGGCTAATGACTCTCTCAGTGAAGAGAAAGCCTGAACTTCCCCTGGCACAGCTTGAGAGTGTGTCCTCTTGTTCTGGTGCTGGTTGTCATAGAGGAGTGACAGGTTGGACTTGATGATCTTTGAGGTGTTTTCCAACCTTGTTGATTCTATGATTCTATGATTCTGTATGCAAGAAGGTGTGGAGAATGTCTCCACCAGCCTCTGTGAAGCCTATGAGACCATGCTCTGTCATGTGAGGCAGGGGACCTCTAATGGGATTCAAGGTTCTCTAGGTGAAGACTGGTATATACTGCCAGGTCACAAATCATGGTCAATCCCACAGCATGCACTATAACTCTTGATATTTAACTTCAACACAAGGTCCAAGAAGTATAAGTACATGGAAGAAAATTGTTTCAGTTGGAAAAGGCCTTTAAAATCATCAAGTCCAATCTCTGTGTAACTCTACCAAGCCTGGTGCTAAACCATGTCCCTCAGCACCATGTCTCTGCATCTTTTAAACAGCTCCAGGAACAGAGGTTCAACCACCTCCTTGGGAAGTCCATTACAGTGCTTGAGAACCCTTCAATGATGATTTTTCTTGTAATACCCAGCCTAAACCTCCCCTGGTGCAACTTGAGGCTATTTCCCCTTGTCCTATCGCTTGTTAGGGTGAAACCTCAAGGGTGAAACCACAAGGGTGAAACCACAAGGGTTGAAACAAGACTGTTCTATCACCGTCTTCTCTCCATCATCTTTGGCAGCAGCACTGCTACACCTCCAGATCTAGTGGTCCAGAGCATTTCCTCTTTAAGGAGCAACACTTATTAACTTTAAATCCAGACACTGGCCTCTGATTTCTTGCACAGTTCATTAACCAAGAGGGAACAAAGCTTGGCTGTTAAGTGGCACATTAGCAAGATCAACAGCTGGCAGGGTGCAAAAATAATAACCAAAAAATATTATCATAAGCAAAAGCTCCTGGCTTTGGACTCATCTGCTATGCATAGTCATGTTATCCCTTATTCGTGAGCATTCAGATGTCACCAGTATATTCATGAAAATGTGGCAGCTTGAGACAAGGTCTGAAAGTTAAATAGGAGCCAGCATCCCACTGAAGCAGAATAATATTACTCTCCTGAGTGAAATTATGAGTGAAAGTGTGGTCCTTGTGAAATCAAAGGCAGGCACCCCAACACATATTTTTTTTTACAACACTGTAAAGGCAAAAGGAGTGGTGTGAATTGAAAACCAGCTGCTTCCCTGACCAAGAGAGCTGTCATGGTGTAAAAGCACAACCCTGATGGACTCAGCACCCTCCTGATCCATCTCACTAAATGCTAAGCACTGCTCAGGGTTTGCTGGCTGTTCCACCGTGCAGCTTCTGCCTTTTAAATACAGAACAAATTCTGCTTGGAGCAGCAGTATATGCCTTGTTTGAGAGAGATAACAAACTCCACCTGCTTAAAACCACTGACTTGGAAGATCCAAATTCCTTTATGTCTGCTTGAGCTGGCCAGAAATAAGATATCTCCCATCTGGAGGCCAGGTAGGACAGAGCTGCGAGCATAAAATCGTGACTGAGAGATCTGTTTGGAGGCACATGGCCTTGGAAAGATCATTCAGCCTGTGTGGTGAAACTGGTCTGGACAATGATACTTACATTATCTGGCTGTCCTCCTCACTAGCCCAATGCATTTTGTTGTCAATTATGTTAGTGAAGCATAAAGGGGGAGGGGGTGCAAGGGAGGAAAAGAGGGGGAGTAAAGGAGAGAGAAAAGAGAAAAAGAAAGGAGAGATAGAAAAGAGAGGGAGAAAAGAGAGGGAAGAGAGAAGAGGGAAGAGAGAAGAGGGAAGAGAGGAGAGAGGAGAGAGGAGAGAGGAGAGAGGAGAGAGGAGAGAGGAGAGAGGAGAGAGGAGAGAGGAGAGAGCAGGAAAGAGGGAAGAGGGAGGAGAGAGGAAAGAGCAGGGAAGAGGGAAGAGAGAAGAGAGAAGAGAGAAGAGACAAGAGACAAGAGACAAGGGACAAGAGAGTGAGGAGAGAGAGGCGAAGGAAGAAGGAGGAGAGAGAGGAGAAGGAAGAGAGGGGAGGGAGAAGGAAGAGAGGGGAGGGAGAAGGAAGAGAGGGGAGGGAGAAGGAAGAGAGGGGAGGGAGAAGGAAGAGAAGAGAGAGATAAGGAAAAAGAGAAAAGAGAGAGAAGAAGAGAGAAGAGAGAGAGGAGAAGGAAGAGAGAGAAGAGAAAGAAAAGAGAGAAGCAAGAGAAGAGAGGAGAGAGAAGAGAGAGAAAAGAGGGGAGAAGAAAGAACCTGTCTGAGCATCTCACTTGGATTTGAAGTGGAAGTGTAAGCTGTTTGTCTCATTAGATTGAGAAAATTTGCATTGCATCGTACTCTCAGCCTGTGTAACAGAAATGATCTGTTGTCCTTGTATGACTGCAGATCTCCTCAGCAGGCTTCATGCTGTGAGGAGCTGGATGTGACTACGGCAGCTCTCACAGTAGGGAGACTGAGGCTGCAGGGTCAGGGCCAAACCGGGTGAGCCTGCGCTGGGTACACATCTTCCTCCTCCTCCTCAGGTGGCTTTGCTCACAGGCCTGTAGCATCCAATTTCCTTTTGTTTTGTTTCTTCCCCCCAATCCTTTAACTCCAGGGTTGTGCTAGGATGATAATTGTTCAAACCAGCAGCATATTTCATCTCGCACTCACGCGTTAATTAAAGCCATCCAAAGATCTCACAAAGTTTGTCACTGATTCAGAGCGAATGGGACCTGCAGATAATTAATGACTCTCAATGACAGTTCTTGAAAAGCTGGCTCCTGGCAGCAATCAGCATTTGCTGGATCAGGTTCTATTTTCCAAGCCTGTTCTGTTCTTAAAGATACAAGGACTAGTGAAAGCAGGCTGTTCTTTTTGGTATTAATTAAACCTTAGTTTTTTGATATTGTTTGGAAAAGAGAGGGTTTTCGGTTCAGATACTCACATGGAGCTGCTCAGAATCCCACCCAAAGACACTTAATAGCCCATTAAGAACTGGTGGTGATGACTATTATTTATTACCAATCCAGAAGCTGTTTACCAGAGGGCTCTGCTTTTGATAATTAGTAAGATTACTTCTTAGATCCCAAACCTGTGATGCCTGTTCTGGTGCTGGCTTGGAACACACCATATGTGAAATACAACACGTTGTGCATTCCCTTATTAGAGTCCTCTAAGGTCTGCCTAAGGAGTAGGACTGTGCTGTGCTTCACTGTGGACATGTCATTAAGCTTGATTACAACTAACAGCTCCTAATAACAAACACTAATGAAGGGCTTGATTTTACCTTTAGGAGCAATGGAGCTGTAGATGCACTCTGCCTTTGCACATACCTCTGCTACCAGGCAAATTAAGAGGTGACAAGATGTGATGCAGTGTGGCTAGCCTGAGTTAGGCACCTGAGGATGTGGAAGCAGCCTAGATCTTACCTGAGGTAATCTACTGGAGTTCAAGCCACAGAATCACAGAACATGCTGGGTTGGAAGGGACCCTCAAAAGTCATCTTGCCCACCCCCCCGAAGTGAGCAGGGTCATCTCCAACTAGGTCAGGTTGCTCAGAGCCCATCAGGTTTGACCTTGAATGTCTCCAGGCGTGGTCCACCTAATGAACCTGAATTAAGGTTGAACTAGTGTGATGGGTTACACCCATCCTGAAAACAGGGGGGAGGGCTTGTGAGAGCATTGCCCTCCCTGCAGGGGGTTTTCCCCCTGGGAAACTGAGTTTAGTCTGTCCCACGCCCCCTCCTTGTCCAGCAAGGCTATAAAAAGGAGGACACTGCAGCCATTAGCTCTCTCTTGGCCCCTGCCTTTGCCTGGATGAGGACTGCTGCTGGCTCCCTGCCCCTCTGCCACGTGGTCCTCCCTGCTGCACCCTACACCTTTGCAAAGGACTGGGTTTGTATTCCATATTTCTTTTCTCCCATCCATCATTGTTCCTTACCCTTGTGAACCCTACCTGTTGTTGTTACATATATATATACACACACAGAGACACTGTTAAAAGAAAAATTCTTTACCTCTCTTCTTCCAAGCTGAATTCAAATTATTTCTTGGTGGATTTGCTCCTTTCCTTTCTTTTCCTCTCTATTGGGAAAGAAGAGAGGGGTGCAGGGGAGGGATTCTCAGCCTGTCCCCCCTCTGAGCTCTTAAGTCCCAGTTAAGGCTCAAACCACCACAACTAGGAGCCCTATAATTAAAAGAGGAATATTATTTTCCCAGGATTTTTTTTTTTTTTCCATTCTCCCTTCACACATTCAAAGGCTCTTTTGAAATTTCCCCACCTAGGCTATGTAGCAGAGTGCCCTGCCCAGAATAGAATAGAATAGAATAGAATAGAATAGAATAGAATAGAATAGAATAGAATAGAATAGAATAGACCAGACCAGGTTGGAAGAGTCCTCCAAGATCATCACATCCAACCCATCATCCAACATCATCTAATCAACTAAACCATGGCCCCATTCAGTCTCTTCCTAAACACTTCCAGTGATGGTGACTCCAACACCTCCTTGGGCAGCACATTCCAATGGCCAATCTCTCTCTATGAAGAATTTATTTCTAACATCCAGCCTAAACCTCCCTTGGCACAGCTTGAGACTGTGTCCTCTTGTTCTGATGCTGGTTGCCTGGGACCAGTCCCTGCCTGTCTACAACCACCCTTCAGGTAGCTGTAGAGAGCAATAAGGTCTCCCCTGAGCATCCTCTTCTCCAGGCTAAGCAACCCCAGCTCCCTCAGTCTTTCCTCACAGGGCTGTGCTCCAAACCCCTCCCCAGCTCTGTTGCCCTTCTCTGGACACCTTCCAGCAGCTCAACAACTTTCCTAATCTGAGGAGCCCAGAACTGGACACAGGACTCAAGGTGTGGCCTAACCAGCGCTGAGTACAGGGGCAGAATGACCTCCCTGCTCCTGCTGGCCACACTGTTCCTGATACAGGCCAGGATGCCATTGGCCCTCCTGGCTGCCTGGGCACACTGTAGGCTCACATTCAGCCTACTATCAGCCAGTACCCCCAGGTCCCTCTCTGCCTGGCCGCTCTCCAGTTGCTCTGACCCCAGTCTGTAGCACTGCCTGGGGTTGTTGTGTGTAGAACCCGGCACTTGGATGTGTTCAATCTCATGCAAGATGTCCCTAGCTCCACTAGAGCATGCTACTGCAGTCCAGAGACAGCCAAGGCCTCTGCCCAAAGAAGCCTATAGTCTGTGTAATGTTCATCAGCGTCAATGGGCTGACCTTGAGGAGAGCACCTTGGACTCTCTCTGTGTGGAAGCAGCACCACATCTAATGAAAATCCATACTGAGAGGGTATGCAAAGATCAGACTCGATTAATTCTTTCCAGAGGTGCCTCCACAATGTCAACATTGATCTGCCTCCTAGTAGCACGGTTTTCTCTTGGCTGACAACCGTATGCCACTCACAGCTCTGCTGCTCTGCAAATTTTTTACAGATATGGAGATAGGATCATTAAAATACCCTGAGAATACACAGCAAGTCATTGTTTTGCTGCTGGTGCTGAGGAAAGTCTCACAGTAGCACTCAGGAAATAAATGCCATGGGCCAGTCTTATGGCAAAGTTAATCCTGCAATGAAATGGGATGAAATGCCTGAGGACAGGGATCAGTATGTGGGTGTCTTGTGCTGTCTGTGCTGAAAAGTTGTTGCTGCTTGATAGAGCAGGCTTGTAGGACACCTGCAGGAATGTACAGGCATTTTATTTCCAGCCATACCCAAAGGAAAAGAAAACCAGCCTAGCCTCTCTAAGTGGACATCCACAGAGTTCCTGAGCTTCAGACTACCCTCAGATGTCTTGTCATTAGAGATAGCTTAGGGAGAAATCATCTCATCTTACCAGAAGGTGGCAAGCACATCCACCATCTGTCTTGCTACATATGCAACAGATCTTTTGGGTTCAGACTGTATTTCCACAAGTCTGGAGTATATAGATACTGGCTGTGACATGTAATCATGTAGATACTGACCTGTAGCATGCAATTGAGATGTGCAGCAGTCATTCAAATGGAGTTCTGATAGACTTAAATTTGAATCTGGGCTTAACCCCACCTCCAGTCAGACACTGTTAAGTGTCTAACTGAATTCAGGTGCAACCAATCTTTGCTAATGGGCAGGGCATCTTCTCAAGAATAACATCTGGGAAGGGACTGTTTGAAAGGGCATGTAGCACTAGGACAAGGGGATATGGTTTTTAAGTGGAGCAGGGTAGGTTTAGATTGGATATTAGGAAGTTCTTTGCAATGAGGGTGGTGGAACGCTGGAACAGGTTGCCCAGGGAGGTTGTCAAGGCCCCACCCCTGGAACCATTCAAAGTCAGGCTTCATGGGGCTCTGAGCAACCCGTTGGGGATGTATCTGTTTACTGCAGGGGAGCTGGATAAGGTGAGCTTTAAACAACTCTTCCAACCCAGTGTATTCTGTGATTCAGTGACAAATACAGCCTTGGGAAGATGGTGCTCTAAGGACATCTGGTTAACACTTCCAGGTAATGATAAGCTGTTTCAGAAGTGACTTATTATTGTTAATAAACTCCACAAGTCAGGACTATGTCATTTTGATGTCCTTTTTAAGGCCAGCTTCACCATGACTCAAAGATTTACCTTTTCTTTTTGCCCATCTTCTAGCCCTTTTGTTTCAAATCTAAGTCAGATGAAACTACATAATGAGAGGGAAAAGAAGGAAAAAAAAAAAAACTAAATTAGAAACTTTCTAATTACCAAAGGAAAAAAAAAAAAAAAGAGAGAGAAGTAATATTGGGGAAGAAACAGGAAAATTGTTTTTCCTGGGGCTAGAGCTCTGAAGTCAAAGCTTGCAAGCCGTCATCGCATGACACAGACAATGCATGCACTGAAGATATATCAAGGGCCCTGCTGTCCTAAAGGTCACAAACATACATAAAAGATCTCCTTGCCAAGGTAAATGGTGCCCAGGAAAAATGCACTGAGAATTATCCACCCTTCAAAGCAGTTGCAGACAAATGAGTACGGCCTTTGGAAGGGGCGGCACGACTGCAGCCGAGGCCTGCCTTAAAATGCCTCTGAAGGCAACAGGAAAACAGCCACAATAAAGCATCAACTCGGCAGCATCTTTGCCACTCATCATGATGAGGTTTCTAGAGAAACAAAGGTGGAAAACAATCCAGAAAGCGATGCCTGTGCAGAACTTGGAGTCCTTTCTGTGGGCTAATCTCTTCCATTCAGTTCTCGTGCCCCACCTGCACCGGGCCTCTGAGTGCTCCCCAGCAATGCATTTAGCAACACAGGCACCACTCTGAACCTTCTGCTCCCACCTTAACTGCTTTCACTACCACAAACACACCAGCCAAGAAGACATCACAGAAGCACCTTACCTCATCTTGAGAGCAGGAGAGGGAGAATCATGAGAGCAAGTTTAAAGGAAGAGAAGGAGAGACACAGATTTTATAGCTCAGGGGAAGACAAAAAAAAAAAAAAAGAAGAGAGATTATAATTGAACTGCAGAAAATTCTCCCCATCATGGGTAATGGTGCCTGGGTTACCTCTCTTTATCTGTGCAATAGAGATTAGCAGTCAGGGTCATAAAGGGAAATTAAAGTCAAATAAATTCAGGACCAGCACTTGGTAAGGGCTGATTTCCTACTGCTTAGAAAAAGGAACATCAGGGCAAATGAAGTGGCCCAGCATAAGGTGGCAGCCAGCAGAGCCACTGCTATAAATACTGAGCAGAGCAGGGACAGACCACTCCCAGACACACACTGCCTTTGTGGAGGATGGCAGGAGGCTTCCTCCAGGAGTGAAGGTCTGTTCAGTGTGGATACCAGCAGGCTCGAGCCCCAGGCACTTCAGAAGTTGAGGTCTCAGACAAGGCAGACGTCAGAAGCACCTCTGGAGATGTATGATGTGATCTTATTGGGTCTTTTTATTGCCTCTGTCCTGCAGATTCCCAGAAAGACAGATGGATATGGACCATGTACATGCCATGACCATCCCCATGAGGAACTGGAGACTTAACCTCAGTCTCTGTCCCCGCCCAGGCCCCACACACCTTCCTCTGGCAGCTCACCCTGTGCCCTCTGAGCTGCCACCAAAGCAGATGAGGAGTGCTCACACACAACCTCATTTCCCACTCAGCCACGGTAGCAATTGCCAAAACCAATTGCTAGCAAGAGGAGGGAGACAGTCCAGGTCCACCCAGGAGAGATCTTCAGCCTTTATTTGATACACCCTTTGGGACCAAGAGTCTTACTTTTGACTCGGTGCCTCCCCTTTGCTCCGGGGTATGCTGAGTGTCAGCAGCCAGCACTGGTATAAATGACAAGAGGGTTTAGAGGCTATTCTAAGATTTCCCAACCTGAGACCTCTTCAAGAGCTTGATTCTCCAAAGGTGCTGGGGGGGGAAATAAAAATCTCTGGGAATTAGGTTTCTGAAGGTATCTCAGATACAGAATAAATAGAATGCATGGGATACTAAACCATCCCAAAGCAGGCATTACTCCAAAGCACTTCAAGTCTGTTGAAGGCTCCTTCCTGCTCTCTTTAAAAGTGACTGTTGCTTGTTGCAAATATTTTTTATCTTGGCTTTCTTAAGTTTTGCCAACCTTCACAAAAATACTACAGCATTTCTGGCCAGTAAAATAGTCAGGGAACTTTCTGAAGGGAAGTTGATGTCTCTATTGAGGTACTTCCATTCTTTTCTTGGAGTGCCACATTAAATCAACCTTCACCTTCCCTCCCCTTGTCTGGACGGTCAGTGCATGATGAAGAGGAAGAAAGTTTGGCTGTCAGAAGCTGTCAAGTGGTGAGAGAGCTGAAGAGCACACCCCAACCTGTCCACTGTCCGTTACTTTGATGGTGAACTGGACCTTACATCTCCCCAGCAAGTCCTGCACCTTGCAGTACTGTGCACAGTTGAGCACGAAACTGGCTCAGCAGCTGATAGCACACTAAGCTTTGGAGCAAGCAGCCTCATTCTTATTCCTCAGAACTGAGGTGGTCAGATATGTTGGGGTTATTAGACTATCTTTGCAGTGTAAAAAGCCTAGTTAGGTTCAAGTGGGGCAAGGAAATTGCTCTTGCAAGAAAGAACCTGGACAGCCAGAGGAATAAAGCTGATGTTGTGGGTAGCAAAGATGGGCAGAGATTGAAGACAGAAATGAACCTGTCTGTGCTCTTCTCCACTCACCCTTTTCAAAGGAAAGTGTTCCAAACCATTCATTCCTTCACTCCTTCCCTCTTCCCCCATCACATACTCTTTCTTGACTTATTTGATGCTGTTTGAAATCAAGCACTTGGTTTACCCTTCTCAAGCAGAGCTGATCTCTCCCAGCATGACTCTGACTGCAGCGGGAGGCACAGCGGGATGCTGGATATGGAAACCTGGCATTAGTATCACTTTCAGATGACAGCAGATCAGAGAGCTGGACCTGGGAGTGAATTAATATAGGACTGGGATTCACTCGATGGGTTTTCTGCTGTCATACTGCTCTCAATATGTGAGAGAGAATTAATGTGAGGGGCTGGGATTTGCTCCAAGTGCTGCAATGCCTGCCTCACATCCTCAGGGAGAGGTGGGACCTGGGAAGTGAATCATCAACCAGGTTGGAAGAGACCTCCGAGATCATCCAGTCCAACCTGTCACCCAGCCCTATCCAATCAACTAGTCCATGACAGTAAGTGCCTCATCCAGGCTTTTCTTGAAGCTCTCCAAGGATGGCGACTCCACCACCTCCCTGGGCACCACATTCCAATGGCAAATTACTTTCTCTGTGAAGAACTTCTTCCTAACATCCAGCCTGAACCTCTCCTGGCACAGCTTGAGACTGTGTCCCCTCGTTCTGTTGCTGGGTGCCTGGGAGAACAGACCAACCCTCACCTGGGTACAACCTCCCTTCAGGTAGCTGTAGACAGCAATGAAGTCTCCCCTGAGCCTCCTCTTCTCCAGGCTAAGCAACCCCAGCTCCCTCAGCCTCTCCTTACAGGGTTTGTGTTCCAGGCCCCTCACCAGTTTCATCACCCTACTGTAGACACTTCCAGTACCTCAACATCTCTCTTGAATTGAGGGGGCCAGAATTGGACACAGTACTCAAGATGTGGCCTGACCAGAACACAAGGGATGGGTTTGCTCTAGAGCCTGTAGACTTTCCAGGGAGCAGGCAGGAAGGTCACTCAGACCCTGATGACCCCCTGTGTGATCCAAAATCCCCCAGTGCCGATGACCGAGGGTTGGTTTGACCTCAACCAACCAACCAGTTGGCACAGTGTCTTCTTGCTCTGGTGCAATCCTGAGGGATTCACTTGCTTCACTGTGGCTTAATGCAAATGGGAGTCTCATGGAGAACCACAGCAACGTACTGAGTCTCCAATCAACCAGGGGAAAAAGCTCCCTGGGATCCACTGGAACATGTATTTAAAAGTCCTTGGACAAGTAGAGTAGTGCAATCCAATAGGGCTCCTAATCACAGCCCCCCTGTACAGGCAAGAACTGAACACATTTCTCTAAAGAAGGAGAACAGCAGCTAAATTATCCACATCACAGTAACAGGAGTCAGCTTTGTATGCAGGAGCTGCTGATTATCCAGTAGTGGAGCCCTTTCCATAGACCTTCATCCCTGAAAAGCTGTGTCAGATATCCTTACTCAATGTATTTCATTTTTTGAATATGGGGGGGGGAGGGGGCGGGCATCCCAGAGCTTTTTGCTTCGTGTGGTCTGCCTGGAGATGTGCCTGGAGGGGTTACAGACCTCCAGCCTCTCCTATTCCACTGGAGCTGACAAGGACTTTGACTGAGAGCAACCTGAAGATTTTCTGGTGGCCACAGTCAGCCTGGTTTTGTTTTCTGTGATCCACCAAGCACCTCCACTCCCATAGTGAACTTGTTTGCCCACGCCTACAAAGATGTGTGTACAGGTGTGTTTGGAACAAGCACAGGCCTATAAAAAGCTGCAGAAAGGGTGGAGAGAAAGATCTGTCACTGTAATAGGAGATGACCCACATTTTGGGGAGGTTAATGGTTATTTAGAACAACGCTTCCCTGAGCCAGTGGCTCTGCGGGGCAGGAGGCAAAGGGAGAGAAAGGTTTGGAGCCTGGAGCATAAACACAGCTGAGGGTTCTGAAAATAGACAATAATGCTTCAAATGCAGCCTAGGGATGAGAATGGGATTGTTGTCTACACCCAATTTCTTGAGAAGAGAAAACAAACCAAAACAAAGGAGGGAGGAAGTGGGCCCTTGGAAGCAAAATAAAGACAGAACAATGGAAAGCTTAAGCACTGGAGGAGACAGCTTCAAATAATTACGTTGTGCAAGCATCACGCTGGGAAGCAGCATATGCTGGAGAAGCCTTCACTGGGGCCACAGGATAAGCAGGCAGGAAGGAGGCCAGGCAAACCATCAGCTTCAAAGCAGCACATGCCAGGCCAAGTACAGAGCAGCTCCACCTCCAGTGAGGTCAGCATAATGATGCCAGGAATGAAAATATCCCTGTGTTTAAAACAAAAGCCCTTCCTTCCATCTCCAATAGCACCTGGCCATAAGCAGCAGGCAAGGGGCTAATATTGTAACAGATATTTGGGTCACAGGCTGTCGTTCAGCATGGGTGAGATTGCTATGTGGTTTGCAGAGGGACCTCGACAGGCTGGACAGATGGGCAGAGTCCAAGGGCAGGAGATTGAACGCATCCAAGTGTCGGGTTCTGCACATTGGCCACAACAACCCCAGGCAGCGCTACAGGCTGGGGTCAGAGTGGCTGGAGAGCAACCAGGCAGAGAGGGACCTGGGGGTACTGGATGATTGTAGGCTGAACATGAGACAGCAGTGTGCCCAGGCAGCCAAGAGGGCCAATGGCATCCTGGCCTGCATCAGGAACAGTGTGACCAGCAGGAGCAGGGAGGTCATTCTGCCCCTGTACACTGCACTGGTTAGGCCACACCTTGAGTCCTGTGTCCAGTTCTGGGCCCCTCAGTTTAGGAAGGATGTTGAGTTGCTGGAAGATGTCCAGAGAAGGGCAGCGAAGTTGGTGAGGAGTTTGGAACACAAGCCCTATGAGGAGAGGCTGAGGGAGCTGGGGTTGCTTAGCCTGGAGAAGAGGAGACTCAGAGGTGACCTTATTGCTCTCTACAACTACCTGAAGGGAGGTTGTAGACAAGCAGATGTTGGTCTCTTTTCCCAGGCAACCAGCACCAGAACAAGAGGACACAGTCTCAGGCTGCGCCAGGGGAGGTTTAAGCTGGATGTTAGGAAGAAGTTCTATACAGAGAGAGAGATTGCCCTTTGGAATGTGCTGCCCAGGGAGGTGGTGGAGTCACCATCACTGGAGGTGTTCAGGAGGAGACTTGATGGGGTGCTTGGTGCCATGGTTTAGTTGATGAGATGGTGTTGGATTGGTTGATTGGTTAGACTTGATGATCTTGAAGGTCTCTTCCAAGCTGGTCTGGTCTGGTCTGGTCTATTCTATTCTATTCTATTCTATTCTATTCTATTCTATTCTATTCTATTCTATTCTATTCTATTCTATTCTATTCTATTCTACTCAGTGGCACTGCTAAGAGCAGCGAGGTGGCTCAGCTGTGCAAAGGAACTTGGAGAGTGAAGAAATGGCATTTAATTGCCTCACTCAGATCAGAGGTCTGGTCCCAGCTCCTACAGCTCTGAGCACAGGGGGGGTCTGCTACTTGGTGTCTAGGGACCAACATCCCTGCATGTTAAGTTGTAACTTCCCCACGAAACAGATGGAAAGCTGGGAGCCAATGCACAGTAAGAGATGGAAAGAGTTGAGTCAAACTGTGCAGTGCCTGGCCTGGGTTTGGAAAGCAAGGCAGAATCAGGCAAATGTTCTGGCTGAAGACGGGTTTGTGTTGCTGGCTGGAAAAACCTGACAAATGCTTTTATGCAGCCCTATGTATTTTATATTTAATTTTGTAAACTTAAAAATATTTTAATTGGAGGGGGGTGGGTATGTGGGTTTTTGTTTGGTCTTTTTACTGGTTTGGGTTTGTTTTTCTCTTTTGGTTGGTTGTGGAGGTTTTTGTTGCTGTCAGGGTGGGTTTTGGTTGGCAAGTTTGGTTTTGGCATTGGGTTTGGTTTTGGCATTGGGTTTTTTGGTGGTGGTAGTTTGGGTTTTTGTTGTTGTTGGCTTGGGGTTCTTTTGTTTGCTTGGTTTGGGGGGTTTGGTTTTGTTTTGTTTGTGGTGTGAACGTTTTGGTCTTGCTCTGTAAAGATAAGCAAGTACAGTTTTAGAGAAGAAATTCCAGCTCCTGTCCTGAAAATGTTCCACTTACAGTTCAGTTTCCTTTGGTAGGGGGAAGGCAGTACAAAGAAATCAGATATATGTTCTCTAGCTATAGGATATAGCACCAGATATATGTTCTCTGCTCCTCAATTTAAGAAGGACAGTGAGACACTTGAACATGTTCAGAGAAGAGCAATGAGGCTGTTGAGAGGTCTAGGCACAGCCCTGTGAGGAGAGGCTGAAGGTTGCTTAGCCTGGAGAGGAGGAGGTTCAGGGGAGACCTTCTTGTTCTCTACAACTGAAGGGAGGTTGTAGCCAGGAGGGGGTTGGCCTCTTCTCCTGGGTAACCAGCACCAGAACAAGAGGATACAGTCTCAAGCTGCACCAGGGGAAGTTTAGGCTCGAGGTGAGAAGTTCTTCTTGGCCATTGGAATGTGCTGCCCAGGGAGGAGGTGGAGTCACCATCCCGGAGGTGTTCAGAAAAGGATTGGATGTGGCACTTGGAGCCATGGTTTAGAAGTCATGAGGTGTTAGGTATTAGGTAATAGGCTGGACTTGATCTCTGAGGTCTTTTCCAACCTGGTTGATTCTGTGATCCAAATTATGCTAAGCTGTGGGACTATAAAACACACCTAGACATGCCCATGAGTGGCAGAACTTCACTGTTCAGGAGGTCTTCAGCTCAAGAAATTCCCCCTCACAAGACACTGCCACAGGGAAGTGATGTGCCTATAAATCTGTATTACCCACTGTATCACAGTATCACCAAGGTTGGAAGAGACCTCAAAGATCATCGAGTCCAACCTGTCACCACAGACTTCATGACTAGACCATGGCACCAAGTGCCACGTCCAATCCCCTCTTGAACACCTGTAAATCCAGTGGGTTTCAGTTTGGAGCCTGTGAATCCTTGGAGGCTCTCCATTATCTTGCTAACAGAACCATGAGTGGTAACTACAGAGATCAAGTCTGTTGTGACAGAGCTCACATCTGCCACGCAAGGTCTATCTGTCCCCTGGGGGAAAGTTTAGGAGTCAACAAACAGCAAGATGTGCAAACCATCAGAGCAGGCAGGCATGGTGTCTTCACCCTTCAGGCAATAAAAATGAACCTGCACAAGCACAGATGCACCTTAAATGTGTGTTTACTAATTTCAACTCAAACATGCCCAATCTATCTACATATGTTTATCTCCTCTGGCTGGTTGTGACAGCTTTCAACAAACATTGACTTCCCCAGAGACCTTCCAAACTGCATGGAGGAATACTTCATTAGCAGCAGAAAATGTGCCCCACAAGCATATTAGTGATATATGGGGTAGCTTCTTAAATCTGGGCACATTGTAAAGGTCTGTGATAAGACAAATACCAGGCATCTCTTCCCAGCCTTTATCCCTCCCTGCCTCACCCCACCCCAGCTCATCCTCCCTGCCCACAGAGTGAGGGAAGTGGCACTCATTTGGGACACCCTCCAGAGATTCTGCTATCAACCCCCAGCAGTTTCATTTCAATATCAGCCAACTCCAGGATGATAACTGATGAGAGATGCAAGGGATGAAAGAGTGAAGAGAGCAGCACTGAGCAGATCTTCCAGACCAGATGGTAGGAAACCCCTTGCTGTGTCTCATCCCCATCCCATTTGGTATTCCAAGAGGGGGAGGAAACACCCAAGTTTTCATTCTTTTACGGCTACATTTAACCAATAAGTGGGGCAAATCTACAGCAGTTGCTCTGTCACCCAGTGACCTTTCCCCAGTAGGGAACTGGGATCAGGAAAAGAAGAGATTTGTGGGTTAAAATGAAAACAGATTTCATGCAATAGTCAAATGCCATTGCCAATACAAAGTATATGAAGTTGTACTCAGCCCAGGGTCACAATGAACTGGTAAGCACCCACAGGAGAAGGAAGAGGAACAAGATCAAGAGGAGGCAGAAGAGAAATCCCAGCAACTTCCCCTTTATGTGGAGCTGGATGTTTCTCCTCTGGAACACACTTGTATCCAGTTCCAGTCAGCTGCCCTGCCAGACCCCAAACTACTAATTATCTGCAGAGTATTGGAGTGTTTGAATTGAAAACTCAGTTTTCCTGAGAGATAATAAAACAAAAGAATGAAGGGCAGGAGGGAACACGGCAGGATGAACATGCCTTTGACAATAAAAACAGCTGAAGGGCTAAGTTTAATGCTTGGAGGGATTTTGTGTTGTAACTACAAATCTCTCCCCTGAACACCCTACTGGTGTGGGTAATCTGGAAAACACAGCAGACAAAAGGTTAAGAGTTAAACTCCCCAGCTCAAAACCCAACATGCTGTAGGAAGGAAAGGTTACACAGACACATCCAGGAGGAATAAGCATCCCTGAAAGTGTTCCATCCAACTTCACTAAGTGTTCCATCCAACAGGGATTGCTGCAACCCAGCCACTGCTTGTGCCCATCCACATGTCCAGCACTGAGCTCTCCACACTCCATATTAACATCCCAGGCCACAAAGGGCATGACATTTTCTGTCCCATAGAGAAATCCCACATGGACGAGGCACAGGAGCAAGCTGTGAGGTCCCAGGCAGAGCAAAACATGTGCATGCTAATGCAGACCATGCCATGGAGGTCACTGGATGGATCAGGTTTCTCCTGCCTGACTTTACTGTGCAATTAAGCTCATGAACAGAGGAGAACATCCACAGCTAGAAAAGGAAAAGGAAGGGGGAAAAAGAAGTCAAAGAAGTCAAAGAAAACCTAATTAACTTGTCAGGGACAGCAGTGAGGTACTTTCCATCTTCTGGTTGTACAAATGGTCCATGGATAGAGAGCTGTCAGACTCTACCCCAGAAGTGGCTGCCTTCCAATGAGGTGATGTCTCTGCATGTCTTCCTTGGCACAGACTTCACACAGAAAGTTGTGCTGCACTAACTGCTCATTGGTGTCAGAAAGGGATGGTTATAAATCCCTTCCTGTATCACCCTGACATCTTCCCTCTGTGGACATCTTCCCTCTGTGGACATCCCTTCACTTAGCTCTGACGCTCACTTGTCTTACTCTCTAACCCATCAGAAGACTAATCCAGAACCTCAAAGCTGTGTTAATTTGCCTCATTTAATGTGAAACCACAATTTTTATAGTAAAATATAACTAAATATGAATCTCATGTAACAAGCAGAAGGTTCCCTCACTTCTCTTGCTCTCTAAAGACTATGTGTCCCGTTTCACATGCTGTCATCCACGCTGGGGGAGAACAACTAAGTCACTTGGTAGCATTTCACAGTTGGTTAGCAGCAGTGAGAATTAATTTGCAGGAGTCCCCAGACAGTGGTGTGGCAGGCAGTGTTTCGTGCTCTCTTAGAATCACAGAATCAGTCAGGGTTGGAAGGGACCACAAGGATCAGCTAGTTCCAACCCCCTGCCATGGGCAGGGACACCCCACACTAGATCAGGCTGGCCACAGCCTCATCCAGCCTGGTCTTAAACGCCTCCAGGGACGGGGCCTCAACCACCTCCCTGGACAACCCATTCCAGGGCTTCACCACTCTCATGGGGAAGAACTTCCTCCTCACGTCCAGTCTGAATCTCCCCACCTCCATCTTCATTCCATTCCCCCCAGTCCTATCACTACCTGAGATCCTGAGAAGTCCCTCCCCAGCCTTCTTGTAGACCCCCTTCAGATACTGGAAAGCCACAATTAGGTCACCTTGGAGCCTTCTTTTCTCCAGACTGAACCTTCCTTAACCCTTGTGCAGGGCTTAGTCCTGGAGTGCTGTACTCCTGGACACCTGCTGCCTGGTGGTGCAGCCAGGATGAGGTGGACATTCGGCTTGGGGATTCTCAGAACACCCTCTAACATGGATTCCCCTCCAAGCTAAAAATCACTCCGGGAGTGGATTAGCAACTCAGTTGGGAGGCTGCATGTAGTTTTATCCACAGCCATATACACCTTGAGCTCCCAATGGCTGCTCCCTGAAATTGCTCTGAATGGTCGCATAAATAGGAGCAGAGTAACTCCAATGGGTATTCTAATAACTGCAGCTATAATAACACCCTCTCCTCCCCACTTTGCTCTTTAGGCATGATCTGCCAGAATGAGAAACAAAATTACTGTGTCTGTTCAGCAAATTCTTGCTGACAAAATCTTTCAGGGTTGACAAGAGTAATATACTGAAAATTAGTTTAGAAGTGTTTCAAGTTTCACAAAATCAATCAAAATCAAATTAAATTCTGAAGACTGTCTGTAGAGTTTAAGGGAAATAGAGATCAGCTGCAGCAACATGGGATCATGGACTCAGCTTCTGAGTAGGAGACATATGTCACCTCTTCTGGATTTAGTGACAGACCTACAGATGATCAGAAGGCTGTGCTGGTGTTCTGCTAATCAGATGAGTTTGGGTCTTGACAACAGGAAACCCAAAGTAATCCACCACAGTGTCCTCGGCTTGGTGTTTCTCCCATTCTAAGGCTATGCCTTAACTAGTGAGCCATAAATCAATGGCTCCCCTCCTGCTTTCAAACCATTTCTTTCAATATTTGTTCATCCCAATGGCAGATGGGGATGGGGGGGCAGGAAATATATACCAAATAACAAAGTGAGGCTCATGGAGGTTGGGAAAGACCTCAAAGATAATCAAGTCCAAACTGTCACCCAACACCTAATTACTACTAAACCATGGCACCAAGTGCCACGTCCAATCCCCTCTTCAACACCTCCAGGGATGGGGACTCCACCACCTCCCTGGGCAGCACATTCCAATGGCTAACAACTCTCTCTGGGAAGAACTTTCTCCTCACCTCCAGCCTAAACTTCCCCTGGCACAGCTTGAGACTGTGTCCTCTTGTTCTGGTGCTGGTTGCCTGGCAGAAGAGACCAACCCCCTCCTGGCTACCGCCTCCCTTCAGGTAGTTGTAGAGAGCAATGAGGTCTCCCCTGAGCCTCCTCTTCTCCAGGCTAAGCAACCCCAGCTCCCTCAGCCTCTCCTCACAGGGCTGTGCTCGAGGCCTCTCCCCAGCCTCGTTGCCCTTCTCTGGACACATTCAAGAGTCTCAATGTCCTTCTTAAATTGAGGGGCCCAGAACTGGACACAGGACTCAAGGTGTGACCTAACCAGTGCTGAGTACAGGGGCACAATGACTTCCTGCTGGCCACACTATTCTTGATGTAGGCCAGGATGCCATTGACCTTGACCAGTTTATAAACCAAGCCTACTGCAAAAGCTGGCAAGAGCAAGCATGGGCTAACCCAAAGCAGGGGCAGGGACAGAGCTAAAGTCTGTTAACTATTGTTCATGGAGTATGTTTCCTTCTTGCCTGCCTGATATCAAATAACTGAAGCTTATACTGACCTCAGTGTCATGGAAGAAGCCTGGGACTCATCTTGTTGAGAATATGTGAGAAATTGCATGAGAATGTGTCCTGTTTCTGAGTGATGGGAGCATTTCTGGGTGAGCAGAGCACATGGCTTGCTCAGATACTCTGTCTTCTGTGCCCTTCATCCATATGGTGCCATGACCCCATCTTGGCCCAGCAGATCCAAGAGCTACTGACCTACAAATCCTCAGCCATCTGCTTTGCGATTCAGCTTCAGACCAGCTATTCTGGCTTGCTGCTTCAGCACTCTGGGCGGATGGGCTTGCTTTAGGTTTCCAGTCATGCCTTTCTTAATTATCACAGTATCATAGTATCAGTCAGGGTTGGAAGGGACCACAAGGATCAGCTAATTCCAACCCCTCTGCTATGGGCAGGGACACCCCACACTAGAGCAGCCTGGCCAGAGCCTCATCCAGCCTGGGCTTAAACACCTCCAGGGACGGGGCCTCAACCACCTCCCTGGACAACCCATTCCAGGGCTTCACCACTCTCATGGGGAAGAACTTCCTCCTCACATCTAGCCTGAATCTCCCCACCTTCATCTTCGTTCCATTCCCCCTAGTCCAATCACTACCTGAGATCCTGAGCAGTCCCTCCCCAGCCTTCTTGTAGCCCCCATCAGACACTGGAAGGCCACAATGAGGTCACCTCGGAGCCTTCTCTTCTCCAGACTGAACAGCCCCAACTCCTTCAGTCTGTCCTCATAGGAGAGGTGCTCCAGCCCTCTGATCATCCTCGTGGCCCTTCTCTGGACACCTTCCAGCACATCCATGTCCCTCTTGTAATTATATTCCTCCTTGGGGGTCCTAGAGGCACTGAAAATCTGCCCCCCTCTGCCTTTCCCCCAAACAGTGAGTGAACAGTCCAACCATAGTCTCTCTCTACACAGGCATGAGGATTTGTTTCTTGGGCAAAGTTCCTTGATAAGATGATATGCTACATAAATGTCTCTGGCAAAACACATTTCACAGTGAATTTATCTCTGCACAACTTCTCTGCCTTATAGCACCTTATCATTCCAAGACGTCTCAAGGCACTTTCCAAAAGGTGTGCAATAATAATACTTCACAGTTATACACAGCCTTCCATGGAAATCTCTCACAGTAGTGTATGGAGGGAAGTGCTCAGCTCCATCAACCCCACGGGAATGCTGAGGCAAGGGATGTGGAAGAGAACTGCCCAAATGAATTAGGGAAATACAGGGTTTGGGATGGAGTCCAGGGCCCCACAGAAATCCTTTCCTCCTAATGTGCTTCTCACCAGTTCACAGAGTCACAGATTACACTGGGTTGGAAGTGACCCTCAAAAGTCATAGAATCATAGAATCAATAAGCTTGAAAAAGACCTCAGAGATCATCAAGTCCAACCTATAACCTAATACCTAACACCTCATGACTACTAAACCATGGCTCCAAGTGTCACATCCAATCCTTTTTTGAACACCTCCAGGGACAGTGACTCTACCACTTCCCTGGGCAGCACATTCCAATGGCCAATTATTCTCTCTGGGAAGAACTTTCTCCTCACCTTGAGCCTAAACTTCCCCTGGCACAGCTTGAGACTGTGTCCTCTTGTGCTGGTGCTGGTTGCCCCCACCTCTCTATAACCTGTTTTCAGGTAGCTGTAGAGGGTAATAAGGTCTCCCCTGAGCCTCCTCTTCTCCAGGCCAAACATCCCCAGCTCCCTCAGCCTGTCCTCACAGGGCTGTGCTCCAGACCTTCCCCCAGCCTCATTGCCCTGCTCTGGATATGTTTAAGAGTCTCAATGTCCTTCTTAAATTGAAGGGCCCAGAACTGGACACAGTACTCAAGTCATCTTGTCCTACCCCTCCTGCAGTCAGCATGGACACCTCCAACTAGATCAGGCTGCCCTGGGCCACAGCAAGTCTGATCTTGCATGCCTCCAGGGATGGGGCCTCACCCACATCCCTGGGCAGCCTGCTCCAGTATTTTATCACTCTCATCGTCCATCACGCCAGACTTGGGAACCAACCACACTGAGGAGTGGAAACACAGCTTAATCTCCTCATGGGATGGGGACTCAGGTCTGTCTCTATCTCATTTACCTGCACCCAGCACATGTATTACACGAGGAATAAAACATTCCAAAAAGTGGTAGAAGGTTTGCCACACACTTTGTGTCTGTTCATGAAATGAAGATGTTTGTGCTCAGCTGAGGATCCTGGTCTGGACTAGAGCTGAGTAAGGAGCCTGTTTTTGCTGTGGGACAGAGCTCTGAATACTGCTGTGTTCTCTGTCTGTAGGACCTGGATCTCCTTCAAGAGCTAACCAGAAGTGCACAGGAGGTAAGTCCCTTTACCTCTTCAGAGGTGTTTTCATCAATACTTCAAATTCTTTAGCAATGACCCTAAATCTTGGGCCACAAACTTTGTGTGTCCCTGCCTGACCTCTTCCACTTGGGAATCATTCCACCTTCTTCCACCTTTCTGCTCAGAGCTTTTCCTTCTTCTGGTGTTTTTTCATTGTTTGTTTGAGATTGAGCTGCATCTGGAAAATAATTACATGAGAGACAGCCATCTTCTGAGGGACAGAGTGCAACTGGAGTGCTGATGGGCTGCTCAATTCGGTGCTGAGCCACAATGCTTGAAGGTGCTGCCTTCCACCGCTTAGCCTGCCATATCCATAGACACAGATGCTGCCGCATACATTCAGGCTCCATCAGAAGCATCTTCTATTCCCAAAGTCTGTGGCTGGAAGGATGTCAGAGCTATTCCCTGTCTTCAAAGAAGCACCTGCTCCAGTTACCATGGGGTATGGGCGCTACTGGTTCTAACCTCCATCTCTGTGAGCTACTGCCCACACACCTCTTGCTTTGGTTCCCCTTCTGGCTGGATGACAAGTGCCTGAAAAAGAGGAGATCCATGAATAACAATGAGCATTTGCCTCCTCAGGGGTGAACTTCCAGCCAAATAATCAGTCTTGTTCCAATAAATGATGGGACACAGGCCAAAAGCAATGAACTGGGGTCCTGGTTATTATTAAGGGTGCCCAATGACTGCTCAGCAAGCTCCTAAATAAGCAAGCATTTAAAGGCACAGCAGCCTGCATTCCTATTCTCTTTTTAATCCAGATCCCAGTTCCTGGCGCTGACCATTCCATTCCCAGCCACATATCCCCTTCAGTGCTCGCCTTATGCCGAGCTGCCACGTCTCCCATCAGCCTGGTGTCCTTGGCTCCAGCCCTGCTCATCACCTTCCTCCACATTTTATCACGTTCAGCAACCTCTCCTCTCCCTCCTCCCTCCCAGCCCAGCTTATATCATCAAAAAAAAAAGATCACTTTGGCACCTTCACTGTCAGCAAGCGGCTGTTTATCTGCTATATCATTGGAAAGATCTCTAAAGCCAGGCTTGGAAACCAGCCCTTCTTTTTATTTGATGTAGGATCATCTGAAAGGAGGATGAGAAGCGACAAGAATATGTTTTCCTTGTACAGATCAATAGGAGTTTAACCTTCCTCCCCAGCAGGGCCTGCCTGCCCACCTCTTTAACTCACATACTCCTGCTCCTCTCCCTCCTTGCTTACTTTCCTGCATTTTGGCAATTCCAGACCTCCTCACACATGGGACCTCTCAGTCCCAGCTACATCAGGGCAGATTTTCTGCATTTTTGGAGCAGGCTCATTCTGCCCAGGGAAAGGATTCTTGGTGGGTCAGTTCACAGACTCAGTCACCCCACAGATTTCAGATCCTTTTTGCCTCCTCCCCACTCCAATCTTTGACAGCTCCTGTGCTGCACACCATAGACAGGAAGGACATCGAGGCACTTGAACGTGTCCAGAGAAGGGCAACAAGGCTGGTGAGAGGCCTTGAGCACAAGCCCTATGAGGAGAGGCTGAGAGAGCTGGGATTGTTTAGCCTGGAGAAGAGGAGGCTCAGGAGTGACCTCATTGCTCTCTACAACTACCTGAAGGGAGGTTGTAGCCAGGAAGAAGTTGGTCTCTTCTCTCTAGCAACCAGCACCAAAACAAGAGGACACAGTCTCAAGCTGCGCCAGGGGAAGTTTAGGCTCGAGGTGAGGAGAAAGTTCTTTGCAGAGAGAGTTGTTAGCCATTGGGATGTGCTGCCCAGGGAGGTGGTGGAGTCCCCATCCCTGGAGGTGTTGAAGAGGGGATTGGACGTGGCACTTGGTGCCGTGGTCTAGTCATGAGGTCTGTGGTGACAGGTTGGACTCGATGATCTTTGAGGTCTCTTCCAACCTTGGTGATACTGTGATAGATAGCTCTGATTTCAGCTGTTGGGAGTCTCTATGAATTTTCCATCTCTTCCCTTTCTTCTCCCCTTTTGGGGAAGAAACAATAGTGTCCTTCTCTCATGCATCCTTCACCTCTGCTAGTGGCAGATTTACTCCTGCCTGGCTTCCTGACAGCTGCTGCAGCTGCATCCCTCAACAGGAAGCATCTTCTGGTCTCGCTCTCACTCAGCTGCATCCCCAGAGGGGTCAGAAATAGATAGAGCAGTTGTTTGGGTCTGTAGTGCAGTTCTGAAGAGCTGAGGTCAATCTGAAAGCAGCAAAATCACTCCTTGGCAGCCTTGACAATAAACAAGCATCAGAAAACTGAGGAACTTAGATGGTGGAAGGACCCACACATGGTGTCAGGAGAAGTGAGCAGGATGTCCCTTAATACAATACAATAATAATACAATACACCAGGTTGAAAGAGACCTTCAAGATCATCTTGTCCAACCCATCAACCAATCCAACCCACCTAAACAACTAAATCATGGCACCAAGCACCCCATCAAGTCTCCTCCTGAACACCTCCAGTGAAGGTGACTCCACCACCTCCAAGGGCAGCACATTCCAATGGGCAATCTCTCTCTCTGTATAGAACTTCTTCCTAACATCCAGCCTAAACCTGCCCTGGTGCAGCCTGAGACTGTGTCCTCTTGTTCTGGTACTGGCTGCCTGGGAGAAGAGACCAACCTCTGCCTGGCTACAACCTCCCTTCAGGGAGTTGTAGAGAGCAATAAGGTCACCCCTCAGTCTCCTCTTCTCCAGGCTAAGCAACCCCAGCTCCCTTAGCCGCTCCTCATAGGGCTTGTGTTCCAAAACCCTCACCAACTTCGTTGCCCTTCTCTGGACACCTTCCATCAACTCAACATCCTTCCTAATCTGAGAAGCCCAGAACTGGACACAGGACTCAGGGTGCGGCCTAACCAGTGCAGTGTACAGGGGCAGAATGACCTCCCTGCTCCTGCTGGTCACACTGTTCCTGATGCAGGCCAGGATGCCATTGGCCTTCTTGGCTGCCTGGGTACACTGCTGTCTCATGTTCAGCCTACCATCCACCAGCACCCCCAGGTCCCTCTCTGCCTGGTTGCTCTCCAGCCACTCTGACCCCAGCCTGTAGCGCTGCCTGGGGTTGCTGTGGCCAATGTGCAGACCCCGGCACTTGGATGTGTTCAATCTCATGCCATTGGACTCTGCCCATCTGTCCAGCCTGTCGAGGTCTCTCTGCAAAGCCTCTCTGCCCTCCAGCACATCAACTCCTGCCCCCAGCTTGGTGTCGTCCACAAATTTACTGCTGATGGACTCGATGCCCTCATCCAGATCATCAACAAAGACGTTGAAGAGCATGGGGCCCAGCACTGATCCTTGGGGCACACCACTAGTGACTGGTTGCCAGCTGGCTGTGGCACCATTCACCACCACTCTCTGGGCTCGGCCCTCCAGCCAGTTCCTAAGCCAATGCAGTGTGCTCCTGTCCAATCCATGGGTTGATAGCTTGGCCAGGAGTTTGCTGTGGGGGACGGTGTCAAAGGCCTCCTGGCTTGTACATTAGAGAATGACAGAGGTTGGAAGGGACCTCTGGAGTTCATCTAGTCCAAACCCCCTGCCAGAGCAGGTTAGAGATGTCTTTGATATGGGGGTGGAACGGCTGAGATGTGGTGAACTGATGAGGAGAGCCTGGGCTGCTCAGGCTTGAGAGGTATCACCATATGAGCAGAGGGTACCCACCACTCGCCAGCATTTAGCCTGCCCCTGGCAAACAGTGTTAAACTCAGCCTTAAGGGGAAAAATAACGGAAACCTTTGAGGCCATTCTCAGATCAAAATCAAGCAGCAACCCCCATCCTGCTGTTCACACAAAGAGACAGCAGAGAAGCACTTCTTTCAGATGGAGATGGAGGGGGAGACAGGTTGTTACTATAATAGCAGTAGAAACGCCCACCCCTGTGCTAAATGATGTATTTATATGTATGTGTGTAAGGAGACACTGCTCTTGTTCCCAAAGTGCTGACAGCCTGCAGGAGAAATGCAGCCACCTTCTTCAAGGTCACTGAATAGCAGGAACTGGCATCCTGGTTTCAGGCAGCGCCCCTGTTCCTCTGTGCTTTCACCCTTCGGATGGAATGTGCTTAACCAGCCTCCGGAGCCCCTTAGTTAGCTGCTCCAGACTAAGAGGCTGACAAGCAGACTGTGAGTATGACCAGTGCATGTTCAACCTGGTGCTTCATCCTCCATTCATGGTCCAGCTTCCTGCAAGAAAGGAGCTGCAGAAACTTCTCTGCAAAGCTGAAAACAAACTAGAGAGAGGGGTGTGGGGGGGATGCCAAAAGGCCAAACTCTCACATGAAAAAAGTACTGAAGTAGAGCTGATGTGTTCTGTCCACGTCCAGCCAAACACCAGGTGCTGTCAGAGATTAGACTCTTTAGCAGATAAAAGCAGGTAATGGGGTCTTGCTAGATAAGGACAATAAGAGGAGAATAAAGGGAGGGGGATGGGGGGAACAAAGCCAGAGGGGAAAAAGAAGTGAAAGGACAGACAGCAGAATGGATAGCAGCAGATCAGGCTGACAGATCAGTCACTGGGGCTGTGGGAACTAGGGCTTTGGGCACAGGAGCTGGGTGGAAGCTCTTGCTACCCCGCAGGGACATGCTCTGACTTCTGCAGCCACTGGCACTGGGGCTTGTGCCTCTGTGCCCCCCACATCCGCTGCTCTGGCACAGGAGGTAGATGGCAACCCCCAGCAAATTCAGGATTGCTGCTGTCCTGATAAATGATGTGAACAAATGTCACTGGTTCTGGGTTGTCACCCTTCCCAGATGGCTCAGCATGATGGTCACACTGGAACCGCTGTAAGCAGTGGATGCCAAAAGCAGCCAGGCAGGCAGAAGTGCCTGGGCTGTAGCTGTTCGGTTGGGAGATATCCATCTCCTCCCCACTGAGAAGCAGCCATCAGTCAAGGATGCTACTCTGAGCTGACTGCAGCAAAGTTTCATCAAGGATGACTCTGGCCTTAGAAGTCAAGCATGATATAAGAGTTTCCTCCCCTCCTCCAAGTTCCCTTCTGCTCCCTGGCTTGCTCTTCACAGCCCCCAGCTCATTCTGCACAGAATAAATGCTGCTCCTCTGCACTGCCAGGCACTGCTCTGTAAAACAGCTGCCAGGCTCAGAAGCTGTAGTAGTGCCTGAGGGCAGCCCAAATGCCAGAGGGAATTTGCTGTTGGGTAGGAAGATGGGCAGCAGGTACCACTTCAGGAACACTGTCCTTCAGACACCAGTAGCCCTGCTTTCGAGATGCTCCAGAGCTCTGGCAGCCTCACAGCAAAGTTTCTCCTTTCTGATTGGAACCCATTGTCCTTGTCCTATCACCAGCCACCACCAAAAAGAGCCCAGCCCCATCCTCACGACCTCCACCTTTTATGTATTGCTCAGCATAGAGAAGATTCCCTCTCAGTGTGCCCTTTTCCAGGCTAAACAGTCCCAGGTCTCTCAGCCTCTCCTTGTAAGAGAGGTGCTTCTGTCACCCCAGCATCTTTGTAGCTCTCTCTTGGACTCTCTTTGGTAGTTCCCTGTCCCTTTTGAACTGGGAAGCCCAGAACAGGACACAGTACCCTAGCTGCAGCTTCACCAGGCTGATTACCCCAATTGCTGACTCCTCCTTGGCTGCTATCAATCAACTCACCTCAATTTTCCTTCTGCAAGAGGCTTCCCTGAGCCCTGTGTTGAAGGATTCGGCAGTGAGTTTAAGTTACATGTGACTGGCCTGATAAACTTCAGTATGATGCATACAAACACCATCTCTCCCTTGGAGCTGGTGGGAGCTGAGGGTGCCCAGGACCTCATGCTGCTCCCCCAGCAGGGCACAGGATCAGGGTAGTAAGCCTTGGCACTGTGTTATGCCAATCATTCCCTTTGAATGCATCCGTGGCTGCTGAGGAGACTGATCAGTGCCTGGGAGAGAAATACTCACCTCTTTCTGGGAGCTTCTGTTTGAGTCTTCTGAAATTCCCAAACCTACTATTCTTCCTCATAAACGTGGAGTTCTCCTCACTTACCAGCCTCCTTGTTGACAGCTTAATATCAAGGGCTCTGGAGAATGTATTGAAAACCTGGAAAGATGCTGAAAGCCTGGAAAGCTGCTGAAATCCTGGAGCCACACAGCATGCTGAACGCTGCACCTGCAGTCACGGTGGAGACAACTGCTTTCAGGGGAGTTTTAAACCCTGGCCTGGTCAGGCACAGCCAGTAAATGTCACTTTAGATTTTAAGAAGCTCCTGATGATGGTGTCCATGGCACAGTAAAGTTTCTAACCTTCTTAACTAGATTCTTGGTGGCAGGAAGGGCTCAGCAATTTGAGTTTTGGAGGGTGCTTGGCACAAAACATCCTTTTCCTGATGCTTGGCCACCACCAGTACTGGCTATGCTGGTACTTCCACTGGTATTCCTTACCTGAGCTACTGTGTAATGTGAAAGGGAAAATATCCCTGTGTCTGTCCCAGAGGACTCAGAAGAAAGGGAAGGAGAGGGGATACTAGTACTCATTAGAGCAGTAAAGGAGAAGATCTATCACCAAGAGAACTACAGGACACAGTCTCAAGCTGCTCTAGGGAAGGTTTAGGCTGGAAGTTAGGAAGAAGTTCTTCATAGAAAGAGAGCTTGGTCATTGGAATGTGCTACCCAGGGAGGTGGTGGAGTCACCATCCCTGGAGGTGTTTAGGAAGAGACTGGATGGGGTGCTTGGTGCCATGGTTTAGCTGATTGGGTGGTGTTGGGTGATAGGTTGGACTCGAAGACCTCAAAGGTCACTTCCAACCTGGTTAATTCAATTCAATTCAATTCAATTCAATTCAATTCTATTCTATTCTATTCTATTCTATTCTATTCTATTCTATTCTATTCTATTCTATTCTATTCTATTCTATTCTATTCTATTCTATTCTATTCCATTCCATTCTATTCCATTCCATTCCATTCTAAGTACAGGCTATAGCCACAACTATGACTTGTTTATAGACTCCTTGACCCTGCCTAAACCACCAGTGAGAGCCTGAGGGTATGGGAGCAGGATATTGGTAGGCAGGTGTGACCCCAGGCCACATCCAAAGCACACCTGTGCTGACTGTCCAGCATGCAATCAAACTTCAGTGCTCTGAAGCTGACCCTGTACAGAGGCAACTTTTCCTCTTCTCTTCTTCACCACTTGTGATACCCTGGTAAACCCCAGACCTCAGGGTAATGAGGAGCCCTGCTCCATAGATGGAGTCATGAGCAAAAAGGAGGAGGAAGGAAAAAAGACGGATAGGATAGGATAGGATAGGATAGGATAGGATAGGATAGGATAGGATAGGATGGGATGGGATGGGATGGGATGGGATGGGATGGGATGGGATGGGATGGGATGGGATGGGATGGAATAGAATAGAATAGAATAGAATAGAATAGAATAGAATAGAATAGAATAGAATAGAATAGAATAGAATAGACCAGGTTGGAAAAGACTTTCAAGATCATTGAGTCCAACCTATCACCCAACACCATCTAATCAACTAAACCTTGGCACCAAGTGCTTCACCCAGTCTCTTCTTAAACACCTCCAGTGATGGTGACTTCACCACCTCCCTGGGCAGCCCATTCCATCCAAATCTGCCAGGGGGTCAACACCATTCCAACCCTTTATGGGCCCTACACCCAGCTGGACCCAGGGTCCAAATCTCCAGTGTCTTTCCTCTTCTCCTGCTCATGTACAGACTTGACTCTAGCTGGGAAAGATAGAGTCCATCAGCACGTGCAGCATTTGACAGGAGACCTGGGTTATTGATTCACAGCTCCACTTCCCTGAACTTTTCTGGAGGAAAATGGGGCTGCTTTGCATAAGGCAGGCATATGTTAGAGCTTTGGCACAAGGAGAGCCGGTTGGCATTTCCTTGCCAGACTTTTCCCACCCTCCTCTGATACCATCTGCCTCCATGAAACACTGAAACTCCCATCTGTCAATTTTACTGTAAACACACAATTATCCAGGCTGCTGGGGAAGAAAAGCAGCACAGCCAAACCTTGGCCGTTCCTGGAAAGGGACAAGTTGGGATGTGTGGCCATCTCACTGTCCCACCAGGCAGCTTGGTGGAGGTAGCCATGATTTTGATTTCCAGCATTGCATCTGCAGTGGTGACTCTCTCCTCTTAGTGATGGATGAGCTGTCAATGCTGCCAAGCATTCCATCCATGCCCTGGGCCTCTAAGAGCAGGAGGTAAACTTGGAGCCCAACCAGAGACTGATGAGGAGCTGCAACCATTTGCAGCACCCAGGCCAGCGTAGCCAAGTTATGTTGTTTCCTCTTTCTTCCTTTTCTGCCATGTCATGCCAGGTAGGACTGCCTGGATGCAGTCACTTCTAACCCCTGCCTTGATCTCTTCTATACAAAATATCAGCCCTGCAGACATCCCAGTGACAGCATCCAGCCCAAAAGCAAGGTCAGCACTGGAGAAAAACTCCTTCCCTTACCACTTCATGTCAGCAGCATATTTTTGACCAGCTCTGCCTGTCCTTCTCCCCTGGGTTTCGTCACATCAGTGCTCGGATCCTGCAAGCTTAGATGCCAGAACTGCAAAGGTTTTTTTTGCTGCATTCTCCCTGGATATTTGTTTTTCTGGCTGGGGGCAGCTTTCTCTGACCACAGCAGACAGCAAAGTGCTGACAGCAGCCTGTGGCATCAGCTAAGTCCTGTCAGCCCAGGCATCAGCTGTCAAAAGGGCTCCTCATCTGTTCTCTGAGTTACTCTCAACCCCTCCAGGGGCAGGGGAGACCAAAGAGTGAGCTGAGCTGGACAACAGGATGAGAGAGCAAAGTGTGAAGTCTGAGAAGAGAGGAGGCTGCAGAAAACCGTTGGCTGGGGGCTGGTTTGGAGGTGAGTGGGCAGTGGCTACGTTTTGTTTTATTAAATATTGGTCTCTGTGTGATGTCTCCAGCCCAGAGACCAGCTCCACCACCTGCTCTGTTTAGCTGGGAAGAGGGAGGGGGCTGCTGGGTGGCAGAGGAGCTGGCAGATGGCATGTGTTCCTGGAGATAACACAGGGCTAGTTCAGAGGTTACTAATTGGGTTTCTGCTTGCCTTTCATATTCAGTGTGAATCCAAATGAGAACATGTGGTTCAACACACACACGCTGTCCTCCTTCCCCAAGGATGTTCCTCTCCACCCCATTGCCCCCTGCACAGCCTCACCCAGAAAACTTGAATCGTGCAGGATTCACCAGCTACTCACCAGGCAAAGTGAAAGGGAGAGGGGGAAAAGAGCAGAGGGCTCAGCAAAGAGAAAATGAACAAATCCTTCACCCAGGGCAGCCCCTCAGCCCCTCTGCACATGCAAGGATAATAGTAAGATGCAACTTCATGCAACCAGCATGGGAATGCCATGCCATGGGCAAGGGAGGTGCAGCAAGGCCAACTTGCAATGAGAACACTCTGTGTGCAGGACACCAAACTGATGAGTCCTGCCTGCAAGCAGACCCATGGATGCTCCTGCCTGCAAGCAGACCCATGGATGTCCCATACAGAGTGTGCCTCATCTCCCTTTGGTGGTTGCCCTAATATGTCCACATCTTCTTATCACTTGGGTCTCCTTCTCACCATGGGGTGGAACAGGCTTCAAGGGCAACCTCCAGAGATCACAGCATCATAGGATCATAGAATCATAGAATCAATAAGGCTGGAAAAGACCTCAAAGGTCATGAAGTCCAACCTGTCACTCAACACCTCAGGACTACTAAACCATGGCTTCAAGTGCCAATGGCTAACAACTCTCTCTGGGAAGAACTTTCTCCTCACTTCCAGCCTAAACTTCCCTTGGTGCAGTTTGAGACTGTGTCCTCTTGTTCTGGTGCTGGATCATTTTGGTTTGAAAAGCTCTTTAAGATTATCAAGTCCAACCATTATCAAAGTCTACCAAGTCTGGTGCTAAACCGTGTTCCTCAGCACCACATCTGTGTGGTGATGGCAGATAATGGCAGACCCATAAAGAGGAATGCAACCATGGCACATTGTGGCAGTGCTTGACCTCCTCATTACCTGTGACCATCTCCAACCTTCACCTCTAGCACTGAACTTCCCCTGATGGGTTTCTATGAGGAACACCAACTCAAATCCTTTTAAGAGACCAGCACACTAGTAACTCCCAAGACTCGCTTCAGCCTTGAGCTAGGGGGAAAGGAGGTCAGCTCCTACCCTAGCAGAGCTATGGGGCAACACATCTCCTTCAGGGAAGTTCTTTTTTCTGCAGCCCCTCAGCCCATGGGTGTCTCATGCAGATTTTGTGCTGAGATGCACTCTCACAGTCAGAGGCAGGGAGGGAATCAGGAATAGAAAGCAGGAAGTTCACACACATTCTTGGTAGGGGGAGGAGGATGGAAGCTAGCTGAGGAAAACAGAACGCTCTTGGGAAAGGAAAGGAAAAGAAAAAACCAACAACCAACAACTCCCTTTCAAAGCATTTTGCAAATATTGCTTTTCTCCCTTCCCTCATTTTCTGACAAGCTGCAATCAGCATTCAATATTGTCACTCGGTGCCCAATTTCACAGGGATAGGTATCCACAGAGCTCTTTAAATGAAATAAATAAATACATCTGGCCACGTAGCACCGGGGTTGAGCTGGGAGCTGAGCTCTTCTCACAATCTGGTCAATCACAGTGACATTGATTTCAGGACAATTACTCCTGATTTACACTGGTGTAAATGAATGGAATGGCATTAAACTGCTGACTGGGGAGCCCAGACGCAGGCAGAGCTCATCAGAAAGCCGAGTTCCCATTCTATGAAAGATTGAGATCAGCTTCCCCATCCAAATCAGGACAAAACTGATCTATTTTTCTTAAAATGGAACAGAAAGAGGGTGAGGAGAGGGGGCAAGAAAGAAAAGCCACTGGGGTTCAATAAAAACTTGAGTTTTGAATGCCTGGAATGTATCAGTTTGTCTCTTCAAACTGTTATTCATGTGCAATAAAAAGTAGGTAAGTCAACTTCTCCAAGTGGCATAATCAAACTATTGACTTGGAGTTTTCTTTTTGCCCAGCTAAAACCTCTCTGGGGCTAGGGAGGACAGAAGTCTGGCTGTTACTGACAAAACTCAAACCTGTTGCCCACTTCTTTTCTGCTCCTTCTTTCCCCCCTGCCCCCCCCCCCGTCACGCTGGGTCAGTGAGGTTTCCAAGCTCATTTTGCCACCAGCTAAGGTGCGTCCCTTTGCATGCACAGCCCTGTATCATAGAATCATAGAATCAATAAGGTTGGAAAAGGCCTCAGAGATCATCAACTCCAAACTATTACCTAACACCTCCTGACAACTAAACCATGGCTCCAAGTGCCACATCCAATCCCTTTTTTGAACACCTCCAGGGGTGGTGACTCCACCACCTCCCTGGGCAGCACATTCCAATGGCCAATCTCTCTTTCTATGAAGAACTTCTTCCTAACATCCAGCCTGAACCTCCCCTGGTGCAGCTTGAGACTGTGTCCTCTTGTTCTGGTGCTGGTTGCCTGGGAGAAGAGGCCAACCCCCTCCTGGCTACAACCTCCTTTCAGAAAGCCATAGAGAGCAACAAAGTCTCTCCTGAGCTTCCTCTTCTCCATCAGCTAGCCGTCACCTGAGCAGGAGCTTTGAAAGTTGCAGCCTAAACAGCGTACAGGGCAGGGTGGAGAGATGAAGAGGCAGGCTGAGGAAAAGCAGAAATGTCAGGAACGTTTGAAAGTTCTTTTCTGAGGGATAATGTGTCTTCTTAAATAAAGAAACTGCCTGTGGCAGCAGTAGGGCTGTGAGGACAGCCATGGAGAGGAGGGAAATTCCCCCTCACACTGTCACCCCTGCATATTTTGGACCATGAGAAGAGGGGAAGAGGCTAAAGCTCTTTGAGTCCCCCTCCCTTAGTTTTTAAAATCCTTTTTTACCTGGATATATGCCCTGGACATAAATCACTGTTGCTCAGGATAAATGGAAGCCTATAAGTGCCACGAACACTAATGACAACATTCATCAAAGACTGAAGTGCTCCATATTGCAGCAGTCTCCAGGATGCCTGCGGACATACAGACCCAGCTCACTGCACAGCCCCCGCTCCCCCTGCACCCCTCCGCTCCCCAGCAACCAGCCCCAGCCTCCCCACAGCCAAAGAAGCAGATAAACCTGTAGATCCTCTATGAGGAGAGGCTAAGGGAGCTGAGATTGTTTAGCCTGGAGAAGAGGAGGCTCAGGGGAGACCTTATTGCTGTCTACAACTACCTGAAGGGAAGTTGTGGCCAGGTGGGGGTTGGTCTCTTATTCCAGGCAACCAGAACAAGAGGACACAGTCTCAAGCTGTGCCAGGGGAAGTTTAGGCTGGAGGTGAGGAGAAGGTTCTTCCCAGAAAGAGAGATTGGCCACTGGAATGTGCTGCCCAGGGAGGTGGTGGAGTCACCAACCCTAGAGGTGTTCAAAAAGGGATTGGACATGGCACTTGGTGCCATGGTTTAGTCATGAGGTGTTGGGTGACAGGTTGGACTTGATCTCTGAGGACTTTTCCAACCTTATTGATTCTATGATTCTATGACTCTGTAATCTCTAAGGATTAACATGTCTGTGTAAACAAGGATCAAAAGCCCATCATTACCATTTCCATGCTCTGTGGGGGGGGGGAGACAATGATTGAGATCAAAAAGTCAAGCTCGGGGATCACTGGCTGCAGGAGATTTAACCCATGTAGCTTGAAGAAATGTGAATTTGGGATGAAACTGATGTTCAAACACAGATCTGGGAGTATTCAAAACAGATCTGGAACTATCCAGAGCCAGGTCTGGAAAGTGTTCAAAGCCAGGTCCAGAAGCATTCAAAGCCAGGTCTGGAATTGTTCAAAGGTAGGTTAAGTGGGGCCTTGAGCAACCTGGTCTAGTAGAAGGTGCTCCTGCCCATTCACTTGCAGCCCGGAAAGCCAATCAGCTCCTGGGCTGCATCAGGAGAAGTGTGACCAGCAGGTCAAGGGAGGTGCTTCTCCCCCTCTACTCAGCTCTGGTGAGACCCCACCTGGAGTACTGCCTCCAGTTCTGGAGCCCCTATTACAGGAGGGATGTGGACGTGCTGGAGCATGTCCAGAGAAGGGCCACGAGGATGATCAGAGGGCTGGAGCACCTCTCCTATGAGGACAGACTGAAGGAGTTGGGGCTGTTCAGTCTGGAGAAGAGAAGGCTCCAAGGTGACCTCATTGTGGCCTTCCAGTATCTGAAGGGGGCCTACAGGAAGGCTGGGGAGGGACTTCTCAGGCTATCAGGTAGTGATAGGACTAGGGGGAATGGAATGAAGCTGGAAATGGGGAGATTCAGGCTGGATGTGAGGAAGAAGTTCTTCCCCATGAGAGTGGTGAAGCCCTGGAATGGGTTATCCAGGGAGGTGGTTGAGGCCCAGTCCCTGGAGGTGTTTAAGACCAGGCTGGACGAGGCTCTGGCCAGCGTGATCTAGTGTAGGGTGTCCCTGCCCATGGCAGGGGGGTTGGAACTAGATGATCCTTGTGGTCCCTTCCAACCCTGACTGATTCTATGATTCTATGATTCTATGGAGGAGAGGTTGGAACAAGATGATTTTTAAAGTTGTTTCCAACCCAAACTGTTCTGTGATTGGTTGTATGAAAAGCAGGAGTGACCATCAGGCAGCCATGCACCATCTCCTAAAAAAAAACCAATAAACCACACAGAAAAGTTCCTCTGGAGCCCCATACCTTGGCACTTTCCCATCCTATTGCTCCTGGGCCAACTGCACTCCAGATTCCTCCAAGCCAGTTCTTTAGCTCAGAGGGACAAAAAAAAACCCCAAAAATACCATCAAGCCTCAATCAAAATTCAGCAAAAGAGCACATTCTGTGCAGCAATCAAGTTACCAAGCCTCCAAGACACAGTGGCCTACTGGTACTCCTGCTCCCTTGCACAGTGAAATGCATTAGCTTAATTGAGAAGGAAAGCTGGGCAAGGCCTGAGAAGGTGGTTTGAGCTCACAAGAGCTTACAGAATACAGAATTAAGCAGGTTGGAAAAGACCTTTGAGATCATCAAGTCCAACCTATTACCCAGCACCATCTAATCAACTAAACCATGGCATCAAGTGCCTCATCCAGGCTCATCTTAAACACCTCCAGTGATGGTGATTCCACTACCTCCCTGGGCAGCACATTCCAATGGCCAATCTCTCTTTCTGTGAAGAATTTCTTCCTAACATCCAGCCTAAACCTCCCCTGGCACAGCTTGAGACTGTGTCCTCTTGTTGTGGTGCTGATTGCCTGGGAGAAGAGACCAACCCCCACCTGGCTACAACCTCCCTTCAGGGAGTTGGAGAGAGCAATAAGGTCTCCCCTGAGCCTCCTCTTCTCCAGGCTAAGCAACCCCAGCTCCCTCAGCCTCTCCTCATAGGGCTTGTAAGTTGTAATGGCTTGTAAGCTTTTCAGTTGCAGCAGCAGGTTCATACCAGGCAGAGAGTTGGTTACTGCAGTTCAGCTGGCTGGTGGGAATTGAAGCAGGGAGTTAAGACCAGCCTGGATGAGGCTTTGAGCAGCCTGGTCTAGTGGGAGGTGTTCCTGCTCATGGCAGGGGCGTTGGAACTGAATGATCCTTAAGGTCCCTTCCAACCCGAGCCATTCTATGATCACATGAATCACTAAATAACCTCCCATGGGACAGGGCAGCTCAGCACAATGATGTTTTCATGATTCCATACCAGCACAGTGTGTCTGAGGAGGCATTTAGAGGCCTGTAGATCCAAATCAGGACAACCCCTCAAATTATGATTTTTAAAAGGTAAAGGACAGTAAGAAAAGGACTGCCTCCAAAGGCATGGGTAGGGGGAGGTTCTTGGATGGGAAATACCCTCAGCAGTGCTTGTGGGACAAGTCTGAAGGGAAAAACTAAGTTCCTGGGTCCAACATTTCACAGCACAGCACAAATCATCAAACTCAGACTGGATGTGAGGAAGAAGTTCTTCATTGTGAGTCTGGGGAAGCCCTGGAATGGGTTGTCCAGGGAGGTGGTTGAGGCCCCATCCCTGGAGGTGTTTAAGCCCAGGTTGGACGAGGCTCTGGCCAGCCTGATCTAGTGTGGGGTGTCCCTGCCCATGGCAGGGGTTGGAACTGGATGATCCTTGTGGTCCCTTCCAACCCTGACTGATTCTATAAGTCTATGAAATAGGTCAGTCTGTAATTACTTATATTTAATGAGACATTTACTAAAGTGAGATTTCTCTGCAGATGTGTTTCAGGTTCAAGAGTAAATGTTCTCAAGGTGGGATTACTGCTCAGCACTCCAAAGGAGGACCAAAAAGCTGATAGGGTAAGGGAAGCTAGGTAATATCCACCGCGTGATTCACAGCAGGAGCCTAAAACTGGGTCTCTCTCACACCCCCTACTGAGCTGATTTCTTGCTAGACCAAACTCTTGCCCTCTGTAAAAAAAAAAATCAAAAAGAACAAGTTCTTATTTCAGCTTTGCATTAGGAGGGGGAAAAAATGAAAGGAATAAAATAGCAGCTCAGCCTTCTCATTTCCCGGCTTTGAGTGTTCAGAACAAGGTGTGCAAGCAGTTTCCTCCATTTCCTAATTTAGCTAAGCTAAGCTGCAAAACCTGGGCTCAGTTTAAACACAGCAGGTCTGGTTGCATCCACAAATGGCATGGCTTCCCCTAGAAAAGAGGGTTAAGAAGTACAGGTCAAAATATGTCCTCAGGAGAGAGGCAGAGGTTTTGTTTGCTTGCTTGCTCACATAGAATCATGGAATCATAACACTGCTAGGGTTGGAAGGGACCTCAAGGCTCAGCCAGCTCCAACCCCCCTGCCATGGGCAGGGACACCTCACACTACAGCAGGTTGCTCACAGCCACATCCAGCCTGGCCTTAAAAACCTCCAGGGATGAGGCTTCTACCACCTCCCTGGGCATCCTGTGCTAGGCTCTCACCACACCCCTGCACCCCTCTGCTTCCCAGCAACCAGCCCCAGCCTCCCCACAGTCAAAGAAGCAGATGAACCTGTAGATCCTCTGTGAGGAGAGGCTGAGGGAGCTGGGATTGTTTAGCCTGGAGAAGAGGAGGCTCAGGGGAGACCTTCTTGCTCTCTACAGCTACCTGAAGGGAGGTTGTAGCCAGGTGGGGGTTGGTCTCTTCTCCCAGGCTACCAGCTCCAGAACAAGAGGACACAGTCTCAAGCTGCACCAGGGGAGGTTTAGGCTGGATGTTAGGAAGAAGTTCTTCATAGAAAGAGAGATTGGCCATTGGAATGGGCTGCCCAGGGAGGTGGAGTAGTCCCCATCCCTGGAGGTGTTTAGGAAGAGACTGGAAGGGGTGCTTGGTGCCATGGTTTAGTTGATTAGATGGTGTTGGGTGATAGGTTGGACTCGATGACCTCAAAGGTCTCTTCCAACCTGGTTTATTCTATTCTATTCTATTCTATTCTATTCTATTCTATTCTATTCTATTCTATTCTATTCTATTCTATTCTATTCTACTCTTTTACCTAGTGAAAGTCAGCATCAGTCTGGACAGCTCTCTGAATTCCTCCAGATATTCCTGCCCAGGAACATTTGCTCTAATGGAAATAAATAAAAGTGCATTGAAATATGTAGCTGCAAATAGAAACGGCTGGTTCGGGCCCTTTGCAGCAATTATGGAGCAGATATTCATTTCCTAGCTTTTATATGCAACTAAAAAGATGCTCTAATGTAATTTTATAATTTATTTACTCAGGGAAATCCCAGCTTAGATGCAGCATCTGTTTCCTTTTTTCCTCCCCTCTCCAAAGCCCAGCACAGAAGAGTCTTTGTTTCTTGGTTTGCAGCTATGAGCTGAGGGTAAAGGCAGATGATGCTCTGAAGTTCACAGTGGTAGCCAAAACCACCCATCAATTTACAAGTCCCCCTTTGCCAGGGTCACTTCGGTGTCACCTCACCATTGTACTGTCTTTAGAGCTGCCAAATCTAGGAAGGGATTAAGGAAGGAGGTGGTGTGTGTTGGTCAGAGGCACTGGAGGTGTTCATGGAAGGCAGGATGGGTCTGGGATCTTGTGGAGCTTTAGTCATGAGGTCTGTGGTGACAGGTTGGACTTGATGACCTCTGAGATCTCTTCCAACCTTGGTGATACTGTGATTCTGTGAAATCGGGGGGAAAAAGTGTCCTGACAGGACAAGTTTAGGAATTAAGGTCCAAGGACAAGTTTAAGAATTAAGGTCCACCTTTTGCCAAGGGTCGGGCAGAGTTCACATCTGTGCAGGGGAGATTACACCTTAAACAGGCAGAGAGGAGAAAGACCAAAGCAAAGGCATGAGGAAATACTACAGGCTGGTCCAGGATGATGCACATCACTGGTAGAGCTTGAAATGTGGCCCACAAATCCTAATGCAGCAGCAACTGCTGCTTCCACTGGATATGTCCTGGTGAGGAGCTCTAAGAGTCATGTACTGCCTGGGCACCAGGCACCAAAAATCAACCTTCAGAGCCCACTGAGTGGGGAATCATATAATCACAAAATCAATAAGGTTGGAAGAGACCTCAGAGATCATCAAGTCCAACCTGTCACCACAGACCTAATTACTACTAAACCAGGGCACCAAGTGCCACATCCAATCCCCTCTCGAACACCCCCAGGGACTGTGACTCCACCACCTCCCCAGGCAGCACATTCCAATGGCCAACTAATCTCTCTGTGAAGAAATTTCTCCTCATCTTGAGCCTAAACTTCCCCTGGCACAGTTTAAGACTGTGTCCTCTTGTTCTGGTGCTGGTTGCCTGGGAGAAGAGACCAACCCCCTCCTGGCCACAACCTCCCTTCAGGTAGTTGTAGAGAGCAATAAGGTCTCCCCTGAGCCTCCTCTTCTCCAGGCTGAACAACTCCAGCTCCCTCAGCTTCTCCTCACAGGGCTGTGCTCCAAACCCCTTCCCAGCTTTGTTGCCCTTCTCTGGACACCTTCAAGTTTCTCAATGTCCTTCTTAAACTGAGGGCCCAGAACTGGACACAGCACTCAAGGTGTGGCCTAACCAGTGCAGGGCAGAATGACTTCCCTGCTCCTGCTAGCCACACTGTTCCTGATACAGGCCAGGATGCCATTAGCCTTCTTGGCCCCCTGGACACACTGCAGGCTCATGTTCAGCTGCTGTCAACCAGTACCCCCAGGTCCCTCTCTGCCTGGCTGCTCTCCAGCCACTCCGACCCCAGCCGAATGCTGCGAAGGCTGGATCCTGCTCTCATGCACTCTCTCCAGGGCTGTGCTGCTTTTCCAAGGCAGAGATTTGGGGTTACCAAAAAGGAGTTCCTGTGATCTGTGCCTTCTTTCATCAGAACTGCTGCTCAGGGAGGAGTTAGAGAAGTAAGCGATGCGGCAAAAGAGTTCTTCAGGTTTGAGCCCAGCTGCACCACACAGATAGTTATAAAATATTTATGCAGGTGCCTACCGTGTACCTTCATCTTTATGAGACTGAGCCAAGTCCAGCTGAGTTCTCAAGACAGTTAATTTCATAATTCCCTCATTTCATGGGTGAATTTCATGCACAGAAAAGCAAAGAGGTGGTGGTACGAGTTGTGCTTTGCAGGGTATAGGACCAAATGAGATCTGGATGGAAGACAACTTCTACCATGACATATGTCAAGTTATTTTTAAGGGAATAATAATAATAATAATAATAATAATAATAATAATAATAATAATAATAATAATAAAGTCCTTCCTTCACTCTGGAAGGTCAAATATTTTATTAAAAAGTCAGGAAAATAAATTCTTAGAAGAAGAATGTTGTTAGGCTTCTGCATCAGGAAAAGTTTAATGAGTTTTGGCCGCACTTCTGTCCTTGTAAGTCACCTGGTCGGGGACTGGAGTCCAGGTGTCCCCAGTTCCACGGTCTGCAGAAGGTCAATCACTCCAAAGGGCTCTGGGCTCACTAATTGCTTCATGAACAGACACCTGGCTTTCCAGATCACAGAAGGGTAGGGTTTGGAAGGGACTTCTGGAGATGAACATTGCAAAGATCATAGAATCAATAAGGTTGGAAAAGGCCTCAGAGTTCATCAAGTCCAACCAGTCACCCAACACCTCATGACTAACTAAACCATGGCACCAAGTGCCACATCCAATCCTTTTGTGAGCACCTCCAGGGACAGTGACTCCACCACCTCCCCGGGCAGCACATTCCAATGGCCAACAACTCTCTCTGGGAAGAATTTTCTCCTCACCTCAAGCCTAAACTTCCCCTGGCACAGCTTGAGACTGTGTCCTCTTGTTCTGGTGCTGGTTGCCTGGGAGAAGAGACCAACCCCCACCTGGCTACAGCCTCCCTTCAGGCAATTGTAGAGAGCAATAAGGTCTCCCCTGAGCCTCCTCCAGGCTAAACAACCCCAGCTCCCTCAGCCTCTTCTCGTAGGGTTTGAGCTCAAGGTCTCTCACAAGCCAAGATGAACGTATGTATGGTTGCAAGCCCTTGTCCTTGGTGCAGGAATCCTGCTCCCATGTCTCTCACCCCCACCTGCACCCTTTTTATCTGTTTGTGGCAACTCTGGTGTGAAGTGGCTGCCAAAAAAAAAAAAAACCCAGCTAGCAACATTCAGTGCAAATTTCAACCAAGCAGCCTTTCAAACTCGATAATATTCCAGGGGCCATTAATCAAACACACAGCTCCCTGCTGCAGCAGGTGACTATAGGTTAATAAAAAGGAGCTTGAAATCAAACTAAAAGTGAAGTGTGATAAGAAGCAAACACTCCCTCTCCTCCTCAGGCAGCAGGAGCTGAGCTGCTCTGCTGGAGCAGGGCAGGAAGCTTTATTCCTCAAAGCATGTGGCCTTCTGACCATCAAAGCATTTCACCTCCTGTCCCCTCTTCTCAGGCTGGATGGGGCTACCACTGTGTCCTGAGCACCCTTCACTCCTGTCTCTGCTCTCAAACCCCTCTGCAACAAAAGGAGATATTCTCCCAGCGATGAGCCTTCATCTTTTAGTTTTGTAGGTGTTTCACATGAGCCAGAGGCATGGTTTATGTTTCCTTACTGTGGTTATATCTCTCTATTCAGAAAATCTTCCAGTGCTCATGATGCTCAAACTCCACAGACAGCATGCAGCTGGGTGGGGATGCTCTCTTCTCCCTCTTTGCCCTGCTTCTGCCTCCAGCCACAAACTTGCCCTTCAACCAGCTGCCATATGTTTGCAGATTTATTCCATTTCGAGCAGCCTTTTGTCTTATTTCACAGTCACAGGGACAAAGTTCACCAGGGAGAGACTTTCCCCAGGGAGCATGACCTAAGCAAGAGCTGTGCCTGTCCCCCAGCTGATGCTGGCCGGCTGGCCAGCCTGCAGAAGAAGAAGGGGAGACCTGACACACAGGGACAGGGGAGGTGAGCTCTCTGTGTGTGTCAGCTCACGTTTATCTCATTGAAGAGTGAAGAAGAGATGAAGGGGGGGGGGAGGGGAATGCATCAGTGGAGGAAAAACCTCAGATAAAAAAATAAGTGCAAGTGAGTGAGTGAGCAGACAGGGAAGAGATGGCACTTCTGACCAGCATGGCCTCTAATCTCATTACTGACTGCAGCTCAGGAGGCTGATATACCCCTGAGGACAGGTTGACATTTTGATGCTCCCAGTTAGGGAAAACATGAACTTGGGGAAGCTGCATTAGGAAGCATATCAGTTTATGGCTGGCTGGCACCACAATGGATCTTGCTGTGTTCTCTTGGTGATACATGAACAGGGTGAGCTCCAGGGGAAGTAGTCCTCACTTAATCCCCTTCGGAGCCTGAGCTTGGTGGCATGGGAGGGGGAAGGTCGTGGGATTTCCAGTGCTCCCACCATGCCAGAGAGTGGGAATGAATAAAATCATCCCAAGGTGAAAACTCAGACCAGACACGTGCTATGGTGCCAAGTAACCCAGAAACCAGGCCAGCCCCAGCAAAGTGCCACACACCCAGCCAGGGATGTGTCATCATCACTGAAAGAAGGCATCTCTGATTTATAGCAAAAGCCAAACTGCCTGTGAGTTCAACCAGACTCACATGGGAATAAAACTGAAAACCTCCCAGCATCTGCATGGGGCTGATGCTTGGAACAGCATCCTGGGAGGCAGGTGTGAGGGGTTCCTGGCAGACCTTGGGAGAGTCACTTGGACTCCTCCTGTCATCACTTCTCAGGCACACACACCCTCCACAGGGTGCTCTGAGATCTCTCTGGGGAGTGGCCTTTCCAAGGTAGGAGCACCTTCTCTAGAGGGGAATCAGTGGTCAGGGGGGAGGAGAGCGTTGGTTTGGAAATCCCCGCTTTCCCACCGAGGTGGCCTTCTCGCTCCTGAAAAGAAAAACTTCACCAGGGCTCACATCTTTACACAGCAGAGAGAGAGAGAGAGAAAGAGGGGAAAAAAAAATAAAGCAAACCAAAAAAAAAAAGCCAAACCCTGTGAAACCTGGACTTTCTCCACTCCCCCTCCAGCAAAGGAAACCCTTTGCTCTGAAAGCTTCCTCCAAGGCACCTTGAGCAGAACAAGGGTGTCAATCACAGCGCCTCGTCTTGCTCCTCTCGGATCCAGATCAAACCTCACTGAAGGCAAAATTCTTTTCACAGACATCTGTGCAGGGCTCTTCTTTTCCTTTTTCTTTTTCTTCTTTTTCTTTTTTTTTTTTTTTTCTTCCATTGCACTTTTATTTTCCATTTAGGAGTATGATTGAATTAAACCTTCCAACCTCTCCACAAGGGAGAAAGAGAGGAACAGCGAGTACTGAACCCTCTCCCGCACGCTTCAGGGAGAGAGACTAGCAGCAATTTAGCACTAGCCATTAGCAGAGAGAAAAAGCAACCATGGGCTCTGCCTCTCTTCCCACATGCATTGATGCTAATCAGGTGTAACTGCACAGACGTGACTGCAGCCCCCATGGGCTAAGGGGAGAGCCAGGCCAATCTCTCTTCTCTCCCTTCCCAGGCATGGATAAATGCCCTCTGTTTTCCAGCCAAGCTGAAATGGGGGATTTATAGAAATAATAATAATGATTAATCATGGTTTGCACTTCTCCAGCATTTTTCTTCTTGGGAACTCTAAAGCTCTTCTAGAAGTGAAATTAATTATGCTTCACAACCCCCCTGGCGGGGTAGGTCAAGGACAGTTAGGAGCTGTTTCCACCTCCCCCGAAGCAAAGGGAATGTGTGAGCGGCTCAGAGCTGCTCGCCCCTCCAGAGCAGGCTGAGATGAAGGACGTAGCACCAAGCAGAGACCATGAGAGGCTCTGGGGAGCAGCAAAGCATCATAAGCTGAGGCTTGGATGACCCTGAAATTCCCAATCTTATTCCAGCAAAAGCAGCCTTTGACTATGGTTGGAAGCAAAAAGTCTCTCTTGTGAGAGGTGGATGAAATAAGACTATTAATAATAATAATATTTATTTGTTTCCAGTGTGGAATATAATGAGACCCTTTTAATTTTCTCACAGCACTTCAGGGAGAGCTATCCATGCTGCTGATCCAGTGTACTGATGATAAAGAGGGTTAGGCTGAGTTGTGAAACACTCAGAATCATTATCCTTCCTTTTCCAATTAAGACCAAGGATTTGGAGCAGGTTCTCCTACATACCAGGTAAACATCTTCCTCCAGAGCTTCTCAGCCACTCTGTCCCTCTTTCTCTTTTCTTTAACATACTCTAGACACAAGACACCTTTTTTCCAATGAAAAACCCATCAAAGCAGACAGTCCCCGAAGAGCTTTGGACCTCGAAGCCTGTGTTTCACACCAGCGCAGGAGCACTGACCCTTTCTCAGCCATTCCTCCTAATCAGGCCCCAAGTTACTTATCCTGAAGGAGGTGAAGATACTCTAGAAGCCAGTAGCTTATTTCATGAGTGCTCAGGTAATTCACAGGCATCCTAAAACCAGCAGAAACCTCAAATTTCACTGGTCCTGCTGGCTGTGAAGGAGCTTAAGAGCAGCACAGCAATATGAAACCAGGCTACACAAGAGAAAAGTTATCAGCAGGCTGAGTCACTGCAGGAAGCCTTCGTTGTGCCACGGAAGCTCAGCAAACCCCAACCACTCTTCTTGCCCCAGATTTTCTCTCCTCCCTCCTCATCTTGCTTCCTCATTTGCAGCTTGTAACAAAGGAATCCTTGTCAGTTTGGCTTAATTTGAGTTCCTTTTCCCCACGCACTGGAAATTCAGGGAAAGGGTGAGGTGCTCAGTTCCAAGTTTCTCAATATCAAAGCCCTGGTGAGTTCAGCTGGGTCACAGTTTTTAAGCAGAAGTACAGGAGAGAGAGTAGAGAAACAAGGAGAAAGGAGGGAGTTGCAGTCCCAAGGAAGTCTCCGTGGGTGGGGCTGAAGGTGATAACGGCACTGAGGTCCCCATCAGCCCTCCCCAGGGAACCAGTCAGCATCAACAGCCTCCCTATGAATTCACAGCATTGTGAGGTGAAAAGCAGAGATTTAGTGAAAAAGGAAATGCCTCCTTCTCACCCATCCAGGATGACAAATGCGTGATGAAGCTCCTCTTGGCTACAGCTCAGCACAACCTACCTGGCCAAGGAGCTGGAGTTTATAATGGGGAAAGACAAAAATAAGCTTGCTGAGCCTGCACCGACTCAGTGCAACTGAGGATACACCAAGAGCACATCAGAGAGAGGGGCGCACTCCCAGCCAGTGATGTGGATGTGCAGAACCAGCCTCCAAACCAGCTGCACAGGTAGGAGCACACTGCTTTACACGTGTGTAGCAGAGACAAATTCTCCTTTGCCCATGCCCAAGTTCACAGACACCCTTGGTGGATCTCATTTCATAAGCACATGATGGTGAGAGCTGAGAGACCTTCCGTGCCTTTCTGGGGTCAGAGTGTCCTGGGAAGGGCAGAGTGAGCTGGCTGACAGATCCAGAGATTGCCTGGGTAGCAGAGGAGGAGGGGAGCCCACCCCATGGCAACCACAGTCTCCTGTGCTTTTGCATCCTTCAAGGAGTAGTTATTACTGTCCTCAGGTACAAGAAACTTCCTTGATAAAATTAGCTCACAAGTATTAGGGGACAGACTTCCAGCTGGTTAATTTTCAAGGTCCTTCCTATCTCTTTCCAACAGCGTCAGTGACTCAAGACTCCTTCAAAGAACTGTTCCTTGGGAAAGCTCAGGCAGCCCCTTCCTAGCCTTATCTGCCTGTCTCAGGCCAAATCATTTTCCTAATGGCATTGCTGTGTCTGCCATGAGACACCTGTGTACCTGAAGGAGGCGAAGGGGCTGCGCAAGGGCTCCCTTAGCCCATCGCTTTACACAGCAAATCCTCAGAGCATCCCTGCAGTCCCCTTCCACCCCTTTCTGCTTCCCATTCCTCTACTTCACCCAGTATTACTGTCTTCTAGGGGGAGGACTGAACACCTGACCAGCAGGGTATCCCACAGGCATTGTGTCTGTTAAATCACAACTGAGAGGCTGAAAGGAAAAAAAAGCAGCAGCAGCAGCAGCAGCAGCTGCTGTAAATGCATAGGTGTTTAGATGCTAATATTCACATACAAATATAAATAGTATTGGAAATTACAATTCATCCTGACCTGAAAATCACATATGCCTGCTACTCCTTCCATCACAAATGAAAAGCTGAGCACAGCTGGGTCAGAAGTTACTCCACAGAAGATTTTTCCAGGCTGTGGATGATAGCCAGTGAATGCAAAGTGGCTTGCAGGAACACGACAACTCTGCTTACATTTTATTGCTTTGAAGCAGTTCTACTTGGCCATTTATTTTGGCTTTCCTTTTCTGGGCTTTTACCACATTATCACTTGTAAAAGACTCTAAAAGTCAAGATGGAAGTGTCAGAGTGAGCTGAGCAACCGCCAGAGCCAAACCAGTTCAATGCTGGCGATTATGACTCCAAATGCAAATATTTCTTTCCAGATTGTTCTCTCTTTACTGGGGGGAAGAAATAAGTTTCTCTCCACTTTGGAATGAAATAAGCCCTGGGAATTTCACAGAGGATAAAAACCTGAGCTCAACTCTACTCTCCTTGCTAACTCCTCGCATGCTGCTGCAAACTTACCCTACACATTTCAAAACACCAGCCCCAAGTGCCATCCACATCTATTCCTGGGAATATTCTGCTCCACACAGAGCCAGCACTGTGAGGAAAACACTGAGACTCGTGCCAAAATGCACCCAAGCCTGTATTTCATCCAAAATTTCCTTTCTATATTTAGTTGTAGTGCAATTCCTACTGCAGTGGTTCTGGCAAGGTCCCTGCATCTTTATTGAAGTCGAAAATTCGACAGTGTTTAAAAGCAGCATTAAAAAACACAAACCCAGAAGGACAAAGATGAAGATCCTGCGTCACCAGGGTGCTCCAGGCCCTCCCTGCACAGCCAGGACAGAAACAGGGACAGGGTTAAACTTGGGGAGTTGAAATGAAGGAACCTTGGGAACTTATTGATCATTTGAAGAAGCTTTGAAGATGTGAGGAAAAATTTCTTCTCCACGAGGGTTATCAAGCCTTGGAACAGGCTACCCAGAGCAGTGGTAGAGCCCCCATCCCTGGGAGGGGTTTAAAAGCCGTGGAGATGTGGTGCTGAGGGACATGGTTTAGTGGTGAGCTGGCAGTGCTGGGTTAATTGTCGGCCTCGATGACCCTGAAGTTCCTTTCCAACCAAAACAAGTGTATGATTCTATGTTTTAGAAAGAAGATGCTTTCTCCCTCATTGATGACCATCCCATAGTGATGATTTTGCAGGCAGATACAGACAGCTTTAGCTGCAAGAATCCCGGATAATTTTGGCTGGCGAGACGGGATCAGAGCTGTGCACCTCCTCTCTACGAGGCTGGGGAAAATCCAGCAAAACCCAGCGCTGCCAGGGAGGCGAAGCCGGGGCACCGCAAGGAATCCCCGGTGCCGGAGGAAACCGAGCCCGCTCCTTTCCCGCTGTGCCCCGGCGAGCGGCTCTGCGCATCCCCACACCGCCCAGCCCAGCTCAGCCCAGCGCGTCCCGGCTGCTCCTTCTGTCTCCCGTGGAGCTGAGACGCCACCTACCGCACACGGAGCTCAGCTGGAAACCACATCTTGAAGCCATCAAAATTTGGCCAGCAGCCCCAAAACCCCTTCCCGGCTCCACTCTCAGGCAGTGCATGGAGGGAAAGCATTGAGAAGCTACGGGGCGCGGACGCAGCCTGCCTGCTCCTGGGGCCATCAGAAAGCAACATGGACTTTGTTGGGGGGATTTGGTCTTGTTTTCATTTCTTCATACCTACAGATTTTTTCCCCCTTTTTTTTCTTCTTTCTCTCTGTTTTGTTGTTGTTTTTGTTTTCTTCTCTTTTTCCCCCCTTTTTCCCCATAGATTAAAAGGATTTTCTTGAATAATCTGCTAGGGCATGGATATGATGAGGGGGCCGATGCACCTGCCCTATGAAACCAGGCTGAAAGAGCTGGGTTTGTTCAGCTTGCAGAAGGGAAGGCTCCAGGGAGAGCTTCTGGTGGCCTTTCAGTACTTAAAGGGTGCTGCAGGAAAGATGGGCAGGGACTCTTTATCAGGGATTGCAGAGATAGTACAAGGGGTGATGGCTTTAAACTGAAAGAAAGTAGATTTAGATCAGATATTAGGAAGAAATTTTTCACTGTGATGGTGGTGAGACACTGGAAAAGGTTGCCCAGAAAAGTTGTGGATGCTCCATTCCTGGCAATGTGTCAGGTCATGTTGGACAGGGCTTTGAGAAACCTGGTCTAGAGGAAGGGGTTTCTGCCCATGGTAATCTTTAAAGTCCCTTCCAACCCAACCTTTCCAACTCAGGGCTGCAAGGGGAAGAAGTTTTTAGGCAAAGTCCCAAGGAGAGCCAGGGATGGAGGCAGGAGCTGGGCAGGCAGGGCACAGGTCGCCTTGCAGCAGGTTAAAAACAAGAGAGGGCAAGTCTGAAGCAAGCTTTCTGGGCTTTAACCACAGAGAACAAGGGGCCCTTTTGAAGAGCACTGCTTGAAATGGTTGGAGGCCAGGCTGTGTGAACAGCGCTGCTGCATGGTGAACATTAGCTGCTTGTCACTTGGGCAAGGGCTGGCAGGGAGCAGCAAAACATAGAGTTTGTATCTGGTCAGGGCTCATGTGAGGCAGTTACAGCATGGTCCTGGCTGTAGGTACCAAGAAATTACATGCAGGTTGTTGAGTAGGAGTAATTGGGAGTAATTGGATCTTCACCACCATCACTGTGCCATACTTTGAAGGATCAGGCGCTCAAATACACACTGGCTATGCTGGAGAAGCATGGCACAAGCCTGGGAATAGGGTCTGGTTGGGGAACAGGGAGCCCATGACTGCATGGGGTTTGGAAGATTTCTACTTCTTATAGTTGGTGTAGACTTGACCTCTTCGGTGAGCAGCCTCTGGATGCAGGGGATTTCTCCTCTTGAGGTACTGCTGCTTTCCACAGAGTGAGGAGGTGAAAAGGGTGTTGATCAACAGCCAGCTGAACGTGAGCCAGCAGTGTGCCCAGGTAGCCAAGAAGGCCAACACCTTCCTGGCCTGGATCAGCAATAGTGTGGCCAACAGGACCTGGGAAAGTGATTGTCCCCCTGGACTCAGCACTGGTGAGGCCACAACTCACATACTGGGTTCAGTTTTGGGGCCCTCACTACAAGGAGAACAATGAAGTGCAGGAGTGTGTCCAGAGAAGGGCAACAAAGCTGATGAAGGGTGTGGAGAACAGGGCTGGTGAGGAGCAGCTGAGGGAACTGGGGGTGTTTAGTCTGGAGAAAAGGAGACTGAGGGGAGACTTCAGTGCTCTCTACAACACCCTGAAAAGAGGTTGGAGCCATGTTGGTCTCTTCTCCCTAGTAACAACTGATAGAACAGGAAGAACTGGCCTCAAGTTGTGCCAGGGGAGGTTTAGGCTGAGGATTAGGAGATACTTCTTCACTGAAAGGGTTTTCAGACACCAAAACAGGCTGCCCAGTGAGGTGGTTGAATCTCCATTCCTGAAGGTGTTTGAGAGGCAGAGATGTGGTGGTGAGGAACATAGTTTAGCACCAGGCTTGGTAGGTAAACCATGGTTGGACTCGATGATCCTAAAGGTCTTTTCCAACCAAACCGATTCTGTGATTCTGAGTTGCCTTAGTTTGCATGAGAAAATTTCTGTGGAGACAAAGGATTCATTTCAGTCCCAAAGTTTGCTCTTAATTTCTTTAGGAGACCTGGGAGTGGGGAGGAACAAAACTTGTGTACCAATAAAACTCTCTGAAAACATTTCTTTAGCTAAGACAGGTCATTCTGTGCTTCACTATTAGTTTTGAAGGGGAAAACAACCCCAACCCAACCCACACATGCCACCTGCCCAGCTTCTTGCACAACCTCTGTAAAACAGGGGATAATAAACACTCCTCGATCCAGCAGGCCCGTTAGTGAGGCTTCATTAACTCTGAGGCTCAATTAAAGTCTCTGAAAAGCTTTGAGCTGCTTGACCGAAAGGCTCTATGAAAATTAATTTAGTGCTTTTGTATCTGCTCAGCACCAGGACTGCAGCAAGAGCTCTGTACCCCCAGAATGAGGGTGAGGAGGAGGCTGGTGGTGGGCAAGGGGATGATACTAGTGGTTGCTCTGCTGGCAGAAGGTGGCCAGCGGGCAGGGGCTGACCACGGTGAGGAGGGCAGAGCTCTGGTGTTTAAGCACTGCTTGTCCCCGGGTGGCTGGCTGGCAGCTGCAGGCTGAAAGCAGCACGCTCCTCTCCTCCCAGCTGTAGCCTTTACCGAGCTCGGGAGCCTGATGAGACAGCTTGAAGTGGAAAAGGAGGGGGGTTAATTGCACATTTTATGGTTGCTAAGAGTCCCCCTGAGCCAAACAGACTCTGCGGGGACAGAGAGTCACGGCCAGGCTGAGCCGAGCACGGAGAATCCCCAGCCACACAGAGGGATGTGCAGATAGACGCTGCCCCGGCGCCTCCGTGGCAGATTTACCAGGCTGCTCGGATCTCCAGTGTAAATCCAGTGACTTAGAGATAAACTCGAGCCATGGCAAGGGATTGTTTCAACATAACAGGGCCTGTCAGGAGCAGGGTTATGTTGACAGAGTAGCAGTCCCTGCCCTGCCAGCTTCTGGAATCCCCCGGCTACAGCCCTTATTTATACAGCTCTCTGCAAGGAGCAGCGTTCACCAGAGCCTGTGTCGCTCTTTTCCAAAGGCGAGGAGTTGGTAGGGGATGTGGGAGGGCAGCAGCAGCCTCTCAGATTTTTCCAGATAGCCAGGAAGAGCAGAGACATGCCTAGAGCCTGGGAAACCAAAGTGCTCTGAGCGTGACCATCTCCTCAGTTTCCCCATCTGCAGCTAACACTCAGAAGATGGAGAGTTCTAGAATCATAGAATTGCCTGGCTGGAAAAGACCTTAAGATCATCAAATCCAACCGTAGCCTAGCATCTGTCTCTACACAACTGTTAGACCACGTCCAGAAACATCTCTCCCAGACACCTTTTAAACACTTCCAGGGGTGTTGACTCCAGCACTTCCCTGGGCAGCCTGTTCCAGGAGCCTGGCACCACTGTGTGCAACCAGAGATCTTATCAAATAAAAAGAAAAGTAGAGAGGAATGAGGAAAGGGAAAGCATGGAGGGAAATAAAAGAGAAAAAGATGAGTGCTGCTGAGACATTCTGCTCTGAATTTAAATAAACCCCTGTCTCTTTTCTCCTGCTCCCTGACAGTTCTGTCTGGAAGTTTGCATTCAGCATAAGCTCCCCAGTATCAAATACAAGAGTTTTATGCAACAGAATAATTGTTTAGTATTAAATAATTCTCTCCATTTGTACACTTCAAGCCTCAGATGCCTTGCAGAGCCGACACAGCTCAGTCAGAAAAGGAGAAAAGCTTTTGAGTATGGGGAGGGCTGAGCCCTGAGAAAGAGCTCACAGCAGATGGACTCTTCAGTTTTCTCTCCAATCTCCATATAATAGACTCATCAAATCACTGAGACTGATTGGCATCTTTGCACTATCACCTCATCCAGCTGATGCCAGCTGCAGTGGGCTGGACCCGGGTCTCCACCATCCAGATGTGTCTCCCTGCAGCTGGATAAAGCAGCAGGACCTCTCCCCTCCACCTGCTGACCATACTCTGCCCAGTGTCCCCAGGTGCCTGCTGGCTGGCTTTGCCTCTGAGGCATGGTGGTGGCTCATGGTCAGCCTGGTGCCCACCCAGGACTTGCATTTCCTCCTCTGCAAAGTTGCTCATCACCCTGTGCTGGTGTCTGGGGTCACTCCTCCCCAGGTAACAGCTTATTCCCCCTCTGTTGAACTTTATGGGATTCCTGAACTCTTTGAATGGTGCCACAGCCATCTGGTCCATCAAACACACCTTACAGTTCTGTATCACCCACATCCTCACTGAGGTGCTCTGTGGTCACTAATGAAGATGTGAAACAATCTGGCCCCAGTATCAGCCCCTAGGGTGCACCACAAGTGACTGGTGTGCTTTGAATCACCTTTGTCAGCTCATCATGCCCACCCTATGGCATCTCACAGCTACCTCCATGCATCACCAGGCCAATTTGTTTGAGATCTTCCAGAGGCAGATTGATTTTACTCTCCCCATTATAAAGAGGGAGAGACCAGAACCAAAACTTTCCAAAGCAGTTGCTCATAACAAAGAAGCAAGGAAGTTTGCACTGGGTTTGGAGTGACAGGCTTGGAGAAGCAGGAATGGACAATGCTTGACAGTGAACATCCCTCCTGGAAGAAATTTCTCTTTCATTGTCCCAAAGGCCAGCAGCGTATTAGTTGCAGAGCCAAGAAGTCTCTGCTTGTAGCTCACAGCTTAAGGCAGCAGCCAGAGGCAGCAGCTCTTGAGACTCCAGTGCTGCCTAAATAGAAGACACTGCAGTAAGGGAAATATTATATTAAATCTCTATATTTATATGTGTAACAAAAGTGGTATCAGCAGAATCCTACAGCATCAAAGCAAATCACTTACCTATTTTTAGCTGTGTGATTTAGTCACACGCTGAGGAAATAAGGTCAGGTTCTTTGCAGTGCATCCCTTTCTCCCTGTCTCTTGCTGCTTTTTCCTGCCCTTATTAAAATTCCCCACCCTGCAGCAGAGCTTTACAACACGGAGACTTTGTGAGATCTTTACCATCTGCAGGGTCAAGCTGTAGCACTGGCCCAGTAGGAGTCTGTCCTCCTGTCAACGTGTCTGGATAAGAGGTAACAAAGGCAGACAAGACAGAGCCAGAACT